>NQII01001871.1:150483-184735 GCA_002778355.1 Clitarchus hookeri
CCCTGTACCCCAACATTCTAGGAAGCCCTTAAAAGCTTTCCCCTCTTAAGAAGCCCGTCTGCCTGGCACTCGAACTGAAATCCAGGTTTATTTACACAACTATAAAACATTGGCCCAATATGCTGAACTAGGAAAAGAACACACATTTCAGACTATGACTGTTGATTAATTTTAAGAGGCCACGCACATTATGAACACAATTTCAAAACACTCGGTTAAAACACGACTTTTTCAAAGCACTGTATCTGAAAATATACGCGTTATATACACACAAAAGTACTCTAGGGACACGCACTGAACCTTGCTACAAATTTTCCGCCATTAAATTATTGAGTCACCGCTAAAAGTCCCATAGGTACACGCACCACGACGAGAACAATGTACGCCAGTTCAGAGCCATGCGCGTAAAGGCGATAGTGCACTTGTACCGCGTGCCAGTGTAGTCTTACAGCTATTGCGCTCCTCGGCCTCAAACACGGAAAAAGTTCCAAGCAGGCGGACCCCTAAAGTTGGGGATGTTGCGCCACTGTAATTGGTGTTTCGTGAAATGTGAACTGTCTTAATGCAAGTACAGATAAATGTATAAAGAGGAACATTCGAATATAGTAGAAACACAAATCGATAAAGCACATACGTGATATATCTGGGCAGGGTAGCAACAAACTTCCCGCAGTCATCACATCGACCTCCTGTGGTGCGCCTGCGCGCCATGCTATCTCGCTAAAAGTCTACCGCCGGCAGAGAGATCGTGCTGTTAACGGATGACCTGCCTGTTTGTTTACTAAGCGATTTCGTTTCATGTCGCGTACACACACTCTGCGGATTCATCTACAGACGCTCTCGGTTGTTTTTCTCTCTCCCCTCCTTNTGAACTTCTGCACTTTGAATGTTGATGAATCTTGACGTCACATCTGGTAATAGAACGGGATTACGACTCCAGAGACATGCATCGACACTGTGTTCTCGGACCATCCAAACGACAAGAATGTAACGTCCACGTTTTCTTTCTCTGACTGTAACTTCGTATTACTGTGATCTATCATCTGCAATGATGGAGTTTTTCACTCCTTCGATAAATAATGTTTGTCAATAGTAATTCTCAGAAATTCCCCAGCTTTTTACAGGTTGTGTCACTAGTTTTTCATTCCGCGCTATTACTTTATTTAAATGAAAAAAACACGTTCACAAATTAAATATTGTTACGTTAACTGTGACATAATTACAGCATACGTATGATTTCGTGTTTGTGCTATATGGTGCTACGAGAGAATGTAAACACGTACGAAAGTGTAAGGGTATTTTCTATAGGCAGATTTATTCTTGAACAGAAATTAAAAATGGAACATGGCGGTTGAGGTCTGGCTAAAAAGTCACACGCATGTTTAAAATGTATATTTATAAAACTGATGTCGCCTCCATTAGCTGAGGTTAAAATATTTATCCCCTCTGAAGTTGATGCATTCAGTAAAATAAACATTTCATAATCAGTGGAACTGTGTTAAGAAGTAGCGTTTGACGATTCTCTTAGGTGGCCTCGGAGCATTATCTCTCTCAACAGAAACAATGTTGTACATATTTAGTCAGGTACAGAGTATGTTTATTTATTCATTTATCGTATGACAATACTTGTGCAAAGGAGACAGTCACTGCGAACCTAAGTACCGAGTATAGCACACTTTGAACGTGATATTTAACAATTAAGTACTTAAAAATCTACCTTAAAGTAAAAAACCGACAGTGTTTTTTTCATGCAGTAACGAACTCGCTTTCGGAAGGTTATATATTCAATCCCAGCCGTTTGAAAACAGGACAATTTTCCCCAAATGATTTTCTTTCCCGATTTCAGGCAATTGCGAAAAATGTTCATTAATGTGAACATTCCTAACTTCTCGCTCATCACATTTAGATCATATTTAGCCTATGTGCATAGAAGTAAATAAATACTATGGTTACATTTAAAAAATAATAATTTGTGGTTTCAGCGAAATTAGTTGGCGTGGCTCTTGCATAGAAACTTGATTTCGTAATAATTGATGCGTTACTATAAAGCAGTATCACGTCTTCTAGGCTCAACAATTATGTCATTCAGAGTCAACGGGATATAAGCATGTATACGCTAAGTATGTTTGTGAATTTCACTGGATATTTGCGAGAAACACCGGTGAGTACGTATGATCGAGACGCGGGAACTAGTAGATTTCGCGCGATTCCAGTGGTTTAAACTTGCGATTACTTTACTGTCTCGCCATCTCTTTGAAGTACAGGAAATTCTAAGCAGACGCACCGTGTGCAATATGATCAATCTAGCGGGACAAAATTCAGACACTATTTTTAAAAGATATTTTATGGCGGTTATATGCTCTTAAAGAGTTTTTAACCTACTTTCCAAAGGAAAGGCAGGTTTATGAGATCATTTTCCTGGTTGTGTGTCCGTCTGTGTTTGCCGATGTGTGTGTGTGTAGGTGGGTGGCTGTGTGTGGGTGCTCCACTAAAAACTGTAGAACGCGTTAACCGAATTTAACCAAACTAGGTAGACATATAGAACGTACTAAGCACATCACACTTGTATAATTAATTACCACACCAAATATATATTTACAAAATGTTGGCCATTTTAACATCTCGGGTACTATGTCATATCTCTGGAACCATTCAACCGATTTTAACCAAATTTTTCTTTGTTGACAGTACATCATGTAAGCATTTATTTTAGAGATGAATACTAATGCTGGTGTGCCATTTTGTAAGAGAGAATTACTTTAAAACGTCGTACATATACATTATAACTCGAAAACTATTCAACCGGTTCTCACCCACTTTGGCAAGTAAGTAATCTATGGTAGGTCATGTAACCATACAATATTTAAGTGGCTAAGGTACTTATTTTCAAAATGGCGGCCATACAAATATTTTAGGTTTATTTACTATATTTACCATATTGTAAGGCCACTTTCGACCAAACTTTATATACTGAAATTATATATTACAATCATTATATATGCTAACATATAGCCACTTTTGTTCGCCATGTTGTGATATATCAGTACATGAAATTAAGTTTTTATGTCATTTTTCGTGAAACAATAAGCCGATTCCCATCAAATTGGGCAAACAAGTAGTACTATGGTAGGACATATAAATTTATATATTTGTATCGGTCAGGCACTTATTTTCAAAATGACGACCATATAAATTTTTAGCCTTGTATGCTAAATCTACGAAACCATGCAATCAATTTCAACTTAACTTTGTATGCTGGCAGTATATATTACAAACAACAATAAAATGTGCTAACAAAAAGTCTTTTTAGTGCACCATTGTGTAAGATAGTGCTACATAAAAAAAAGTTTTTATGTCAAATTTTGGGAAACAGCCAACATATTAACTATTTCCTACACAATTTGGCAAACAAATAGCACTACAGCTGGTCATGTAAATTTGTATGTTTTGAGTGGGTCCGGCATTTATTTTCAACGTGGTAGCTATACAATCATTTTAGCTTAGTAAGCCGTATATACGAAAACATGTAACCAATTTCAACTTAACTTTGTAAGCTGACAGTATCTGTTAGAAACATCGTATATGAGAGACTCTTTTAAGGCCTTTTTGTATATTAGCGCCAAATGAGAAAACAAAGTTTTTATGTCATATCTCGGGTACCGATCAACCAGTTTCCGCCAAATTTTTCATTCAAGAAGCACTACGGTAGTTAATATAAACGTGCATAATTTTAGTTGCTCAGACATTTATTTTTTTAAATGAGAGCCATGTAGACATTTCAGGGTTAATAAACTCTATCTACCAAAACATTAGACTAATTACATCCGAAGTTGATGCTCCGAATCCGATCACCGTTAATGCAGTTGGTTGTACACTACCTTATGGTACGAAATTTTCTGGGTTCGATTTTCTGGGTGCTGTTGCATTTGTTTGGTTCCATCTATAACGATACTGTTGTCAACGAGACGCCAAAGTTTACCCAATGTCTAAGATTTTAAGAACTTCATTAATAACTATTTGCACTCATGTTTTATTACATCGTCTATATGAGATGTGCAGCAACCATTCGAAACACCGAATCGACGCATATAGTGTAGACAGACCAAATCCGTATACTGCAGGCTCTACAGTTCTATCATAAATTGTTTCTTCTCTATTCATCTGTTTAGGAGATGCTCCACAATTATAACACTTTTGTGATGACTGAGTACTGGTCAAAGGGTTGCATACTTTTCCATCGATCATTGTCATAACCATTGCTTGATGAGCATCCACTACTCTGTCACAAATAGTTACTTTGGTAGGAAAAAGACAATTTATTTGGTTTTGCATGATCTTAGTTTCACACTGGATTAAAGCTCCAATTTCCTTTTCAAGTGGAATTTTATTGGCCGGCAGTATCTAACTAAAGAAGGTCTGGGATTCATTCACAAGACTCGTATTTGAACGTCATTTGTGTGAAGCTGAAGAGGCGCAACTGATAAAACTAGCATATATTCATTATTGAGAAAATCATCGCTTTTTGCGTCAAATCTTCGCTTGGAAGTAGTGTGGCCTCAACTGCCATCACCACCGCACTTTCATATTAAAGGAATAGTACTAAGACTCAGATAGCACCTGGCCTACAGGTTCATCTTTCACAGCTAAAAGACGTTCAACTGTGTGGTTAAGAAGTACTCGCAGATTTACTTCAGCACTTATTTTAGTAACAGAAAGAGTTTATTTAGGTGGACAACACAGTTTCTTTGTCTTCTGTATCATGTAATAAGATGAATAAATATAACAGTTCCTCTGTTTAGCTTGAGACTTTATTAGCTTGTATGGGTGAGTTGTAAGTTGCGCGTCGAGAAAGAGAGCCAAGACCTCCACGCTACTGTAAGGTGTAAATCTGAAACAGATATTGCCTTTTTAAATTTTGTTGCTCTTTGGGGTGATTCAGTTGATAACTCTTTTAAACATGTCGGCTGAATCCCTTTCATCAGAATATCGTAAATTGAATTTCTTCAGGTGACTAGGATTATAGTAAATACTGGATTTTTCTTATTTTACTCTTGCTGCTACAGTCTTTGGACAGCTTCTTCAGACGTCCAGCGCCAGTGTCTCGAGGTGAGCTCGGTTCAGATGCATTAAAACCTCATCTCGGGGCGGAAGAAATTATTGACGACACTTCATTTGGTAGTTTAAAATTCCCCTGGAGCCACTGTGAGTTTTTTGCACAAATCTATCGAAACGCCTGTTGCGCTGTGTCCAACATTCACTCAGTTTAACTAAAACCGCCCATACGTATATAATTCTTTAATATTTTCTTAATGTCTCCTGACATCTCCTAAGCCACATAGTTGGTAACTTCTCGTCACTGCGAAGCCGCGTATTGAAAAGCTCCTTGCGGGATTTGCGCTCAACGTCTGTAAAAAAAATTAAAAAACAAAAAATTGCGCAACTATGCGCAAAAACAGAAAGTGGAATCAACAAATATTATAGTTCTGCTGAAATTTCGGAGCGGAATAATGCGGATATTTTTTAAAACCCAAGGTGAATTTTTATGTAACACGTATTTTTATTGTTACTATAAGTCAGCATACAGATTATATACATTTTTTTGTAATAAAAACCAATTCTCATAATCATAACTGAAAAATAATAAGTAAATACCTTAATAAACGCATTCCATGTACACCCATAAGGAGATATCGCTCTAACTGCCTCTCACTTGTGTAGGCAGATCGTGCTCCGCACGGGGACTGGAGCGAGGGTGCGCGCTCCTCCGAAATAAGGCGTCTATCAGCCATCCAGAACACATACCGTAGTTTTACACTGTCAACCGCGCATGTACGAAGTGCTTCTATGTGTCTACGATCACTACGAAATAAATACAGCCCCAAAATAAAATGTTGAAAAAAATAATTTTGTCCCTCCAGATTGCTGAAATATGCTGCCGAAAGTAATGAATAACAATTTCCCAAAAATAAATTGGTTGCGGTTAGAATGAGCATGTTTTGAAAGTCCAACTGTGTTTATAACTTCTGCTATTTGCGAATCCGTCCTCTAGAAGCTAATCTCGTCATGGACCTAATGGTTATTATTTATGAGCCTTTTCTGCAACACTGTGATAACACTTCGAAATTGTTAGAAACATAGGTATGTAATTATTTCGCCAACTCTGAGTATAATGCGTGTTAAAAAAATTCAGTGGCCTCCTGTTCATAAAATAACACATTCGATGAATATTCAAAATTCTCTGCCAGCATTGTTTACGGTTCCAGGTAGGGATAATTTATTTAAAGATTGATTTTGAAAGTACCAAAGCGTGATAAATAGGAAACGCTTGGAAGAAAAGCAGTTTTTCGTATTAGATGAATCACTGGAACCATCGCTGAATGCACGGAGGGCTCCCGACACTGTTTAACGTTGGAGCGGACGTGTCGAACATGAGAGTGGCCCCTGACAAAGGCAGCGGCCAATGGAAAAATTGCCGCTGCTCAAAAGGTCTACCGACCGAAGTTCAAGAGCGACCAGCTGACATAGCGGAATTCTCGGATGCGTAACTGCCGCGATCGCCTTCGTAGATATCAAGCTTGTCGTGTTATCCCTCCCACCACCGCACGCAAGAAGTGCAGAATTCTGAGAGTATCCTGACGACCTCCGTTAAGGGGAGAGTAGGACGCCATCTTGGATATACATATTTTTCGTTGTTACCTCCTACGTTTGAGATTAATTTTGAAAAACGTGATTTTGTTAGGGCATAAAACACTACTTATATATTTTAGATGCGATTATCGATTGTATATTCATTGCATTTATTATTATCGGAGTTGCGTTAACATAAAATAATAACATTTTTTGTTAAATTCAACTTTAACTTATGTTTTATTTATAAAATATAGTATTTTATTTATAATTAATATAAATAAAAACAGGGATAAAATAGTGTGTTAGTAATACCCAGCAATAAATTGTTCTTATGCAAAATATGATGAAACTGAGTGCGCACTAGTGCAGTGCGCTGTCAGTCCCTTTGGTGTAATTTTTCAGACTTGGTTAAGCTTTTCTTGCATTAAGCGGAAGAATATCCTGAAATTAGAACATAAGCAGGGTTTCAGAAATGTTGGAAGTAACCGTGAATGGACTATAAATGATTTTAGGAGTGTCTTGGCCATCTTTCACGATATAGCTTTCAACAAAAAAAAAACAATTTGTGCCCTTTAAAGAGAGGAACCATGCTACAAGAAAGCAAGTAACAGTAAATTAATAAGAGTTTGTGTTTTTGTTGAGTCTATATACTTTACCGCAATTTTCAGAATATTAAAAATTTTACAAAACTTTTTTGTAGCAATGTGGGCCGGGAAATATGTACAAAGATTTTTTTTTGTTTGAAAGCGATATCGTGAAAGATGGCTGGGACAAACCTAAAATCATTTATACGTTGTTCACGGTAAAGTGAGCACTTTTTGAGGCAGTCTCATCAGACATAATAACCAATAAAAACATTTCATTGTGGCCTCGGACTTTTGGTTTTGAGTATGGTAAAATTATACGCTGTGCTTATTACCCACATGGCAGTGCTTACATTAGCAAGTGGCGGACGGATATAAAATGGCTGAAAGAAAAAATGTATCCTGGGCTTCAGAAGGGCTCACTTTACCGCGAACAGCCTGTAACATTTAAAAACCTATCCTTTCACTTAGCCAGTCTCGCATTAGGCAGCTGCGTTAAAAACATTTAACACCATAATGATTTGTATCTCTCCCCCTTTAACGAGGTCGCTAAGAATTCCTTGGAATGAAAAAAGGTAGAAGGGGGGAAGGGAAATTGTTCAAGTCCCGAGAAAGCCGTGGATACGTGCGTGTAAGCTATTTTCAGCAGTAGGTTTAGGTTTAAGTCAGCAAGGTGCCTCCCATTTGTCAATACTTTACAAAGGCGACATGCACATTGAAAGAATATTGTTGAAATTTCAGATACACTTTCTGATAAACAATTTGAAAGTAACCATGCGTCGTTCGTTGCATAACATTCGCCGTTCATAAAGTTACTTTACACTGCCGTTATTGTTTGAACGCAAAACTCTCTCTCACAAGTGATATGCCATTGGTCACTGCCGGCCCTGGCGTAAGACACATTGTGTGTTGTATAAGATGGTATTCAGAACATTTCAATAACGGGGCTTGGAGCGGGCGGGGGATCAGTTCTACCTCCCGCCACCAGAGCCGCATAGTGCAACCCTGGTTACGAATCAGCTCCGCAATCACCCATTTCATATCACCCGATATCAAACTTTCACAAGTATATCTTCTTCCCCACCTAAAAACTTACCCTGCTTTCTCCCGACCCGATCCAGTGAAGGATTATATTTTTAACATCTGCAACTGTCGCACAGATTTTCCCAACGCCCTCCCCGCTTTGCGTTGGTTTGCTGTGTCCTACCATCAGTACTCTTCCAGGGTGTGTCCATTGCTACAATTGCGGTAATGGCACCAGACAACTCTGCTTAAGCCGCGAAGCATGCGCTTTTTTTTTTTTAACATACTAAACCCGGTCTATGGCGTATCGGGCCTGCTCTTAGCGACTTCGTTACTAGCATGCACGTTGGGGGCCCACAGAACTGCGAAGGATCTGCGCCTAAATTCAATACAGCCATGTATCATAGTTTGCGGCTGTCTGGATAGCTTTAATTTGTAGCAGCTTAAAAAAATGGGGCCTATTTTAATTATGTCGGAATGCTCCAAAATAATATTTATAATAAAATAATACTAATAGCACTTCTATAAAAAAATTAAGAGTTTAAACGCTAAATAAAAAAACCACTTGATGTGCTAGATACGCGGACATTTTAAAAATTACTGCACATCCGGTTCCCCTGTTCCGATAAATATTACCTGACATTAATAAGAACGGGGAGGAAGCCTCAAAGAACGGAGTGATTGTGGGTTATAGCAATTTAATGGAACATTCGCCCTGCTTCATTTTAAAGTGAACTAGTGTTTTTATTACAAATTGCTGCTTATGGTATAAAGTCCTCTGTTTAACGCCCGCGAAGACATCGGGTAGACGGATTCTCTGAAAACGTTACACATACAACCGACCGTGTCCGAAGTGGAACTCATCATATTGACTACTTTGTTCCTCTTTCACAAATGAAAAGCTCCATAACAGAACAGATCAGAATACATAACTGTAACACGGATATATTTTATTGATTTAATTTAGTGTGTATTTTTATAGTTATTGGGGTGAAATACCCGCTATAGCAATGTTTGGGTTAATTTGTGGATCGTTACCTAAAAGTCATGTGACTAACTAACACATTTTATCACTTTTTAATTGAAAAGTCGCTGAAATAGCTAAGCGTGTAGTAAGATTTTATTTAACCATTTCAGTCAGATAATTTTGGGCGCTGCATCGAACAAATCAACTCTACATGTATCAGCAAGATGATCTGTCAATATCCCAGGGATAATAAAAATGTGTTAGTTTTTTATATTATTGGCAGCAGCTGTTAATCAGACTACCGAATAAAGTGAGGGATTTCTTTGCGTGACGCTCTTCTCTGATGTGTACACAGTAAACTTCACTTCCTGTGCAAAGCCCCATTGCAGAATTTTATGAATGAACGGGTTAGGAGTCTACGGTATGCCCACAACACACTAAAAACGACAAAATATACATACTAATACACGTGATATTTGTAAATCGTTATTACGGAATGTTTCCCATCGTGAAGAAAACTTGCTGACTTGCAACCCCTACGCTAATTGGATTCAAGGGGACACAACCATCATTTATGTGCTTTTTTTTTGTTACAAATAGCTGATACAGTATGCGCGGTGGTAACAAACTGAAATCGCATTTGGGAGGCTGGAGGACACTGATTCCCGGTGTAGCCATCCTAATGTCTGTTTTTCATTGTTTTCCGAAATCATCCAAGGCCAATACCAGGATGACCCTCGCTACAGGCCATTGTCGCTTGTTTCCGTGCATCTGTATGGCCGGGCCACTGGTTCCATCTCTAACACTGCCCCTTCCCTTCTGTTGAAGATATTTTAAGCCACGCTTAATAATGACTTGCAAACAACGTGGTTAGGTGTCCTGCCAAGGATATAGTTTTATTGTTGACTACGATGTGGAGAGTAATGTTGTCGCGCATTATAAGTTGTTCGCGGTTAACTAAGCACTTTTGAAAGATCTCCTTAAGATGTTTAGGTGCCGCGGTGTCTGAGCGGTTAGCCTGCTCGCCTCCCAAAGTCCCACCAAGGCGAACCGGCGCCGCTCCATACTCACCTCAATCACCCTCATCGGCTCTCAAGACCTCGCTGTTAAGAGCCACCCAAATCTCTTCACTCACTCACCCTTAAGACGTTGTATCCTTCCGCCACATGTACAATTTACGTTGCCGTGAGCCTAATGATTTTATTCGTGCGTCATTCAAGTGAAAACGGGAAATTGTTAGGAATATAAATGTGGTACCATTGTGTCAGTTGGCAGGTACACTATGATGTGTATAAAGGAAAAAAAACTTAATTTGCGTAAATTTAAACATTACAATCGCAATGCAATGTCATAACTTAGAAGTATTTCAGTTAATTTGCTGCCAACTTAAACGGAAGCCTTCATGACAATGTGTACGGCATCATACGTAAAGTTGACGAGCAATGATTTTTTTCCATAGGTTCATTTCATAAGTGCTTCATTTTAATACTGCGAATAGTCTATAATCCATCATTCCTGGGAAAATACATTTACCACAAACATTAAGGTGGCAATCCCTATTGTGCCTTTCAGTTATAGGTTGTTTTTAACGGTCATATTATAATCATCACTGGCGTGTCTAAAGTTCCAGCTGCAATTATGTCACATTTGTTTCAAATCAAAGCACTTCTCAACAACACTTTCAAGCAGTTTAGCTCCTTCAGGAACTGGCGCCCCGAGAGAGGGGCAACCGTAATTTCTCGAGCGGTTTGCGTGCTGTCTACCTCACAGGAATTTAAATGTTTTGTTTTAAAATATGTGGTTGTATTTTCTCGGAAACTGCGCGGTTTCGGGTAGCAACTTAAGGAAACATTATTTTTTTGTTAATTTTGGCATGATGATGAAACCCAAATCTGGCTCCTGAAGTTTAATGCAAAGTAGGGTGGCAATCACATTTATTTCCATTTGATACCTGAGACAGGTTGTGCAGTCGTTTCGGATACTCAAATAATCACACACTATGCACACATTTATCACTTCAGCCTAAATAGTCCATGCAGTATTCTGAATACTTTTGTGGTTCAGCGACTACTTCAAACAAACATGCAATACTTACCCACGTCATTTTGAACGTAAGGTGTGTGTCTGTGTGTTTGTATGTACGTATAATGGATGGTCCGTATTTTTGAGGTTTTGAAATGTTGCCTGATCAGCCTTATGTTGTTCTGTTGTAAATAAAAATATTTTGTAAAATGTTTCAGGCATATCCGATGATATTTAGAAATCGCTCAAGTCGGTTGAAATTACCAGTGAAGCACAGTAAAAGTCACGTCAAAGAAAAACTTGCTACTGGCTACAATCGATTGTCAACGATCAATACACAAAGGCAGGAGTGCTAGTGGTGTCACGCAATGTGCTTAGACACTACTACCAACAACACAGGCCATATAAATGGAGATTGCATACTTCTGGAACAAAAGTACAGTAGGACCTCCTCCACCAAGCATTCGTCACCACATATTAGAACTCATTCTTGCTGTACGATACACATTGATATAACCTACTCAGATAACACGTTTGGCTGAATATCTAAGAATATGTCATCGTGTCAAAATATGAACAAAGAAAGAAATTATACGTGATGAAAATTTGAAAATGCTTTTAATTGGAAGTAAATTAAAAAATTAAACATAACTACTCCGAGCTCAAGCTTCCTTACATTATTTTATTACGTTTAAGAAAATTCCGTTTTAATTAGTTAGCCCTTTTTACTGAAATATATAGTGTCATAAGTATTTTAAAAAAATTCATAAGGTTTTGAAAATGATAGCTAGGCTATTTGCAAGTCTTAGAATGTCACTAGCATTTACGTTGGTTTCGCCGCAATGCATAATGCCTTTAAGCTACTGTGTATTTGCACGATCAGGTACAAAGTTTAAAGAAAAAATATATTCCGAGAGTTAAATGTTTTTATCCAACTAGCCTGTTCTGCTGTATGGATGACATCTGGTAACGACATCTAGAAATCATGCCTCCTGGTGTGACGCGATAGTTTGGTATCTTGAGCAGACGCCTCCTTCATGGCTTGAGAACTAAAATTAATGCTAATTTCGCGCTTCTTGGAACTCTTCTCTCACATCCGCGCGGCCTGGCTCTTAGACTGGTCGTCTTGGTTAGCTCAGTTTAACCGACTGTGCGTCAAATACACGTTTCAAAACTAAACAATCTCAAAATGGTGTCTTATAGTCGCGACAGCGCAACCAAGTATGTTCCTTGAGCGTTTCTCGAACCTAAGACTATTCGGTTCCTCCAAAAGGCTGAGAAGCACACATATCTTACCACAACTCGATGGCCCGCAAAACAGTCCTCTCGTGGTATTGGGCAACAGCGTGCCATTACATGCATCGTGTGAGATTTCGAAATCTCCCTCGGTGATGTGGACGGGAAGACTATAATCTTGCTCGATTATCTCCATGATACTAAAACGAAAAAAATTAAAGGTCGGGTATATATCGTTTCATAGCGCAGTAGCGTGTGATGACTCGTAGAAGAAAGATAAAATCTGGAAGAGGAATCGTCTATACACTGATCAACAATCTACCTTTCGAGCTGCAAATTCCCGGATACAGGTTCTGCAAGCCAGGAACCAAGCTAGCTAAAAGATTGGCACGCGGCGATACGGGCATCAACGCGCTGGACGAGGTTTGCAAGTGGCACGATATCGCCTATTCCCTGTACAAGGATCTGCAAGTCAGGCACCAGGCAGACAAAATATTCGCGCATAGGGCGGACGAAATACATCGCGCACAGGACACCAGACTCGGTGAAAAAATAGCCGCGCGCGGAGTTTCCAACGCGATGAAAGCCAAGGTGAAGATGGACATGTGAGCGAATAAATCGCAACGAAGTTCAAGTGAGGAGGGGAGAAAAAAAACGAGAGGATTCCTTCCCGCCTTGATACCTGCAATCGATGCTCTGGGCGGTATCGCCGGGGCCGTAACGAATATCGATAGCGCTGTGAAACGAGCCTCAGACGAACATAAGCAATTGGAGGAAAACCGTCACCACAACCGTGAACTAGAAGCTATTGCCATGGGGGAAAAAAAAAACTGCCAAGGACTTTCTATACGACGACCCTACCGAGGTTGAGGTGGTGCGAGAAAGAAAAGTGTCGCAGTAGGAAGAGGCACTAATGAAATCTCTATCGAAATGGCTGTTCACATACGTAGATTTGGAACGGTTTGCATGCAAATTGAAGATACCTCATTTTCGCGGTGAGTTCATGCAAGATGCTTTGGCCCCCTAAAACCAAATGTGACGAATGTCCCATAATCAACCTAGACACGACAGCCGGGCCCGGTACACACTGGGTAACGTATGTCAAACATGGCCAACGTGCAGTATACAACGACAGGAGTGTTACTTTTTGTCTGATGAAGGTTCAGTTAGCCATTGCAGCTTTACAATTGATGATGATGAGTGTATGATGTTGGTTGAAGCAATTAGCTAGCTGGAGGGGGAGGCTGGCATGTTCGAAACAACGTGTATTTCCCTGGGTGTTGGGTGAATGAGGCCGGGATGCAAGGCCAGTTCCTCACCTCGGGGGTGTCAAATCAGAAGCGATTTCACCTCCCTCGCATCCACCAGCTATAAAAATCTAATTTGCTTTTTTTACTGGGGACATGGGTGGAAGTGTTAAATCTGAAGCGATTTCACTCCTCACCAGCTACCAACAGCTAAAAAATTTTATTCACTTTTTGTGAAAATGATTACTGTTTTTACAGCATACATGCACATATGGGTCCCAACACACTGCTACAGATGTCATCATGAGAGAAATTGTGCCACCAGCAGCAATTTTGACTATAGATGTCGCTTGTGCACTCCTGCACGGGGATTAGAGGCTGCGACTTCAGTTTGGGCCTCCGACCAGGGTTTAAAGCCAATTCCTGGGGGTTCCAACCCTTATCCTCTACCGGGGTTGTGGGGGTGAAATATTTTTTTAGTTTTAACATCTGGGCCCATTGTAACCACTAGAGGCGGTACTTTTCTTACCCACCCTATCTATCTACTTCTTTTATTTTCTTCCTCTTTATCTACAATTCTGTCGAGCACTTACTTCCGGCTATTTTCTTTATTTTTGTTGTTTCTTCTAACCATTGTGTTCTTTTGTCTTAGGTTGTATAATTTTTGTCGTTGTACCCCGTCTGTACAGCTCATTCTTGCAGAACAATGGAGATTTAAAATATATGTTTTATATCTCTGTAGTACTATAAGAGTGTACTGTATTGCTTCCGTACTCAGCCGGAGACTCGCGCGCATAGTTGCTTTAGCAGCCATGCGGGTGGCAAAGTGGGAAGGCGACGCCGAAAATTACACCAGTTCCAGACTGAAGGATGAATGAGCAGTTCCAAACCGAAGGATGGATGACCAGCATACACAACAAGAAACTTCACTTAAGAAAAATAAATGTCTTTAATGAAGAAATAATAAGAAAATAAAAACCGAATATAAATGAAATTAAAAAAATTATGTTAAATTTTTAAGTACATCTTCTGATATTTTCGTTAAAAAAATTATTTTAAGAAATGTGACTAAAAACATTATTACACATTCTTATTATGGAATAATCATGACAACGAAAACTTACATTCTTTTTAATATAATTTTTTCCCCATACACATATTCCATAAATTATTTTAAACCCATGTCCCAGCACATGTCCCGAGTGGTCTAAGGCGACTTCATGCCGACCCAAGGTTCGGCAGTAGGATCCCACCCTCCTGCAGACAATATTTTGAGCTCTGCGAAAAGTAAATAAAAAATCAGCGCCCCTAGCTGCCAACTCTATAACCAACATGGCAGCCGAGCGAGAGCAACACCAGCACCCCTAGCAAGCGAAAATTGAACGAAGTACAAATGGAAACAAGATGACGGACGACAGTGGCACACACTACCAGCAATAAACAACATTACAGGGATTGGTAGTGCACTCTAGAGGACGACGAGAGAACTACAGCATGTGGAGCGCATGCGACAGATGCGAAGGTGAGTAATTGGGAAACAATATGGCGGGCTAAAACAAGATGGTGGGCGGAAACAAGATGGCGGATGGAAACAATATGTCGGGCGAAAACAAGATGGCGGAATGAAACAAAATGGCCTAAAAAGGTCAAGGACACAAGTTGGTGGAATCCAATATGGTGGCTGTGATGTCATCCAAGATGGTGGATAGCACCACAGCCCCCAGCCCTTGTCCTGGAAGAAACATTACGTATCTATATACTAGTTGCATTAAAACTATGCTAGACGAAGTGTAGAAACATCTGAAAGCATCTATTTATATAAACAGTGTTCTAACCTCAAATTATACCCGTGTTGTTTTTGATGAGCTATTGGTAGAAGATCAGTCCAATGCTAGGACACAGAGAGTGGTTACTGTGAAACTCGCATGCGCACTCTACTCCATATTCCCTCTAAATTATGGATGGTGATATTTTACACACGTTGGTCTCAAAAGTGATTCATCAATTAACCACGGACCGGCTATATTCTGAATAGACATACCGCATGCAAATTCGTCACTGAAGGTTTATTCGTTCACACGTACTGAAAAATCAACTGAAATGAGAGATTTGGAGATAGAGCAGTGGCGTAATACAATGGTGAAGGGAACAGGTAAACACTGAGTAAACCCACCGCCAGCGGCTACGTCCGCCACATTTCCCACATGTGAAAATGCTGGATCGGGCCAGCCGAGAATCAAACCCAGTTTGCCGTAGCGAGAAGTGAGTCGCCCAACAAATCACCCTACTCCGAAATCTTTATTTATACATTCATTACAGTATATAATGTATTAGAATGAAACCACATTCCAATACTTTCATTTATATACAACAAAATGATGTTACAGCTGAGGTACCCGCCAACTTTGGATTATTTCTGGACTAATGAAGATAATGAGAAACCCTAGTAAAAATTTTTTTATGCCGCAACGTTACGTCTGGTTTTAGGCCATTCGCGGTAAAATAACCACTTTTGGAAGTCCTCTCATTTGGAATAATAGTCAATAAATATATGTTATTTTAGCCTTAGACGTTAACTTCCGACTGCGGTGGAATATGCACACTGTGTTTATTACTTACATGGAAATATTTATTTTAAAATATAGTTGAAGGATAAATAATGGCTGAAAGGAATAAGTAACTAGGGCCTCGAAAGTGCACACTTTACCATTAACAGCCTATACAAGGAAGCATTGCGACAGGCCCTGCAAAGATTGCGATATGCATTCCCGGGAAGCTGAATTTCTCGCAAATTAAATATGTAACAATAGGACATTGTTATACGCGATAAATGTAAGACAATTAATTACAATGCAGATATTACTTTGTACTTTTCTCCTCTCTTGTAACTATAATGCGTGAGAAAGCCGTAATAATGCTATGTTTAACCATTTCCACAATTTTTTCTCTTTGAATATATTGAATAGGATAAAAGAAAAACTTGGTGATTATATACGTTTTTTAATTTTCTTGAGAAAAAAAGTCGTATTCCCATTACATTACTTACTGAGGTACGCGTATACGCCCAAACAGTGATTTTACAGACAATATTTTACTAGGGAGTGAANCCATTACATTACTTACTGAGGTACGCGTATACGCCCAAACAGTGATTTTACAGACAATATTTTACTAGGGAGTGAAGATACACTAAAGAAAACATTTGCAGTTTATCACAGTTTATCACGTCTTCATAAACAGTGGAACCAAGGTCGAGCATATATGGAGCAATGTTACCATGGTATCTGTCGGGACGTGACTGTATCACATTACTGGTGGAACGTATGCAACAACGTACAGTGCAGTAGTCTAATGATGTTTGTGCACGGCCAGCTTTTTTCATGCGTGACTGTCTTTCATTTTACTACTGGGATTGCTTAACAGTTTATAACCAAAGTTCATAAAACAAAAACTATCTATTGTGTTCCCAAGTACTTAAGCGTATAAATTATTTTCCTTGGGAACCGGTCAAAGAATACATTGGAGTTTTTTTTATTGTTATAACTGCGACATATTTCACGCGCCGAAGGCGGCCGTACACTTCCCCATACCGAATCATGGACTAGAGATGACGTACACTTTATCCATTCCAACGAGGCAGCGGATATAAACATTGCCAGCGGCACAATCAAAGCCAGCGGCTGGCTTATCGGTTCACAGTATCCCTATACCAACCATTGGGCTACCTATCGTATGTTGCTGCTAGGAATATTGTGATCCGTTGGCTTTGACTGTACCACTGGAAATGTTTATATCAGCTGGCACCTTGGAATGGATGAAGTATAGACCGAGTATTCGTCTTCTGCGCATGTACCCAGCATTGACCTACCCCAAAGGAACACAATCGTCGAAGTCACGTGGTGAACAGTGATAAACGAGTTTGGTTATATCTCAATTTAAAAAAGACAGGCACTTTTGTGTGAATAAAACACTTCCATCAACTCTGATTTAATTAAACTACATTACAAATTGGTTAGAGGAATTGTACATACATCTCAAAGCCCTTGTTACAAATAATTATTCTAACCTGAAATCCAAACCAT
Organism: Clitarchus hookeri; assembly: GCA_002778355.1. Taxonomy (NCBI): domain Eukaryota; kingdom Metazoa; phylum Arthropoda; class Insecta; order Phasmatodea; family Phasmatidae; genus Clitarchus; species Clitarchus hookeri. Next base: position 168,275 of record NQII01001871.1, read on the forward strand.
GCCGTTTTTGCTAGATGAGTTGACAGAAAAGCAGTTCAATGTTGGGACACGGAGATTGGTTGTGCGCAGCTAGCGAGATCGTTTACCTCATCTTCATCGTTTACCTCATCTTCAGTCTATGTACCGAATACCATGTCAGAGTAGAAGCAGGAGGAACAGAGCAGCCCTGTTGACAATTCGTACCGTACGGTATGGTGTGTCCATGATATGGACCAAGTTTCAACCGGGCGTCCCTCTCTGCAAAGGCAATTCGTGTCGCACATTCGAAATAGAAACGAACTGCTCGAGTCTCGGCACGCCGGACTCACACCACCACGGTCGGGCCGGGTTCTGAGGCCCTGTTTTTCGCATTGGGGAAACTTGGCGGACGTTGCTGCTTGCCAGTGGGTTTCCTCTGGGTGCTCCCGTTTCCCCAACCCCTTCACTCCGCCGCTTCTCCATCTGTACGTCATGGCGTCACCTTCGTCCTTCCGGGTAACTAGAGTGTCTTTCTTCGCAGTTCGAGCAGCCAGTTCAGTGATCTGTATAGTACATGCAGTGATCTGTATAGTCGATTCACGGTTACTTCCAACTTAACTAAAGCCCAAATGAAGTTCTACTTCCCGGATATTCTTCCGCCTCGTGCAAACAAAGCTTAACAGAGTCTAGAAAAATACACCAAAGGGACAGCGCACTGCGTTCGTGCGCACTCAGTGTAGTAATATTTTGCATAAGAACTATTTCTTACGAGGCATTGCAACACGCCTATTTTCTCAGTGTTTGTAATAATATTAATTNCACCAAAGGGACAGCGCACTGCGTTCGTGCGCACTCAGTGTAGTAATATTTTGCATAAGAACTATTTCTTACGAGGTATTGCAACACACCTATTTTCTCAGTGTTTGTTATATTAAATNTGTAATAATATTAATTATAAACTAAATAATATAATATGTAGATAAAATATAAGTAAAAGTTCAATGTAAACAAAAATAAGGTATTTTTATGTTAACAAGTATAAAACTCTTGTGATACATGACATTTCTAGGAAACAACCAAACTCGTCATAAATGGGGTAATTTTTCAAAGATTTGATTCAAAAAGTGTGAAGAAACCGCAAATAGGCTATACTATTACAGAGACTATGCAGTGTTGCCACTTTAAGGTCCTCGGCATTTTTACTGGAAGTCACGACAGACTAGAAGTAAATCGTCTCTACAATCCACTACATGAACACCATCTCTATTGGCCTGTGCGTTCCCAATTAACACAGTCCTACTGATGAAAATTACATCAGATTTGCTTACGGCATTGAAAAGTAAAATTAGTATGCTTAGTAATTTTTGCTTGCCAGTCTCGAAGAATACGATTGCTAAACTGTTATGATTCTAATATTTTGTACTTGTGTCTAGGGACTATGGAATGTTTATACTATTATGAGGGAAGAACTNAAACTGTTATGATTCTAATATTTTGTACTTGTGTCTAGGGACTATGGAATGTTTATACTATTATGAGGGAAGAACTGATGTTAATTATGACGAAGCCATCAAGATGCAGCTTGGCGTGCCGCTCGTCGCTTTGCGACTCACCACTCTGCCTACGGCAATGGTATCATTCAGGTTAGTCATATCTTGTAATTGATTAGGACCTCCCTCGCCAATAGCTTATAATTATTGTAACTCCTAAAAAGTGTGTTAAATATCTGTTCCGTCTTCATAATTAGCTTCAGTTCTTCCCTCATAATAGTATAAACCTTCCATAGTCCCTAGACACAAGTACAAAATATCAAAAACATAACAGACAGTATTATTTTATTGGTGGAGAGTGTGTAGGAAGGTTCAGTGCATAACCCTTGGGTAGTTTCGTACGTATCTGGCGCGTGTATTTTGAAATACAACACTTAGAAAAGGCCATGTCTATTTTGAACTACTCAAAAATGGCGCTTCTAATGTGTATAACGTCTGGAAAGCACTCAATAGCTCTCGTCTGAAGTGTGTGTTCTTTTCGTAAATCAACACACTGGATGCATTCTTAATATTTTCACAGAAAAACATGAATTACTAACATTCAGTAACGCAATTCAGGCATCAGGCAGGCGGGAGCCTAAAATGCTTTTCGTGTTTAGATATATCTACAAAATATCCAACCGTATTTGAATCGCGTGTTTTCTACCACGCCGCTGCCACGCACTTCGCGTGCGTTTTCCATTAGAAAAGGCGACAAGCTAAACGTACGCAACTATAAGCCGAGGCCGAATTTAATTATTGACTACTTGTTCAACAGTAATAAAGAAATCACTCTTGCTTCATTTTGAGGAATGCAGAATTCTGTCTGATTTTGAATTCTTTTTCAGAAAAAAACACACAAATACATAAATATCCATTCTAGNGAGGAATGCAGAATTCTGTCTGATTTTGAATTCTTTTTCAGAAAAAAACACACAAATACATAAATATCCATTCTAAACCCGTATCAGTGATATCAGTTATTGAAATTCTAGTCAGTGAAAGACAGTTAACAGGCTGTTACAAACTGGCCAATCAGTCGAATGAACGGGTAATCATGTATCACGATGTGATAATAACTATTGTCATGGGTGGAGATATAATGTAAGATGTGCTTTGTTTGTATTTTTTTTTTTCGTTCACTCGTGTTTGAGATGGTGGCTTTGATATTTTTACACAATAAATTACATTTAATATGTGTTACTATTAAAATTTGTTTTTACTATTAGTAAATATTTGGGGAGGTGGGTGTGATCAAGTGTCAACATTAAATCAATTAAATGTTCATTAACGAAAACACATAATTTTTTTATACCAGACCTTAAAAAATAAAGCACGGCGTTCCTCAAAACTCAATTCTTGGATTACTACAGATTCTCATTTACACAATTCTGTCTAAACCCAAGTCCTACACCCATCATATCTGCCGACGACAGAAGATTTTTATTTTCTGGCGTGTAAGCAGAATAACCCAAATCTTAATATTAGGCGACTTTTCTCCCTGGCGCTCGAGCTGCGTTTTAGAGTGTTTGAAATCCACGTTTTTCTAAGAAACTATTAAACATGCGTCCAAAGTGCTGATCTAAGAAAAAAAGGCACACTTCAAACTAGTAGGTTACTTTTAAGACGTCACGAACTTTATAAACACAATTTCAAGGCACTCCAAATTGGTTAAAAATGGCTTTTTCAAAGCGCCGTACCTCTAAATATACGCGTTATATACACTCAAAAGTAATCCAAGGACATGCACTGAACCTTGCTACAGACTTTCCACCAATAAAATGATAGGGTCACTGCTTAAAGACCCATAGGTGCATGCAGCACGACGAGAACACTGCACGCCAGTTCAGAGCCATGCGCGTAGCGGCGATGGCGCACTTGTAGCGCGTGCCATCGTAGCCCTCACAGCTCTTGCGCTTCTCGGCCTCAAACGCGGAAAAAAAGCTCCAAGCGGACGGGTCCCTCAGCGAGTTAAATTTATGGTTTGCAGGGGGAAAAAAATTGAATCTTTGTTGCTGAAACAAATATCAGTCAAATACATATGTCAGCTATAGCAACACGGCGAGCGCTGGTTTTAATTTTCCTTGAGAACAGAAAGCGGCACGGAGCGATACAAGGCGTACTATGTCACACCTTGTCCCAAGGACGGCATTCAACATTCTCCATGCGTCAGCGCTACTTGTCCGATGGCAACGTGAGACATCCGCTACCGGATGCGCACGCAACGCGAACACGCGTCCATAAGCACACACACATCATTACACACACTGCGTGATTGCGCTTATGCATGTGTATCTCCGCAACCTTCTCTCTCTCTCTCTCTCTCTCTCTCTCTCAAAACAAAATTGATATCTACAAAGCTAAGGCTGCATGATTTTTGTCAATCCCCTTTTCGTCATCACATCCCCTCTTGAAAATTTTAAGTACCTAAGAGTCATTTTTTTATGCTACTAAATTATTTCAAATGATTTGAGACTAGTGAATGCGTAAACTACATAGCACCAGAATAGATAAATACACAGAGATTAAATGGTGCGGTGATTAGTTCCTTTGATGTCGACGTACCCAATTTCTGATTGGCTGCGCGACGCTCTTGGAACGGGCCTTGTGNGAGGAATGCAGAATTCTGTCTGATTTTGAATTCTTTTTCAGAAAAAAACACACAAATACATAAATATCCATTCTAGACCCGTATCAGTGATATCAGTTATTGAAATTCTAGTCAGTGAAAGACAGTTAACAGGCTGTTACAAACTGGCCAATCAGTCGAATGAACGGGTAATCATGTATCACGATGTGATAATAACTATTGTCATGGGTGGAGACATAATGTAAGATGTGCTTTGTTTGTATTTTTTTTTTTTCGTTCACTCGTGTTTGAGATGGTGGCTTTGATATTTTTACACAATAAATTACATTTAAGATGTGTTACTATTAAAATTTGTTTTTACTATTAGTAAATATTTGGGGAGGTGGGTGTGATCAAGTGTCAACATTAAATCAATTAAATGTTCATTAACGAAAACACATAATTTTTTTATACCAGACCTTAAAAAATAAAGCACGGCGTTCCTCAAAACTCAATTCTTGGATTACTACAGATTCTCATTTACACAATTCTGTCTAAACCCAAGTCCTACACCCATCATATCTGCCGACGACAGAAGATTTTTATTTTCTGGCGTGTAAGCAGAATAACCCAAATCTTAATATTAGGCGACTTTTCTCCCTGGCGCTCGAGCTGCGTTTTAGAGTGTTTGAAATCCACGTTTTTCTAAGAAACTATTAAACATGCGTCCAAAGTGCTGATCTAATAAAAAAAGGCACACTTCAAACTAGTAGGTTACTTTTAAGACGTCACGAACTTTATAAACACAATTTCAAGGCACTCCAAATTGGTTAAAAATGGCTTTTTCAAAGCGCCGTATCTCTAAATATACGCGTTATATACACTCAAAAGTAATCCAAGGACATGCACTGAACCTTGCTACAGACTTTCCACCAATAAAATGATAGGGTCACTGCTTAAAGACCCACAGGTGCATGCAGCACGACGAGAACACTGCACGCCAGTTCAGAGCCATGCGCGTAGCGGCGATGGCGCACTTGTAGCGCGTGCCATCGTAGCCCTTACAGCTCTTGCGCTTCTCGGCCTCAAACGCGGAAAAAAAGCTCCAAGCGGACGGGTCCCTCAGCGAGTTAAATTTATGGTTTGCAGGGGGAAAAAAATAGAATCTTTGTTGCTGAAACAAATATCAGTCAAATACATATGTCAGCTATAGCAACATGACGAGCGCTGGTTTTAATTTCCCTTGAGAACAGAGGGCGGCACGGAGCGATACAAGGCGTACTGTGTCACACCTTGTCCCAAGGACGGCATTCAACATTCTCCATGCGTCAGCGCTACTTGTCCGATGGCAACGTGAGACATCCGCTACCGGATGCGCACGCAACGCGAACACGCGTCCATAAACACACACACATCATTACACACACTGCGTGATTGCGCTTATGCACGTGTATCTCCGCACCCTTCTCTCTCTCCCTAAAAAAAAAATTGATATCTACGAAGCTAAGGCTGCATGATTTTTGTCAATCCCCTTTTCGTCATCACATCCCCTTTTGAAAATTTTAAGTACCTAGGAGTCATTTTTTTATGCTACTAAATTTCAAATGATTTGAGACTAGAGAATGCGTAAACTACATAGCACCAGAATAGATAAATACACAGAGATGAAATGGCGCGGTGATTAGTTCCTTTGATGTCGACGTACCCAATTTCTGATTGGCTGCGCGACGCTCTTGGAACGGGCCTTGTGTCTGATTGGCTATGCATTGTGCGAAAGTTTCCCTGTCGGCTGGCAAGCAGGTTACTATATACCAGGTGCTGATTGGCGAACGGCGCTGCAACATTTTGCTGGCCAGTGGTCAGTGACGCCATTTTGCTGGCGTGCGCGGCTGGAGTTCACGGCATAAGCCTCTGTTTGTGTAAGTACTCTAGTGACGTAGCTATATGAGCAAATAGATGCGAGCCCATTTACGAATAAACATTAAGCAAGCTAAACTATACGGTAGACAACACAACGAAAATGTGTTAGACAAACCAAACAGCTTTGTTCATCCATCATTCAAAAGCTTTCACGTTTTAATTACCGACCTTGAGAATGTTTTTCAAGGCGCTCGACGTAATCAAACTGACGTCAGATATTACTTATACACAGCCATGGCCAGCCATGGCTGCAAAAAACCTAGTCGTAAACGTCTTTCCTGTGTGAACAACCACAACGACGATTCAAATAGTAGAGGAAAAATCATTCAAATAATTCTCAGCTATAACTAACGTAGTATATACCGTAGACTAGGGCTATTCAATTACTTTTCCCATCGAGCCATTTAAAAATAATTCAAATGGTCAACAAGTCACACTCACTACAAAGTCTTGGCTCACTTACACATAATTTATATGCGTAAAGAAGAAACAAATGGAATAATATACAATTTTATTACAAGTTTTACGTTAGTGATTGGTACAGTTGACGTTAAATTAGATAACTATATTCCAAATTGTATAACATAAATGAAATAAATGCTGATCAAAATGTTTTTTCTCTGCTGGCAAATCTGACGAGCCTGGCGGGTCGCACGTGGCCCGTGGGCCGCTAATTGTATAGTCTGAGGTAATAGACTTAAGATAAGGTAGAATGATATTCGTTTCCAGCGCTTTCTTACCCAACATTGGCTTAATAATTACCATCATAGCTGTCAAAATCACACCTTGAAGCTATAGAGTAAAGATGATATACGACTGATTTTCGTCTTCTATGTGCATGTCGCCAACATTGTCACAAGAATTACCATAACAACTGTCAAATTTTACGTGTATAAGACATGCCGTTGGTTTACATCTGGCTTTACAACAAACTCAAGTTTTTACAAAACAAAATGCGAGATTTTCTTTTACATCGTATTTGTTTTAAAACTTAGTCAAAATCAGTACAATACCACATCAAAGCACTTATTTTAGTAAAATCTGTGATAAACTTAGTCGAAGTTACGTTATTTTGACGGTTCTGTAGGAAGAAAAGCAGTTCAAAGTTGGGACACGGATATTGTTATTGCGCAGCTGGCATGAGCACTCTACCCCATATTCACTTTATTACTTCAAGTAACGTAGCGTGGGCAAACGGCCCAGAAAGTTGAAAGAAAATATATAGTTATTGTAATTTTATTTTATTTTTGTGGGCTTCGAGACGTCCCAGCTTACATTCATTCCAAAATATAAATCAGAGAGCATATTACAAAACTAAATTAACTGCCTATCTTACTTATCTAAGCATAGCTTACCAGAGGTTCGAACTAAGAACCAATGCGATTTATCTGCCTGGAAACCTGCGGTATGGAGGCAATATTTTAAATACATCAGTAATAAACCTGTAACGAACTCGGCCACGGATTAATGCAATGCCACACTGGAAAAATTATGAAGTCGCAACTTCCACGCATTAAATACGAATGAAGAAAATCTAAGTATAATTGTTTTAGTAATATTGCAAAAAAAAAGTGAGACTTTAGCTTGCCTACCAAGCATTAAAAAAAAAGAGGGAAAAAGACACATGTCGACACGCAAGCAGCCTCTTACAAATATTTATAATTTACGCAATTTTGGTATTTTAATAGCATGTGTAATTTTTTAAGAACCTTCCATGCGTTTTGCTAATATTGCAAATCTTTATAAAAATCTGTATTTATATTAATTTAAATTATTGTAATAAATCACGACCTTATAACTTTTGCTGTCGTTTGGAGTGAAGTATGACTTCACTTGTTCACAAACAATTTGCATTTCGATCACTNCTTCCACGCATTAAATACGAATGAAGAAAATCTAAGTATAATTGTTTTAGTAATATTGCAAAAAAAAAGTGAGACGTTAGCTTGCCTACCAAGCATTAAAAAAAAAGAGGGAAAAAGACACATGTCGACACGCAAGCAGCCTCTTACAAATATTTATAATTTACGCAATTTTGGTATTTTAATAGCATGTGTAATTTTTTAAGAACCTTCCATGCGTTTTGCTAATATTGAAAATCTTTATAAAAATCTGTATTTATATTAATTTAAATTATTGTAATAAATCATGACCTTATAACTTTTGCTGTCGTTTGGAGTGAAGTATGACTTCACTTGTTCACAAACAATTTGCATTTCGATCACTGTTTCACACACAGCAGTAGAGGTAGTGAAATTTCGCGAAAAAACTTCAATACGAGTTACATTTTAAAACACTGTAAGTACGTTCACCTTTCTTGATTGGCTGTATTACCTTTTGGCAAGTGTTAACTGTATGCACACGAATCACGTAGGAGCCGTGCCGATGTTGCCAAATTCTGAGTGGCCCGGTCAAATATGAAAACGCCTTTTCAAGCTGACAGCAACCAATGGCAATAGACAAACTGCTATTGGATGATTACAGTATTGAAGTCTACCGTGTACTCGTATTTTTTCGCCAAAAATCACAAGCTCTAAACATAGGTGATAAACCTTTAAAAATAGCCTAAGTTCCGAGAAAAGCAGTAGGTAGCCAGTAAAAGTTACACATTTCTGATTTACGGGCCTGTGAATGTATAAATTACCCTATACTGCAATTAAATAAAAACGCGGCACTACCGTGCCCTTATCAAAACCAGTTGACTACTTCTAATTATAATAATTCATAATGAAGTCTACTTGAACCATTCCAAGGTGGCAGCAGAGATAAAAATTGTCAGTGACAGAGTCAAAGTCACTGACTGGCTGATCAGTTCACAGTATAATTATGGTATGAAATAGTTCCAAGGGTATTTTGTAATTTTTAGATTCATTCATAGTATAATTTTAATTTTTATAAGCGTCCTTTAATGTTGTTTAATATTAAAATACTCTGTGCGCATGCAAGAGTATATGCTCGCAGGTTTGAAATATTTTAATTTGTTGTTTCGTTTCAGGGTGAAAACGCACCAAGTAACCAGTGTTGTAAAAGATGGCGGCCAAGGCGGTTTGGGACAAAATACCGAGTTAACCCGTTCAGTCCGCGTGTCCATGATCGAGGATAGGTTGCACATGAAGGATATTTATGGTTGGAACTGTACACAACAAGGAATCAGTTATCGGTGGTTTCGGCGTATTCCTCATTAGAAAACTGATTTGTTGAAGTTTCTGCATCTCTCACGTGTGAATGGTTATGCGGCCATCCAAAGAACGCGCACTATATCTACGCTGTTCATTGGCTGCGAGATGAACACTCGAAACAAGTACAGTGCACATCAAAATATTGAACGATTGCAACACTTGAGCTCGTAGACAAAAATAGATACTACTATATATAAATAATTCACTTCATTACAAACACGTAAGTAATATAAATATTGTTTATATGTGATTGTTTTAATAATGTGTGTATAATGTAATTCTGACAGCTGACCGCTCATGACGCGTAGATTGGTGGCGGGCAACACAACCAATACCTTCAGTATTGCCAGCATTTAGAANACAGCTGACCGCTCATGACGCGTAGATTGGTGGCGGGCAACACAACCAATACCTTCAGTATTGCCAGCATTTAGAAAGAAAATTTCACAAGGTCACAAATGAAAATCTACCAGAATCTACTAGAGTATCAAAACCAACATTATAATCCTTTGCATAACAACACTACCCATATTTTTAATTCAACTTACAAATAATAGTTTAACCAATTTCTTTGATAATTGTTTATCTTAAATTCAGTTAAATTTACATAAATGTGCATTTTTGTAATTGTGGTTGTGACGAAGCTTACAAGAAAAAAAAACAGCGACGGCAATGTATTAAATAAGCACAGTCGTAATGATGCAATGCCACTGCAGAAGGATGCTAGAAGTATTTGCCACTTCACAGGATACACATTTTAAAGATTTGGACACCCCAGATAGTTTTACACACACACGCACGCGCACACACACACACACCTTCCAGAAAACTGTTTACAATATTCCACTAAAAATAAAAAAAAAATAAAAATACTCACTAGGTAAATATTAAAATCTACCAAATCTAATGGAANTAGGTAAATATTAAAATCTACCAAATCTAATGGAAAATCCACTGGGTTGGAAACACTGAAAATACCTTCAAAGCGCGCGAGTAGGCGGAGTGACCATCTGCCACTTTGGGAAGGAGGACAGAGAATAGAAGGCTTGTTACGTCGTGCTGGCGGAGAGGGCCGGGATGCTGCTGTCCACAAGAATACTTGTCGACTGGGAGAGTTGATACCGCTGAACTGGCAGCTTTGTCTACCTCTTCCCCCCTCTGAGAGGCTATAGAGCGTCCGATAAGGGCGAGCTGTCGAGAGTTGAAGGTCGACAATCAGCCGCCGCGGCAATCACTGCAGCAAGTCCCGGAGGCACAAGTTAAGTCAACCCCGCAGCATTCCTGTTCCTTCAACGCTGCTTCCGTGCAGCCGTACTCCTTTTTTGACGTGAATACTTCTTTAAAATCAGACCGCCGCATGCGGGGTACCACGACGGGAACGGCGATGTAACGTTTGCAGGTTGATCCAAACCGACACTATAACTTCGTGACTAGTAACACGACTGACATAATGGTTCTTGTTCAATCGGGCATACGATTATGATGCGAACATGACCTCAGTATATCTCGGGATTCCGATGTGTTAACGCGCTGAGTTTGGTGCCAAAACCAAAGACCTCCTCTAGATCTGTCGGTTTAAGTAATAAAAACCAAGTACCCATTTCATTACTTTCGCTCTCATTTCCCAAAGAAATATTACCCGCTAACGCAAACGTATTCACAAATAGCCCGCGACCGTATCCCCAACTCAGTCACACCCTGATTTTTTTCTCTCCTATGTGATAAAGTACAATTTTTTGTACATTTTACAAACAATTATGGCGCCACGGTACTGCAGTGGTTAGACTACTCGCCTCCCACCAAGGCGAACCGGGTTCGATTCCCGGCGGGGTCGCTCCCGGATTTTCGCATGTGGGAATCGTAGCGAACGATGCCGCTGGTCGGAGGGATTTCTCGGGGATCTTCTGTTTCCCCCGCCCTTGCATACCGGCGTTGCTCCATATTCACCTCGATTCACCCTCATTGGCTCTCATAACTCATATCAATTTCTCGGGCTGACCATGCTCACATAGCCCCCTCAACACCAAGGCACTGCGGGTGGGAGGAACGTTTACAGATTTATATCCATATTCATTAAAACATTTTAAAAACTCAATAAAACTGGATGTTGCTAGTNAGAGCCCCCTCAACACCAAGGCACTGCGGGTGGGAGGAACGTTTACAGATTTATATCCATATTCATTAAAACATTTAAAAAACTCAATAAAACTGGATGTTGCTAGTGGGAGAGTTTATGACCCAAATAGGGGTAGGGCTGCCATGCCTAATTGCAATATTATAAACTGAGTTCCATTGTCAGTGAGCTTTGCCTTTGGATAACCCCAGCAAAGGTGAAACTATTTCTAGAAAGTGAGCAATGGCAGTAAAGCACGTGCACTCGGTATTGCACATGCTTTGACTCACAGTGTAAACAAGTCTGTTAAGACTAAAATGGACCACTCGCCTTTCGTGACAATGCGGTCCTTTTCGTTGTCGGGGATGATGTCTATCTTATGAATTCGATGACTATATCTTAATCAGTTCGGAAATTACAACCAACTATGCTTATTAGTAGGCCTAGGGTATAATTTAACCTGCAGACCTTTTCGTAGTTGGGGATGATACCTATGTTTTGAATTTGGTGGCTGTATCTTAAACGGCTCGGAAATGACATCCAACTATGCTTATAAGTGTGCTTAGGGAATACTTGACCCTGCGGTCTTTTCGTTGTCGGAGGTAATGTCTATGTTACGAATTTGGTGACTAAAATCTTAAACAATTCGGAAATTACAGCCNAATCAGTTCGGAAATTACAACCAACTATGCTTATTAGTAGGCCTAGGGTATAATTTAACCTGCAGACCTTTTCGTCGTCGGGGATGATACCTATGTTTTGAATTTGGTGGCTGTATCTTAAACGGCTCGGAAATGACATCCAACTATGCTTATAAGTGTGCTTAGGGAATACTTGACCCTGCGGTTCTTTTCGTTGTCGGAGGTAATGTCTATGTTACGAATTTGGTGACTAAAATCTTAAACAATTCGGAAATTACAGCCAACTATGATTATAAGTAGACTTAGAGCATTCTTGACCCTGCGGCCTTTTTCTCTTTCGGAGATTATGCCTATATTTTTTAATTTGGTGGATGTATCTTAAACAGTTCGGAACTTACAGTAAACTATGCTTATAAGTGCGTTTAAGGCATACTTGAGATGCCTATGTTATCAATTTGGTGACTATCTTCAAAGGTTCTGAAATTACAGCCAAATATGATTATAAGTGAACTAAAGACGTACTTGACCCTGCGGTCCTTTTCTTTGTCAGGGGGTGATGCCTATGTTATGAATTTGGTGACTATATCTTAAAACGGTTCGGAAATTATATCAAACTATGCTTATAAGTAGGCTTAGGACATATTTGACCCGGCAATCATTTTTGTTGTCGTGGGTGATGCCTATGTTACGAATTTGGTGACTATATCTTAAAACGGTTCGGAAATTACAACCAACTATGCTTATAGGTGGGCTTAGGACGTACTTGGCACGTATGCGGTGCGCCGCTAGGCTAGCGTGCGTGGGCAGGCCTCGCTTCATGTCGCGCAGGTGGAATTTCAGAGCATGAGANTCTTTTCGTTGTCGGAGGTAATGTCTATGTTACGAATTTGGTGACTAAAATCTTAAACAATTCGGAAATTACAGCCAACTATGATTATAAGTAGACTTAGAGCATTCTTGACCCTGCGGCCTTTTTCTCTTTCGGAGATTATGCCTATATTTTTTAATTTGGTGGATGTATCTTAAACAGTTCGGAACTTACAGTAAACTATGCTTATAAGTGCGTTTAAGGCATACTTGAGATGCCTATGTTATCAATTTGGTGACTATCTTCAAAGGTTCTGAAATTACAGCCAAATATGATTATAAGTGAACTAAAGACGTACTTGACCCTGCGGTCCTTTTCTTTGTCAGGGGGTGATGCCTATGTTATGAATTTGGTGACTATATCTTAAAACGGTTCGGAAATTATATCAAACTATGCTTATAAGTAGGNGATGCCTATGTTATGAATTTGGTGACTATATCTTAAAACGGTTCGGAAATTATATCAAACTATGCTTATAAGTAGACTTAGGACATATTTGACCCGGCAATCATTTTTGTTGTCGTGGGTGATGCCTATGTTACGAATTTGGTGACTATATCTTAAAACGGTTCGGAAATTACAGCCAACTATGCTTATAGGTGGGCTTAGGACGTACTTGGCACGTGTNGGTTCGGAAATTACAACCAACTATGCTTATAGGTGGGCTTAGGACGTACTTGGCACGTATGCGGTGCGCCGCTAGGCTAGCGTGCGTGGGCAGGCCTCGCTTCATGTCGCGCAGGTGGAATTTCAGAGCATGAGACTCGTCCCCCGTCAGGACACCAGGTGAAAGGATACCAGAAGGAATATGAGAAAACCAAGGTGGAATGATAGAACATAGGAATTGTCCCTGCCAGGATGCCATGTGAAAGGAGATCAGAATAAATATGAGAAAACCAAGGTACAATAACAGAGCATGATGAGAGAAATTGTATGACGGGGCAATGAACTAAAACATTCTTCAAGCAATATTGATGGTTCTGGCATAGAATGATAGCGCGTGAATGTCACGGTAACCCCTCCACTCCTCACTCGCCAAAAAAGGAGTCACTTAGCCACATTGTGGAGTCATTGGCGGAACTTGTGCAAAAATCAACTGTATTGTGCAAAACACATTTTTCTTTCTCTTTAATTTTTAATTTTGCCGGTTTGGAGCGAAATTTGGGAAATTATTAGCCAAATTCTAACGATTTTTAACCGTTTTTAAGGGGAAAAGGAAAATTACGATGGAAAAAATGGGAAACAATTGTTTCGTGACGTCATCCAAAATCGCCGCGAGCTCGTCCCCTCGTCACCGCCAGGACNGGAAAAAATGGGAAACAATTGTTTCGTGACGTCATCCAAAATCGCCGCGAGCTCGTCCCCTCGTCACCGCCAGGACGCCGGGTGCACCAGAACCTACTATTTATAACTACTGCCGAGCAGGATATTTGAGAGCCCTGTGCTCCCGAAGTAACTGCAGAACCAGACAGCCAGAAGTGGATACGACTGAAAGCATTTTTAAAGAGGCTGGAATTCGGCGTTGGGAGAACTCCTGACAGCATAGAGGCAGCAACGCCTATCCCTCGTCGACGGAGGCGCCCAGAATGTTGGAGTTTTGGAAAAGATGGACACCTAAAAGCCCAATGTCCAGAGATGGAAACCGATACCAATCATCAAGAAACGGGCCAGCTGACAGCTTCGCCAATCATTACATCTGGCAGCAACAGTAATAATAATCCGATGCGTAGTTCAACCAAAACTATTAGCAACAATGTACTTCAGGAAAGGAAGAAAGATCTCTCTACCTAGCGGTAAGAAGGCCAGGATACAGGAGCCGAACTGCCTAGGAAGACTACGCAGATATTGTAGACAAGACAAGCGAAGTCCAGCAAGGGGTGCAGTTGAACGCACGCATCTCCAGGGGAGGAAGCCAGTCAGAAAATTGCCTCCCCCCCCCNCCCTTTTGCACTCAGCGCGACTCATGTGGCAAAGAACCTTCTGTACTGGGTCGGCTCAGTTATACAAGCTGCGGTGTGCCTCTGAGTCGTGAGTCTGGAGTCGTAGACGACCCTTAGTGCCAGGTGGTTAATAATACCATCAGAACGAAGGGCGACGATGCAGTGACCAGTGTAGTCTGCAAGCATTGGTATTTACAGAATTTTCGCGACAGCCTGCATTGTTTTACTGGTCGATTCGCCGTTGCAGCAGCCCGAATGTTGGGGAAGAAACGTAAAGACAGGCCACAGCCCACTGCAGTTTCAGTCGCCTGCGAGAAATCGTATCTTATTTCTCCCTGGCAATCACTAGTCAAAAATTAACAAACGCAACGAAACTGTAAAATTTTAATAAAGCTTCAGGGGCTATCATTTATGCTGTGACGTACGACAAATTTCGTAAAAATATTATGAAACCGAACTTGTGGCAAGAAAACTAATGAATCCATAATGTCGGGTAGAGAAAGTGGAGTGGAAATATGAGGGTAAAGCGAGGTGAGTATGGAGCAGCGCCGGAATGCAGGGGCGGGGAAAATGGGAGATCCCCGAGGAAACCCGCCGACCAGCGGAATCGTCCGGCGCAATTCCCACATGCGAAAATCCAAGAGCGACCCCGCCGGGAATCGAACCCGGTTCGCATATGTGGAAAGCAAGCAGTCAAACCACTACACCACCGCGGCCCCTGAGATGGCAGGTATTGGACGTTGAAGCGTAAGTGGTTCGAGATCAGCTCGATAGATGGCAAGCAGCAACTGATTCAAGAACGACCCAAAAGATGGAGAAACATTCTTCGCTAATTCGTGTCTTGAGGTTGACATGCGTGTTGCGTTGTCAACGATTAGACCAGATATCAATCAAACTTTTGTGTTCTAAACGTTAGTCACAAGTCTCACACTGACAGCAAAATTAATGTTCAGCAGGTTCACTTTTTTGTAGTCTAATTGTGCTAGTTAACTGATTTCCAACTCAAGTCTAACTCTATGTACTTAGGCCTATTTTATACAATTTTAAGTTTACTGACATCAGTAAAAGAGTGAGAAGGGTTATTGACACTGAGTTATTTTTGACGTTTTTCGTGTATTCTACTTTTAATTCAAAATGACAGACAAATTTGACTGCGAAAACTGTAACAAGAGTGTCCAATTTTATAATCCCCTCCAAAAAGGTGCCGCAAATATATTGACCTACGTCTCTTTTTAAGGAAAATTCCTTTTTTTTTCTATGATTGTCGTGGCCCCCAGCATGAGAAAAGCGATTTAATACGAGCGAAGGACCCTTTTGTCGAAGTTACAACCAATACTGCTACAGTTATCAAAACTGGTCTCTAGATATCAATAAGCTGTGATGGTAAGTTTATCGACCATTCTCGTATGAGCCATATCTTCCTAAGTGTAGGATATTATAAACAGTATGTCAATTTCGTATAAAATGTTTGCGTGCCTGAAAACTATCTTCAAATAAAGTACCATAGCGAAACGTTTTTGTGATCCTTATTACAAATTTCCTTCATTTCACAGGTTCTATATATGGGGGAAGGGGGGTGTCTCTTCCCTATTGTTCGGGTGTAGGTCTAGACTGTCGAGTCGTGGCTTGAGAGGGGAGCAGCAGCATCGTTATAATTATAATTTTGATAAACTATATTATTAAAATAATTAAATAAAAGTATTTTTAACAATTCTGGCATTATGTCAGTTTAATTTCAAAACAT
>NQII01001871.1:184764-215062 GCA_002778355.1 Clitarchus hookeri
TCACATTTCACTGGATCCATTTCTGTGTAATGAGTTCACGCTCAAAACGAACTAATAGGAAGTTCAGTTATTTAAGTGCAAAGTTCAAATTCAGTTTATCTAAAAAATTTCAAGTACAAGTTCTTCTTAAAAATTTACGAAGTTATTTGAAAGGGCTTCGGCAAAAAATTCAAACTCAAGTGAATAACTAAGACGAAACAAACCACAGACTTATTTACACACAAACTTTAAAACTTATTACTTCGGCATTATATTTAAACAACAATGCCACAAATACGGCTCCAGACTAATTACAAAGGCATGTACAGGCAAGAGTACAGCCTTAAAATGGTTAACTATTAATGGATTCCCACTTTTGGCGGAGAACATATTCGAAATGCTCGCCTGATAACTGACCCCTCTTGCTGATGAAAATGTCGCTTCTTATGTTAAAAACACGTTCTAAAGCAGCCTAAAACCACTTTTCCAGAATTGTAAAACTGTGCTAATATTCCACGTCTGGCGATAGCAACGAGAGGTACTATACCTGTGAAGTTTTCTTGTTCTAGCAACGCCAGAGTTATATTACGACTAACGGCTGATAAAAGTAACCGCACTTTATTTGTTCTCGACAAGCAAAAGTTGAGATTGNTCCACGTCTGGCGATAGCAACGAGAGGTACTATACCTGTGAAGTTTTCTTGTTCTAGCAACGCCAGAGTTATATTACGACTAACGGCTGATAAAAGTAACCGCACTTTATTTGTTCTCGACAAGCCTAACAATTAGCAAGGCATACGAGAACGTTTGGAAACGTGACATGAAAATTAACTAGGTTCGTTAAATATAAGAACTAGGCCTAATAAAAGTCCAAGTTCGTAATGTAAAATATGAGCGAGAGTGCCTTTAAAAGTTCGCGAAATACGTACGAGTTCGCAAGAACTCGTTGATTAAGTTCACTGCGCAACAGTGACTTTGCATTTATTAATATGGCATACAGTGCAGGTTGACCGCTTCCTACAACGCTGCACGTGAACTGTGGTCATGGCGGTGAAAGGGCATCTGATATACGCACGAAGGTCGACTTTATCGCTCCGTCTTACACAACTCGTCTTGACAAAGTAGTTGTAATGTTAACTGGTAAACAATTCAAATCATCGGGCGCCCGTAGCGATCAGAGCTGTCAGTGACTAACGCAGCGTTGTCGCATTGCCGCGTAACTCGGGCTCTAATGAATCCAAATAAACATGTACACTGAAATAGATTTAAGCCAGTGAATATTACCACTGAATTCCACAATCTCCCATTTCGTTGAACATGCAAACTAAGTCCTTAGAAAATTTTTTTCTTGTTGCAGGCTGAAATTAGTTTCTTAAATGAATCTTCGGTATGTATAAACCAATTGCGCACCATTTTCATTCCCATATTATTTTTTTGCGCACAGTAATGTGTTTTTTGGTTTNGGTATGTATAAACCAATTGCGCACCATTTTCATTCCCATATTATTTTTTTGCGCACAGTAATGTGTTTTTTGGTTTAGTCGTGTCTACTGGACACAACAACTCATCATCCCTTGTAAAGTGTATCGATATAATGACAGGTAAACAATTTAATTACGTTTTCTTTTTTAATTCAGAAATTTTCATTTTTTTTTTACAGCACACACGTGTATATTGCAAACGCATTATGTAAACTACTGCACATGTAGTTGGCATATTTATATATCCCAGGGAATGATAATAACATGAAATATCATTCTAACAAACTTTTCCGATATTTTATTAACACAAAAAATAATTTTTTTTAAATGTTTGACATTACATTAGCACTTTACATTTGTGTCTACCCTTCAAGATCTCAAAATAGCAAAATTGAAGAATTTCTCGTGTATCACTTATTTAAAATCGCTCATATTTACNCTACCCTTCAAGATCTCAAAATAGCAAAATTGAAGAATTTCTCGTGTATCACTTATTTAAAATCGCTCATATTTACATTGTGAATTGCTAGAATACGAAAGAAAAGAGCCCTTATCTTAAAAGAGAAAATTCGTGAGAAAGGAAGTGTTTATACTGCTACGAGTATGAGTTTGTTACAATAGTCATATTTCCTGTGTGCGATTGTAAATATAGAACGCAAAAACTTGCTGAAATTGTGTTTGATGTATGGTATAGGTGTGCGTATGTATGTACGGACGTTGCAATTCTCACAATACGTCATCCTGGGGCGACTTGATCACATGACGTGATCGTACGACCTTGCTCACTCCCAGAGGAGACGCAAAACCGCGGATCTCGGGAGGTCGATAGACGTTTGTTACTTTTTCTCATCGAGTGTCGACTTCGTTCAAAAAAGAGTCGGCTGACTCGGTTGGGCGACATGTGTAAGACACGAATCCACATGAGTCACCTTGGGGTGATCAAAACGTCCCAAAATATTTCCATTGTGCATATAGCTGTACCGTGTTTACTTATTTATATTAACCCACAGTAATATTAGAAATGTACAGGACTGATGTAATTTCGTTATAAACTAACCCACATCCCTCCCCCAAACCCTTGTTTAAATCATAAAAATGAGCCCAATATGCCTAATATTTCGTTCCCGTTTCCAATAAAAATAAATTCAGCAGTCAAAAGTGTATCCTCGTCCTACGTATCACTGAATTCAATCCAGCAGTCAAACCATTGTAGCGAGGCTGGTAGACAAATTCGCGCCGTAGTGTCGACTGGTAACGTGGTCGCTTCTCTTTAAGAAAGTATCTGTAAATTGACCACATAATTGTATAGACGCACTGAGAAAGCGCGAATGGTACAGTTATTTTCCCATACGGCATACATGACATCCATGGTAGCGTTCCTACATGTGCTCAGGAAAGAGTCCATTCCATACGGTAGTTCCCAACTTTGTACTGTAGACACGCTAAACTTTCATATATAATCTATTCGTGGTTTCTCCCCCTTTTTTTTAAAATCAAACCTTTGAAAAATCACCCCATGTATGACGTGTTTGGTTCTTTCCTAAATATGTCANAATCACCCCATGTATGACGTGTTTGGTTCTTTCCTAAATATGTCATTTATCACACGAGTTTTATACTTGTGTTAATACAAAAGTACTTTATTTTTAGTTAAATTAAAATTTTTCTTATAGTTTACCTAAAAATTATTATATTTAATTTATAGTAAAAATGAATAGAAAGAGAGAGAAAANGTTAAATTAAAATTTTTCTTATATTTTACCTAAAAATTATTATATTTAATTTATAGTAAAAATGAATAGAAACAGAGAGAACATACGTGTGTTTGCAATGCCTGGTAAGAAACTGTTCAGGCGAAATATTATTAAACTGAGTGCGCACGAACGAGGTACGTTGTCCCATTAGTGTGATTTTCTAGACTAGGTTAAGCGCTCTTTTCGTGAGGCGGAGAGATAGCCTAAAAGTAGAACTTTAGCAGGGCTTCAGAAAAGTTGGAAGCAACAGTGAATGGAATATACAAAGTTAGGAACTCCTACGCATTTGACTTTTCGCGAGCAAGCGTAGGAAGGTTACCATGTATGTGTGGGAAAATATAATTTACCACTCGTTATTTTCTCACCATACGTATACACCGATATGGTGCATTTGCGAATAATTTTTTAAGTGATAGTCCCTCTTCAGAAAACGTGTAAATATGTCATGCGTCGTCGAGATGGCCCATAGCACTCCTGTTTGATGATACGGAATGGTCCGTCATCCTGATTAAATCATGTTTTTCTTGAGCGAATAAAAACTTTGATGGGGTGAGTTCATTAACTCTGCAAGCTTGGGAATGAAGTTACCGCTCTCAGCGACTCTGCTTGTCTGCAAGTACGAATGGNGTCTGCAAGTAAGAAGCGCGCCTATGCGTTTGTTTAACCGCCAGGTTTCACCGCTTACGTATACATGTTTTGTTTTCGTTTCATAGATTTTCTACAGCGACTTTCAATTTTATTGGTAGTTACATTTCTTTGACGCAATTTTTACTGCTTCGTTTGGCAGAAGAAGCCAAAAACGTACTGATTATTTTTAATTTTATATTATATTAAATGTGACATTTTAACCCTGTACTGCAGGGTAAGGTAAATAGTTAAAGCACTATAGTCACATTTTTTAAGATTATATTTTAAAAACTTAGGCCATGTTCAATTATTATCATTATTTTTTAAATTTGCGTTTTGAATTTTGAAATACTACGGATGTTTAACTGCCCAGGTTTTGTTGTACAACAGAACTTTGGCTGATAACAGATCAATGTAAAATAATTATTTGAAAATTAACACAAGAAACATAAAATATTAAAAGGTACTGTTAATTTTACTAAAAAAAAAAAATACTTAGGCCTATTCGATAATGAAAAAATGCATGATTCATTAACATTTTGGCGACTAACAATATTTATCACGAGAGAGGTACTTATTTTACTATTACAATAACTTCAACCGCTATGCACATTTAAAATCTTAAGCGGCAGAACTACCACGGACACTATTTGATAATGAATATTTGGTCATTTATAAACTTGGAAAGTGACAAACCGCAAAACGCTAATTAAAAAAATACTGCGCCATTAATTTCGCTGACAAAATTGAACCCGTGACCATTTTGNACAAACCGCAAAACGCTAATTAAAAAAATACTGCGCCATTAATTTCGCTGACAAAATTGAACCCGTGACCATTTTGTCAACATAAATTGTAGATTTAAACACTGCCTTAAATCAGCCAGAAATATGGCGGATGAGTGTGTATGTCAGCTGTGCCATTAAAACTGTTTAAACCACGCGTCTTCGACTTAGTTAGCTTCCCTGTTTACATACACAAGCGCATTATGATAATAGTACACGTCTTCTGGCCGAGTTGTGATATAATTACGTAATCAAGTTATGAACATATTATTTAATTTTAAACGCGGGTCTGTTGTAAACAAACTGACGTAAACAAACGGAACGTCACTGTGAATATGTAACTTTAACAGTTCTTATCGAAATTTGTAAATTTGCGAGGGCATGTGCAGNCGAAATTTGTAAATTTGCGAGGGCATGTGCAGTAGACGAAAATTAGTCTGCCGCGTCTTTAGTACGTGGTATAAACATACAAAATTATTTAGATCAATCGAAAAATATTCAAGTGCTAGTTATAGTGAGTGAGTGAAGAGATTTGGGAGGCTCTTAACATCGAAGTCTTGAGAGTCCATGAGGGTGAAGCGAGGTGAGTATGGAGTAATGCCGCAATGAAGGGCCGGGAGAAACGAGCCGGAGTCGGACGATGCCGCCGATCAGCGGCATCGTCCGACTCCATTCCCACATGCGGAAATCCGGAAGCGACCCCGCCGGAAATCGAACCCGGCTCGCCTAGGTGGGAAACGAGTAGTCTATCAACTACACCACCACGGCTCCACGTGTTAGTTACGAAAATAAATTTTTATTACAGGTGTGACCCATCTTTGGTACGGCACTGGTTGCTTAACCGGTTTTTCATTTATTTTTCCTTGAAAGTACTAATTAAATGGTATACTACCTCGTTTTAAAACGGTTGCCATTTCTGATTTGCACGGTGTCACATTACGTTTTTTTTTATATCTGCGAGGGAGGGGAGGATGTGACTGTTATTCTTCCCGTGTTCTTGAAATATGACACCAAAATTGTAGTCATATTGCAACATAAAGTTTATTACACAAAACACAGAGAATTACTATGTAAAAAAATATCTGAGGTTTATTAAAGACCGGAAATAGTATTCAACACAACTCCCTCATCCCTTCCTTACTCTTTCCTTCTTTCTCTCGCGGTCTGACATTGTAACGCTAGACCCAATATTGTCGCGTCGGAATGGCAATCAAAAAATTTTCCCACGTGTTTGGCGATGGAAGGAGCGTTTTTACTGTATTTGGTTTCGTTTTCAGTGACATGGATTTATTTCTGCATAAAGGTTATATTCACAGGAAAAAAAAAAATGAAAAAGTGGGGAATGTTGAATGCGGGGAAAAAATTGCGAGTCCTCAAAACCACAGAGCTTATGAGAATGAATGTAATCCATGTTGCTCTTTTAGGCTATAAACCTACTGAAACAACACCTGCTTACAAGAACACTTNGTCCAGTTGAAATGAACTAAGAGGCTACGTACTCAAAATCGTGGCGATAGCTGCGCAATAACCAATACCCTAGTCACAACAATTAACGGCTCTTTTGCCGATAAACCCATCAAAACAATTATTTGGTTTGAACTCTTTGTTAGCATAAACTCTTACATAAATATGTGCTTTGGAAGTTTATAATACTTTCTTCGAACAAGTTGTAAAGTAAAGAAAATGAATACACTACCAGACAGAGNATGTGCTTTGGAAGTTTATAATACTTTCTTCGAACAAGTTGTAAAGTAAAGAAAATGAATACACTACCAGACAGAAAATTCCACGCCATGGAGGAATGCTAAAAAAAAAACCCCCAGCCCAAACTACACTCATAGATAGCCAAACAGATGCAGAACAAATTACTTAATTTTCACATATAGATAACGCNCCCCAGCCCAAACTACACTCATAGATAGCCAAACAGATGCAGAACAAATTACTTAATTTTCACATATAGATAACGCTCTAGTGGCCTAAAGTACAGAGTGATCAGTAAGTAGTGAGACCTCCAAGTTGGGTGATACATTGCCAAACCATACGTGGTATCGATTCGACGAGTATCCAAATAATGTCATGGAGTATCGTGAACAATGTGTAGTTAATCCGAGTCCAGAGTTCTCCTTAATTTCTAGGAGTTGGAAGGGTATTGAAACGAATTTCAATCGTATCCCACAGATTCTTAATCGGCGAGAGGTCGGGAGATCGGACCGGCTAAGAAAGCATCTGCACATCCTGCAAACTATTGAGGCTGATCTGACATATGTGCAGATATAGTATTTCCAAGGGCTGCAGTACCTCGTCGACACAGCGGCGTGCTTTTAACGTGCCCGTAATTAGTATTAGAGGTTAGCAGCGGCTGCTGGCACTGATAGCTCCTCAAACCATGACCTCAAGTTGACGGGTTGTGTGGCGCTCCACAACGGCAGAGGAATCCATCCGATGGCTATGTAGCCGCCAGACATTCACGTTGGTGAGACAGGAGTCGTCGCTGAAGATTACAAACGTCCCGTTCTGCGCCCCACTTGACGGCATTGATGACATTGGTTGACGGTAGACTTCGCACCGGACGGATGGACAACAAACCTGCACGCTTCACAAAATATCGCCAGTCGTGGATTGTGGGTGTTACGGCATGGCGTCTGATGCGATGGTCTGTGCGCTCTGACACGACGCTCGTCTCCCAAATCCGGTCCCACAAAGGTGATGCACATTTCCTTCCTGGGACCACTGTCGCCAAATGTGACCGACGGTTATGGCATCACGTTGCGCTTANAAAGGTGATGCACATTTCCTTCCTGGGACCACTGTCGCCAAATGTGACCGACGGTTATGGCATCACGTTGCGCTTATTTCACGTTACAGTGCACGGGCCAACCCGCGTTACGAAGACCTACAATGAAACATCTCGTGAACTCATTCGTTTGANTTTCACGTTACAGTGCACGGGCCAACCCGCGTTACGAAGACCTACAATGAAACATCTCGTGAACTCATTCGTTTGACGACATTGCGTATACGACGGCGTCTAAAAGGCATTACAACGCCTTGCTCGTTCTCCAGACGCAGTAGGAGCCAAAACACTCACTTCGCGAGACCGTGACGACGTCTTGAACGAAGGCTTGGCATGCTGGTTGTTTGCATAACGGGGATCAGGCCCACCAACTTGGACTTTTTTATTTTCGGACACTGCCCGCAAACGTGGATTTCGGATGAATTTTTTTTCGGACGACATGACGTAGGGTATAACTTAATGCGTTTTCTGAAATCTGTTATGTTCGACTGCCGTAGCTGCTATGACCTCTGTAGTCGCTCCGACAAAATAATAAATTATTTTGCCTCGGCTGTTACAAGATATAAAATATCAAATGCACCTCCTTAAATCAAATTTGTGGTGGGAAATCTATAAAAATAATTTGACAGAGACTGACAGCCCTTAACACGCGCGCGGTTCATATGAATGGCCAGAAACGGTAATCAAATGCATATGCACGTTGCATGGTACTGCATTCACGCCTTCATGTTGTGACATTCTTTCTAGGTCCCTATGTAAAATATATATTATTTTATAAACGCACGAATTTCTAGTAAACCTAACTGAACAAAAAGGTAACGTCACTTGTTAATTGCATGGTTTTGACAGTGCCATTAGGATTCGTGGGCCAAAGTTGGGGACTTAGGGCCACTTCACCTCTAGACCCAATTCATGATGGAAGCCACAAGACGCGTTAATGTGAAAATGAAAGCGTCCCTGCAACGTTATTCATACTATAACGTGTACGAAGCAGCCTTCGTTTGGATGTGTATGTGCGACCAAATTAACAAACGATCCCGTGAGGGGAGGGTGCAGCTCTTCGACTCTTTGCGCGCGCGACACGCGGCGGGGAAGACAGGTACACTCAGTAGAAACTACTACGGACCGTCTGCGGCACATTCGGGAATGTCAAAAACGGTAGTGTGGTTTCCTTTATCATGTGGCATACGATGTTTCAATGGTGTATTGCTTCCCACAGTATACATATACATCACAGTGACATTTGTTATAATGTGCATTCGACGCGAATCATAATATTATACCAAGAGGCCATTTTAAATTTTCAGTGAATGAAGATAGATATGTTGGAGTGACAGGAAAACATCTGCCTGATGTTAAGCAATAAATACGAGACATGACAATGTACAAATCTAAAGCATCATTATTAATATACACATTAAAATTAAATTCATTTGATGGATCTACAAAAATTAATCGCAGTAAATATTATTTTGTATTAACAATAAATTGCGTTCAAAGTATACACAATCTCTAATCTTTAATTATGCTGTTTTAAAATGCATAAACTATCATGCATGAAAATAAGACTTTAAATTCTTGAAAATGTTACAAAGATTGTATTAAGGCTAAAAAAAAAATCGACAGAAGAAAGACTAGAACCACAGAAACGCTATTGGAACTGTTCACAAGGAATGTTGTGTGGAATCTGTCTCTCTAAGGAGTGAATTCTTTTAACCCTGCATAATAAGACGCCTCAAATGACGCAACTTGAATAATCCACACTGGTGGAGGCTGCGCTGGCGTACTCACCCGTCGTCGCCGGCCACGTCAACTGCCNTGCGCCTGCCGAAGACACGCACGCCTCGTTCCACGCAGTTCCCGCGTGACTGCGTGCGTGGCGTCGTCGTGTAACCCCGCCGCAGCGCCGAGCGACCTTCCCCCCGGGCAACATGCCCAGAGGGCGCGCATGCGCGCCGGGGCTGACAGCGACAGTAACCATTCCCGCCAGCGCTGTTTACTTTATTTACACTTCCCCTCGGGCAGTAGCTTCTGCCCGCAGCTGCCCTGCAGTGGCGTTATCAGCAGCGCAGCGGTGAAGCGACGCTATCGTGAGGTCTCAAGGTCCACTGCCTTCTTCAGCGTAATTAAGACTGATAGCTACCCTCCATCTTTGACAGGGGCGCAGCATCGTCTTAATCCCACGATGAGGAACATTACAAATATACACGGGTGTCGTCAGCGGTGGAATCCCTTAGTGAAGAGGGCATAAACGTAATTTAAACCCAAATCTTACCGAGCACATTATTATATATACCTCATGATTTAATGCAACGTATTTGCGTAAATAAAATAAAATACTTTATATTGTTTTGAAACTTATAATAGAGTGAGAAACATTACACAAAATATCCAATCTTACAGTAAATAAAAAAAATTATTAGGTTACAATTGTTCCAAAGGACATTTTTCTTAATTTATACCTGGAGATGAAAGTTGCAGCAATTTTTCTCATATCAACCGAGTCCAAATTGTTATTGTGAACGTAACGCTTAAAAAAATCTACACTTAATTTAATGAGTTTTCCTATAAATATATAAACACTGACATGACCACTGGCAATGAAGATAGCGCAACGATCACGTAAATAAAGAAAAGTCAATACAACACAAGGTCAAGAACGCGCCCCCCTGTCTGAATCCTTTCATGTCAACACAATGTAAACATTTATTTATTATTATTTAGCAGTGTGAGATGAGAAATTTCTTCAAACATTATGCTGTTCATTATGAAATCAAAGTGTTTTGAAAAGATTACATTCAGGGCGGTGACACAGTGGTCAAAGTGAAAATAGAAGCAAATCTACTTTCTATAAATTGTAACAGATTGTCTATAATGAACAGAGTTAAGAATCACTGCATCACCTTGCAGGCGCAGTCCTTCGTGACATGCAAGACCGCTAAATAACTTGGTATAGTTTCGGGGAAAGTTAACAAAATAATCTAAATGATTAAAGTTAAAGTTAGAGTAAGAAAAAGTTAACTGATTAAAGTTAGAAGATAAAATTCACGCAAATTAACAGATTAAAGTTAAACTTAAAACAAAATTAACTTATTAAAGTTAAAAGTTAAAGAACAACAAAAATTTTACAGTTAAAATAAATTTTCCAAAAAGTTTTTTGTCGATGTTAATTCAAAT
This sequence comes from Clitarchus hookeri, assembly GCA_002778355.1. Taxonomy (NCBI): domain Eukaryota; kingdom Metazoa; phylum Arthropoda; class Insecta; order Phasmatodea; family Phasmatidae; genus Clitarchus; species Clitarchus hookeri. The sequence continues at coordinate 195,364 of NQII01001871.1, forward strand.
CATATTTAAAAAATCATATTTGAATAAAACTCTTCAGCTTTCTGTTGTACTGTGTGAAATAACAAATAATAACAATTTTTGTGTGAAAAGACAGAGAATTTAAAGGAATAATTATGTAGTGATATGTAGGGCGTGCGTGTGATGGTTAGAAGAAACCCTACTACGTCGCTTACTTTCTCTTTGCTCGTGGCGTCTAGCTGCACTGTAATGACGCCAGGCGAGTCAGCTTCCCTTTGTTTTACACAGAGCGTGGGGAAAATGCCTTTTCCTGTTAAATGCAATGATTCTTTATGTCAAAAACAGGTAGGTACTTAATGTGATACTTTTGACACATTCGCAGTAACCATTAATGAATTCTGAATTATGTGAACACACATTTACCCTTTTGCATGTATACATAGACAAGACACAAGATTGCATACCCTTTGGATGAAATAAAACACTCACACATAAAATTACCCTTAAGAATAAAATATTAAAACTGCTTTCAAATACTACGCAAGACATAAACCGTTCATTTTTGTGTGTGAAAACTAAACCTTTATTACTGAAATGATACGTGGAAAAATTGAGAATTCAATAAAAAAATGCAAAATATTCAGCGCGGAAAATCCATAAATATTAATCAAATCACTAAAAATATTTGCTGTAGTTCAATTAAGAAAATCAGTTGTAATAGATCTGAATACTAAATCACCTTTCAAAATTAGCGATCAAAATTGATAATTTACGTGATAAATTAAAATTCAACTGGCTCATAGTATACACAGAAATTAATCTTATCATAGTGTTCATGGTTTTGCACGGCTACAGAACAAAATATCTTATCTTCTTGCTTCTGGTTAATGTCCGACCAAATAGTTACACCCTTTCCTTAATTACTTAAAATAATTTAAAATTTAAAAAAAATCACTCTCTTGAAAATTTATGTTAATTTGATAATCAAAACTGTTCATAATGATTGCAGTGCTCATACGTAACAGTTTTTTTTAAATTGCTGTGCCATACCCGATGTAGGCCGTACTTAATCAGAACTGGTGGAGACGGCAGCTCAAGCAGTTTGTAGCGCTTTAAAACTACCGCAATGCGTTCAGGGCCTCTTCTTTCTCACGCTCCGCGTATTTAAACAAACTAGGCGCCTCTCGTACACCTTTCCAATCACTACGATGGGCTGTAAGTGCAAAATTAAATGAATTCTTGCAGAACAAAAGTTACGATGTAACGCGGTCCATAGTGTCTAGGGAGAGAGTGTCAATCAAAAGGGTTCTCACGGTGACGCCAATTAAAAACGGGAAATTCCAAGATATTAGTCACTTCCTGAGACGTGGCGCTTATCAGAACTGTAATTAAATGCATTCCTACGTGGCAAAACATGCTTGATTAAGCCAGGTAAAGTGCAAAGAGAAAAAACGGTGACAAAATAATTATCAATTCCAAGGATAATTCAGCTTAGTTCACGAAGCAAAATAAAATTAATAGAACTGTCAAAATACGTTAAATGCTAACAGACAAGTAAATAAATAAGAATTTTAGGTGATGTCCTGAATTACAATTCGAACTATTCCTGAGGGTGTAGGACTTTAAGATTACGTTCGAAATAAATAAACATTCAACACAAAACAAACTAAAACATAAACAAGTGGCTTTAAATGCTGAAATTGCTATACATAACTTATAGTCCCAGAAAAAAATTACCACGACTTAGATGCTGGATGCCGAATCAGGTAGGCCTGCTTATCAAAACCATTTGAAATAAAATTCTAAAATAAACTCTTGTGACACAGCTAGCATGAAATCTGATCAGTGCAGTGACTACAAAAACAATTGAAATGTGCATGCCGCACTAGGACCATCAACTGTGCGACTGTGATTTTTGCGTAGTGACAGATAGTATCAATAGATCGCGAAGGTGGCATATCGCATACCTCACAATCGCGTTGCGTGTGATTAACGATGATCTTCGATTCAGTACATAACGTCAGTGCATCGATCTGTATTTCGTGGTGTGCAACTCGTAGGCCGTCAAATACGTTGCGTAGTTTTAAGGAGTTTGTCAAAATATTTATGGCATTTGCATATATTTCTTTGTCAACTTCGGCCTCCAGGCGATTGCAATGTTAACTAACTTTAGTTTTAATATTTAATCAAATATTTTTATGTTTAAAAGTTAAAAATTACACACTTTTTTAACGATTAATTTTAATCGTTAATCCCATGTATGGTCATATAACTACAAGCGTTTTATACTTCTGTTAACATATAAGTATCTTACCTTTGGTTAAATTGAGTTTTTACTTGCATTTCATCTCTAAACTACAATATTTAATTTATATTTAATATGAATAAATAAAGGGAGAAAATACATGTGTTGCAATGCCTGGTAAGAAATAGTTCTGATGCGAAACGTTATTAAACTGAGTGCGCACGAACGTGGTGCGTTGTCCCTTTAGTGTGGTNTTAGTGTGATTTTCTAGTCTAGGTTAAGCGTTGTTTTCGTGAGGCGGAGGGATAGCCTGAAAGTAGAACTTAGCAGGGCTTCAGAAAAGTTGGAAGTAACCGTGAATGAATTGTTGACGCCAGTTATGACTTATATTTATATATTCAACCCAATTCGCTATATTTAAAACCGAGCGAGCTGGTGCACTGACAATACACTGAACCCGCATTCTAGAGGATTCGGGTTCCATAGGCGCCGACTTATTTCCAGGAGGGGGGAAAGTCTCAAATTATCTGTGATGGTGCCCATGTTCATTTGAATCTTATCTCTCCCCCTACTTCCCTTCTCTTTCTCATATTGTGATTTGTATGTCTGTGCATACGGTTAAGCACACACGTAATACTTATTTCACGCGGGCAAGGGTTTTAAATATTTAAACACAATAATTTTTACTGAAATATTTTTGTTGTAGCTATGCAAATCCTATAGACAATATATATTTTGAAAATAATGAGGCAAAATAAGTTATAAATACAAATACCTACCTTTATCAAAGTAAAGTAGTGACCAACCAGTGTTTATCAACCCAAGGGAGCGACGTCCCTACTGGCTGGAAAGTGGAGGGGCGATCGCCCCCCGTGTCCTCCTGTACTCGGCGCCTATGCCGAGTTCGAATCCTGGTCCGGCCATGGTTTTCCGAAATTACTCCAGGCGAAAGCTGGGATATTTCCTTTTAAATAGGCTGAGGCCGATCCCTCCCTCGTTCCTGCTTATCTGAGCAACTTGCTCCGTCTCTATTGACCTCGGTGTCGACGATACGTTNGGCCGATCCCTCCCTCGTTCCTGCTTATCTGAGCAACTTGCTCCGTCTCTATTGACCTCGGTGTCGACGATACGTTAAACCCTCTCTACCCACCCTACTTGGACCCATACAATTGGCACTGTAACCGTGTAAATAGCATCGCATTTTTAATTTTATCATAGATATATTAGAAAAAATTTTAAACCTGCCAATAAGCATGTGAAAAACTGTAGTTGTAGGGAATTAACTAAGTTATACAGGATCTAATATTTAACATAAAAAATGAAAAACTGTTCCGCACCTATTTGTAGAGTTTCTTGAATACCCCAGCTGTTATATAAGAAGTTTTATTTTGCATATTGTGAAAGAAAAAAAAACATTTTCTTACTTGANCTTGAATACCCCAGCTGTTATATAAGAAGTTTTATTTTGCATATTGTGAAAGAAAAAAAAACATTTTCTTACTTGACTGGCCAATGAAAATTAGATTACAGACACCTAAGACATGTAACACGTAAATCATCCAATCAAGAAAATGGATAAGAGCTTATGTGTTTTGAAATACAACTGGCGATGAAATCTTTTCGCGAATATCGGCATGGGTAATAACAGAGATAAATATATGCTCAAACTCCCAATATTTCAATTAACTTCTTCACGAGAATATTCTCNGGCATGGGTAATAACAGAGATAAATATATGCTCAAACTCCCAATATTTCAATTAACTTCTTCACGAGAATATTCTCAAATAAGTTTTATCAAGAAAACACTAATTTTAGGCTTCTTTCACACTCGAAAATTTATACAACACAGGATAAACCGACGCAAGTTCTTTACTCTGCCTACCTCAAAAACATACATGAGCAAGGATAAGGTTTTGCGCACTCTATATAAAGAATTCGGAACTTTCAGTATTTAAACAACTCCAACGCATACAATGGATTTTTATCACGGAACTTTCTGACAAAAATCATTTCCGTGTTTACTGCCTGGAAGTTGTCATGCAAAAAATGGGACGGAGGGGGATGAAAATGTGTTTGTGAAATTGGTTACTATTTTGCAGGAAAATGCACGTAATACCCGGCGCTCTTCAAAACTAAAACTGACCGAATGATCAAAACAACTCATTTTGCTCTGTATTAGTTCAATTTTATGTACCGTGACCGTTAGCCATGCATTTTAGTTTACAAAGACAAGGTGAAAACATGCGGATTTTATTTTCTGCGATAGAATTACGTACATAATGTACCAGACCTTAAATTAATGTTAAATACTCTGACATGTTGCACATGAAGGAGATTTATGGTCGGCACAGTACGCAACAAGAAACCAGTAGCCGTTGTTTTGAGCCTCTTTCTTGTGAGGAATCTGATTTGTTGACGTTTCCGCGCCTCTCATGTGTGAATGATGGAAGATGAAGGCAACGAACAAGGAGCACGTTTTCCACTGGTTGTAAGATGCCCGCTCGACACAAGTACAGTACCCACCAAAGAATTAAACGATTGCCACACTTGAGTTCGGAAATTAATTCGGGAATGAAAGGGTTAAAAAACAATGAAGCAAGCAGTTTACCGTACACACTGAAGTCACTGAGAGTAGAAAAGTACACAGAGGCGAAACAGCGTGACGGTTCCTTTGATGTGGGCGTACCCGTCCGCTGATTGGTTACGCGAGGCTTTGGTAACGGACGGTTTTGTCTGACTGACTACTGCGTGGTGCGAAACTTTCCCTATTTGCTGGGCTAACGGCTGCTGGCGAGTAGGTTACCAGGCGGTGATTGGCGAAAGGTGTTTCGACATATTGCCCGACCACTAACGCATTTTGCTGTCTTGTATAAGCGGCTGTTTCACCTCTGCATACTGTAACTACTCTGTGCTGAAGTTCTGCCCGACCCCCACAACTATCTACCAACATAGAAAAGATAGGATGGTGATGCAGTGCGCCACACGTGCTTACTGAAAAGTGTTATTGGGGGGAGGGGTACCGCCTCCCCCCTCATACACTTCCTATCGCATCGTACTCGTCGCCTACGTTCTCTTACCCATTCTGACTCCTCGCTCCCCCCTTCGACTAACTTCCGTTGTTAGGTCCATCCGGCTCGGAACACCCGGCCAGCCTGACAAGATCAAGATTGTGTAAGCTCCTCGCTTTACAAACACTTTTTGAGGGAACATAGTCGTGCCTGCATTTTTTGAAAAATAAAAATGAAGTTGACAGTATTCACAGCGATATATTTGATTATTTATAATTAGAATAAAAGGCAATCTAAAGTCAATTCACGGAAAATTTATAAAGAGAGAAAAACGCGTATTGTGCTTTAAGCGAATCCATTTTTACCAACGTTTAGGACGTATATTTCACAACACAATTTTTAAGGTTGCGTGCTAGCCATGGAATTAGAATTAGGGTCCTGTAATTTTTTCCAGATGAGCTGAATTCATTTTCTAAGTTGTGTGTAACTTATTCCCGCACCTTGAAACTGTACTGTTATTTCACTTATTATTATTTCAAATTAGCCACATTTCAGCTATCGATTACTGTACAATTAAATATTTGGCGTATTTTGTTTGTACTGTTCATAAATTCCTCATTGTGGCCATATAAAATTTAATAATTTAGTAGAAAGAAAATACAAAAATTGGACCCTTTTTTAATTTGAAAAATGTCTCATANCCATATAAAATTTAATAATTTAGTAGAAAGAAAATACAAAAATTGGACCCTTTTTTAATTTGAAAAATGTCTCATAGTAGTTGGCTTTCCAATACCATTTGTCATAAACGCCACTGCAAGAAAAGAAACATTCAAAATAACAAAACCTGGTGCATTTCTATAAGTAATTTTTCTAGATTCTTTCAGTTCTGGTANTCTATAAGTAATTTTTCTAGATTCTTTCAGTTCTGGTAGACATCAACGTATTTGCTACCTGTCTCAGTGAAGCCAGTCTTTCACACTAGACAGTTATCTAAAACTTTAATTTTTGTCATTTGCTTAAAAATCAAATAAATAAAATGTTACGATGTCAAAATTTTAATGGCTGCGGAATAAAGTTATTCACAGTACATTTTTGTTAAGTCAGAAGGATTACCATAGAAGAATAAAATAACCAAAATTGGAGGCTTCTTTTACTTTCATACAACGTGGAACATCAGCCGTAGAAAGAGAATCTACTTGTCACCAGAAAAAGGGAATTATAGAATAATTTTAAGACACGATAAGATATATACATGGCTTTGATCCATACGTTGTCAGATACATGTGTTGTGGGTCAGAGGTTTCGGATTGATTCCCGACTAGACCGGAGAGTTTTCAGGTGTGGAAAATTTCGTTCACCGTTTAAAACTGCAAACGCTTTATCATTATATTGCGGAAGTTAATGGCTAGCAGCTACAACAGAGTCGTCCTGCCTTGTACGCTTTGGGACGTCCAAATTGCATTCAAGCTGATGCCCATCATTATACAGTTTTGCAAGTTGTGAGCTCATTACTCCGGAAATTTTCTAGATTCTGGAGTTGTAGAAACAAATTCCAGCTTAGAGGGGAATGAAACTCAACATAGATATTATTAAAATAATGCCAACAAGTTACAAGCACTTAAATAATTTTTAAAATATGACGTTTTCCAACATTTGGCCATTTCGATCAAGGTCCTGGATGAATATAATAATAATAATGGCGTGTGGGGAGTGCACCCAGGGCAAGGCAACACCCTCCGAGTGACGGTCTTTCCAGCTGGGACCCGTAGGTGACCGTCATCCCCAAGCATGACAGAAATGAAACCCTAGAATGGAGCGGCGCTGGAATGCAAGGGCGGGGGAAGCGGGAGTACCCCGAGAAAACCCGCCGGCAAGCGGCATCGTCCAGGAGAGAACCCGCTGGGGATCGAACCGGATCGCCGTGGTGGGAGGCGAGCGCCCTGGCCACTACCCCACCGCTGCCCCTTCGATGAAATAAGATATAGGGTGCGTTATTCTTTAAAATATAAGTAAACAAGATGGTAGGTAAATATGGCAACTATAAGTTTCAAAAGTGTACACATTTCTAAAATCCAAATGCATTTATTATTGTCTTAAGATCTGTATTATTTTGGATTTATAAAACAGAGTAGTCAATCCAAAGCCAACCTTGTATTTTATAACTGCGGTAACTGATCCTATTCAGTTCAGTTCCCTAGTGCAGCGAATGTATAGCTTCAGACTGCATGTCTCAAAGGGCAGAAACAGTGAATTTTAATGCTTTCTGGAGTTTATACGGCAGCCTTTCAGTATTTGTCCAGCCCTTATTGGACTAACAACCAACTATGTCTTACTCTTGTCCAGTGTACTGTTCATTAGTGCAGCACGTTCAGTTGGAACTGTTTATTACCTTCAATGAGATGTTCATGTTTGGAAACAATGTGCTAGCGTATTCAGTGGGAATATTTGAAAGAAAACTGGTATGACATTTATAGTGACGAGTTCCATGCGTTAAGTAATTCCGTATGTAGTTAAGTAATTGAGCTAAGGTGGAACTGTAACGTTGTAATAAAATTACAGTGGTGTGAACACGNAATTCCGTATGTAGTTAAGTAATTGAGCTAAGGTGGAACTGTAACGTTGTAATAAAATTACAGTGGTGTGAACACGCAAACATTGTTAAGTTTCGATATAGAAAGTAAGTTTTATGGAAGCGTATTGAAAATAAAAATACAGTAAAGTGTTTGGTGAACAATGTGTTTTTGTTGTGTGTGGTAACCCGGTAAAATTACATTAATTTAAATATGCGTAGTTGTCATGATAAACCGAATAAATATATTACTTCGTTTGCGTCACTTAAACAAATTCTATGATCTATTTAATNCGTAGTTGTCATGATAAACCGAATAAATATATTACTTCGTTTGCGTCACTTAAACAAATTCTATGATCTATTTAATTTTATTTCCACCTGCAATTCTATGCATAATTTTAGAAAAACATATTTGTAATCAGCCGAATTCTCTGGCGCTGCGGTACCTCTCGGACTCCAACTAAGTTCATTATTATGCAGTAATCTTGCGCAGCGTGGTAATGTAACTACTGCCAATGACTATCAGCAGCAGTAGCCTACTTAAGTATGAGTCACGGAAAGTTACCTTAGTTATAACATTTTCAGAAATCATTCCAAAATAACCGCGCTTCTGTATGATGAAGAATTGGTCAAATGATTTTAAGCAGTAAACTGACCTTTTTGACGAGAGTATGGCAATTGTAATGATAGTTGCTGTATTATAAAGTAATTCTAAATCAATTCTTTTAAAAATAAAAAATGTAAGAATTATTAAGAACATATATTTCGTTTCTCCGTATTAGTGCACAGCCATGTTTGTTGTTTATCAAGATAAGGCGAGACGACCATTAATTATTTTCGAAGTAGTAGCGCATAAGTAAGTATAGCAAGTTTGGTTTTATAAAGTGAGATTTTAACCTAAAACAGTGAAAGGATGTGTTCTGCTTACAAAATTATGTACGAAAAAATCTCTATTGTAACTATTACCGTTCTCAGTGTACTATCTGTACCAGTTTAAGCAACTTACGATGTAGAGATTGCGACTAGCAAGTACGAGCTTTAGCAAAAGTATTCTTCCGCAAGCAAAGATGCAAGGGCACCCNCGATGTAGAGATTGCGACTAGCAAGTACGAGCTTTAGCAAAAGTATTCTTCCGCAAGCAAAGATGCAAGGGCACCCGACTTTCTTATGATGCAAGCTGAAATCTATCGCCTTTCTGAGTAGTCCGCCTTTTCTATCTTGACTGAGTTGCTGGAAACAACTCATAGTCATACGGTGGCATATCGGTTAATGGTAAACTATAAACTAATTCATAGGTTTAAAAAATTATAGGAGTATGGATCTTTCGTACTACGCCTGTTGTTCTGCAACTCGTGGCTGACATATTTCTGTATTTGTCTATGTGCCANGATGTAGAGATTGCGACTAGCAAGTACGAGCTTTAGCAAAAGTATTCTTCCGCAAGCAAAGATGCAAGGGCACCCAACTTTCTGATTGGAGTTTGAAGACTTTTTTATGATGCAAGCTGAAATCTATCGCCTTTCTGAGTAGTCCGCCTTTTCTATCTTGACTGAGCTGCTGGAAACAACTCATAGTCATACGGTGGCATATCGGTTAATGGCAAACTATAAACTAATTCATAGGTTTAAAAAATTATAAGAGTATGGATCTTTCGTACTACGCCTGTTGTTCTGCAACTCGTGGCTGACATATTTCTGTATTTGTCTATGTGCCANGAGTATGGATCTTTCGTACTACGCCTGTTGTTCTGCAACTCGTGGCTGACATATTTCTGTATTTGTCTATGTGCCAGGGACTCTACTAGACGTCATTTTTTCATAGCTAACGTTGAAGAAGTATGATGCACTTGGTTTGTCTATGGTTCCTAAGTGGTGTTCGTATTGGATCGGCTAGATCAAACACCAGGAAGGTAAATTACACAGAACCATAAATAAATATATATATTAATTTTCCCTGTTTTCGAGCTGCCCGAAAATATATTAACAAAGAAATAAAAATAATAACAATGAAATATAAATTTACATGACTAACCAGTGTTTCTTATACATGTTGGGGAGTGAAAACTGTTCACGGTAAAGTGAACACTCCCGGAAGCCTACTTACAACCTGCTTTTTTCCTCATTTTGTATTCTTCCACCACGTGTAAGATTTTACGTTACTATACGCCTAATAACTTTACTCACGCGCCAGTAACATTAAAATGTGGAAATTAAATGTTTTACTGATACACTAATTCGTACTCTGATGTGTATATCGCACAAAAAACTTTACTTGCCATAAATTTAAACATTGCACTCGCAATACGTCAAACCTTGGAACTGTTTTAATTGCTTCGCTGCATGTCAATGTGTACACAGTATATTTGCAGTTAACAGGCAGTGAATTTTTTTTTNAACTGTTTTAATTGCTTCGCTGCATGTCAATGTGTACACAGTATATTTGCAGTTAACAGGCAGTGAATTTTTTTTTCAAAGGTTGGTTTCAAAAATGCTTATTTCATCGTCAACAGCCAATAATAATGAATTTTTACGCCTAANTTTTTTTTTCAAAGGTTGGTTTCAAAAATGCTTATTTCATCGTCAACAGCCAATAATAATGAATTTTTACGCCTAACTTTGCTAGTTTATGTGCAAACATGAAAATTTACACGTGGAATTCTAGTATCTACTAGAGTTTTATCCAGATTTAGTTCACCATTCTCCCTGCTTTAAAAAATTTAGCAGGGAATGTGGCATCTTTAGCAAACTTTTGTAGTAATTTGGTCTTGCCTGTCGTAAGAAGGGCAGATTTGAATTCTTGACATATTTTTGTTATAATAAAAATAACGCACTTCAAGTACATACGAATTCGTGTCATGGATATTTTAGTATATCTTTACCCAATAGTTCCCTTACATGTAAAAATTACTGACAGCAAATAATAGGACATTAGATAATACTACACGCTTATTTGTTTTATAAATAATTAGTCGCCGTATTGGATGAGCATGTACTGTTCATGTATGTCCATTATAGAAAGCGATTTGCGCGATTTTTGCGCTTATCACTTCACTTTTTCTCCACTTTAGTCATTATTCTCCTACCAGTGAGAACCACGATTCAATTCCAGGCCTCTGCGCTGCGGGCGGCAAATTTTTCGGACGGGGAGTCTCATTTGTGGAGTGTGGCGGACAGTTGTGCGGTGTTTTACTCGGGCGACTCCGGTAGAATGGTTATGGGACTTCTGGAACTATGCATTATAAACGGGGCAGTGTGAGAGAGGGAAAGACCTCTGCAGTGGTCAAAAATTATAACTGTACACAGTTTCAGTACAAAAAAAAAAGTAAGTTAATATTTATTTATTTACCAAAAAATTATATATATATAATTTTTATTATTTATTAACAGGCCAGGACTAGGGAGCGCGCGCGCTCAGCCGGCCACTGTAACTTGCTCCGTCTCTAATGACCTCGCTGTCGACGAGACGTTAAGGTCCCCGTCTACCTGGAACTTTTTCCCACGTTTAGGCCGAGAAGCGCGGGAGCGATAAGGGCGACACTGCCACGCGCATCAAGTACGCCATCGCCGCTAAGCGCAAGGCTCTGAACTGGCGTGCAGTGTTCTCGTCGTGCTGCGTGTACCTATGGGACTTTCAGCGGTGACCATATAATTTTATTAGTGGGAAGTCTTTAGGAAGGTTCAGTGCAGGCGCCTATAGTAGTTTTGTATGTATCTGATGCGTGCATTTTGAGCTACAGCGCCTTGGAAAGGCCGTTTTTAGCGGTTTTGGAGTACTCTGAATTGATGTTTCTAACGTACGTGATATTTTGAAAGTACTTAACAGCTCTCGTCTGAAGTGTGTGTTCTTTTCGTAGATCAGCACGTTGGACGCACGCTTAATAGTTTCGTTGAAAAACGTGTATTTGGAGCACTCCGCAACGCAGTTCAAGCGCCAGGTAGACGGGCGCCTTAAGCCTCGCCTCCCTTCCGCAGGCGTGCACCGTACGCAGTGCAGTTCACTGAAAATAGAACACTCGCTAGTATTTTCCAAACGTTAATGTGTTAATTGATTTTACAACAGTGCTGTCAAAGCATAACAGCAGTTACTTACTAGATTGGTCAATGTTTCCGACAGTTTACGTACTCTATGGAAATAACAAGACAAACGGGAGAAAAAAAAACCGGCAGTAAGTATACAATTTACGTGTTTCATAACATAAACAGTCGAAGTTTTTTCCAAGTTTATAAATTACTGAGTTAGCAGCGTTTGAGAGAACTTGTGAACAGTGCCCGTATAGTACTCAGGTACCGGCAACGTTCCACGTTCAGAATATACACGTTTCGCAGAGCTGGAAGGTCGCAGAAGATGGTCCACGAGGTGAAAGACGCGGCCGAGTTCCAGAGGCGGCTAGCGGACTCCGGCTCCCGCCTGGTCGTCGTGTACTTCTTCGCCGACTGGTGCAGCGTCTGCAGGCCCATGTCGCTCAAGCTCCAGCAGGCGGCGGACAAGTTCCCGACCGTCGGCTTCGTCAAGGTGACGCTTAGGCCCCGTACACAATCGACTTGACATAAGTAACATTACTTACACAGCATAACAAGCGAAACCGTCTGTTTCCAATCGGCGTTAACGTAAAAGAAAAATCCCTTCTTTGACCAATCAGGGAAAAAGTAGACGAATAAGAACTTTTTGCCAGCACAAGGATTTTTATACGCATAAGTTCGCTATCTTAATTAGATAAGTTTTAATTATGTTTCACAAACTCATTGGCCGGCATTAAAAACATGGCGTACTCAAATAACGCCAAGTAAGTCATGCCAAATACTAGTTATGGATGTTGCAATCTGAAATACTGATTTTTACTTCTTTATGTCATGCATGTTGTGTGTGCCTTATTACACTCAGGTTAGGAACAACACGACAGCCTTTCAGTTCCCACAATTCCCCACGTTACCTCAATCCCTTCATGACGAAGTAGGTATAATTTCGAACACCCGTCTTCGTTTAGCTTATTATTGTTAGGTACAACTTCCAATGCTTATGCGAAAAAAAATCTATTAATTAAACACATTTTATTATGTTGCCTTGGTTTGTGTACAAACAACAGTATCCTGCAAATCACAGAAACGAGCTGCACAATGCAAAACTGTTATAAACAATTTAAAAACGAAACTTACAGCGTAGGGTATGTGAAGAGGACGTGGCTCGTGCCCTCAGCTTTAGGGGGCCTTCTTGGGCGCATCTGTGCCCTTACCGCTAATTCAGACAGCGAAAGTATGACGTCAGATTCCCAATGTACTTTTCTAGGGCACGAAGCCGAGTAAGGGTTCTTGGCTGGTGAATTCAATCCCGGCACAGCTTTATTAGTTTGGGGAGTTTGGTTTAGGAAAAATTTCCACTGCAAAGTACGATGGTGTTCGAAAGAGGTCGCTTTGAAACTGGCGGTANTAAACAATTTAAAAACGAAACTTACAAATCGAGAAATTCTATAATTTATGCGCAAGCGTAAAAGTTCGTTTTTGGCCTGTATTTTCACATGGTGTTTGCAAGCATATAACGTAACCATGGAGCTGTGTTTGGTTTTGACCTTTCATAAACATTCTATTTCAGTGAACAAAAAAAAAAGAAGCTATGAATGCAGATCTAGCGAAATAAATGTAGTTTTCATCAAAATTAATTGTTTGATTCTGTTGTCATATTTAAATTAAGTAATCGTGTAAGCTAACGTTTCGCTAATTGTAGTTTTGCGATCAAATATTGAATAACGTGGACATATTTCGTTAAATTTCCACTCTAATGCAAAGAACACAGTTAATTCTTTACATAAGTTATAATACTATGCAAATAATATAATTTTAACTCAATTATACGGGTTATTCCATGCTAACGGGTTTGGCATACAAAAGAAAGATTTTAAATAATCATCTTCAGTATGTAATGTAAAATAAAAATTTTATTGCTGTCATATTTTTATTTAAATATAGTTACATGAACTGCTCTTCCTCAAAATTTATACTTCTGATCAAATAATTATAATTTTTTAAATATTAAACTTTAAAATTTTTTACGGGTGCGACAGAAATGTTTACTCTGCATACTGCCAAATATGACTAAATATTTATACAAATTGAAGAAAAAAAAATAAATAAAAAATAAAATAAAACCGTACATTAGTTGTACTAAGCAAACACAAATAAGTAGTTATGCATAGTTGAAAACGTAATATAACAATTTAAAAAATGTCAATTATGCTTTCCCTAACATTATGGATGTGCCACCCTTTCTTACGGATGTGACTTGGTACACTTTTGTGTAGTACATAATACAAAAAACAACCTGAATTGAAATATTAACAACATGAATAGCTAAATCGTTCCTTTGTACACTTTTTTCTTTACAAAAAAAATTTGGCATTAGACATTTTACTACTTTTTCTCATAAACATCAACTATTTGTGAAAATATAAGTGCATTGAAGAAATAAAAAAAATTCAGCACATCAGTTGTATTAAGCAAACACAAAGAAGTATTTATGCACAATTTAAAACGTAATATAAAACTTTTTTCAAAAATGTCCATTATACTTTGCCTAACATTAAGGGTGTGACTAAGTACACTTTGCCTCCATTATCTTACATAATCCATGGAATTCATCCTGAAAATGTAACATAACATAACACCATAATGTAGGCCTACTATAACCATTATGTTCATGCCCACCTACTTCATAAATTATGTGATACCACTTTTCAAATATGAATTATTAATTCCAATATAAATATGAACAATAATGCCAAAATACTGTGGACGTTCAGCATATAGAGAGAGGCACTCTACATGTGGCTAGTTAGTTTAAGCCAATAAAATGAAACTTAATTATTTCCATATTATAACAAACCTAGTTGTTTCATTATTACGAGTGTGACACATTTATATATTTTACAATAAACCTTTTTTTATCTTTTAGTGAATAATTATTCCGCTTTATTAGACAAGCCCAATCTTTACCTCACTTTCACATAGTTTTAACATTTTACTTCAAACAAGTAGATAGCCAATAAAACTTTCTTACTTTTCTTATTACGGGAGTGACATAATTACACAGCAAAGTATTTCGCCAGTAACTACATTATATATTTACCTGTAATAATAGTTTGCACGTGATTTCAAAACTGAGTTTTCTATGTAAATGTCCTTCTTGAAAACAATTCAGTAAAAAATTGGTGGGAGAATACAGGTTTACCAACAAAAGTCTTACAATTTTACTTTGGTGATGGACTTGACAGTTAAGTTACACATTCGCTAAGTAAAACAAACTAATACACACAAATGTTTCAAATAAGTGTATGTTTCTGAAAAATATACATATTATTGTTATAATTAATACCAGTTTCAGAAAAAAATTTTTTTTTTGGATAAGGTTCACTCATGCATGGAATTACCCATATTTATCTTATGACAATTGCAACTATCCCATTTGTTTACCTTTTCAGAATTGCGAAAATCCGGTTCACATGCGACACCAGTGCTAACCGGTGGCAAAAATGTTTAGTTTCCAAACATTGAGCTTCCCGACCCGAGTAGAATAAACTGACGCAGGACGGCGTCCTGCCCTCTAGAGTCTAGAACGTCTGCCACGCCATGCATCAGCATGCATGACGCCCTCGTGCCAGTTCAGTTCAGTGTAGTGCAGTGCAAGTGCGGGCAAAGCAGTGTCGCAATCTCTCTCCCCTCCCCCTTCCCAAGACAAATTGTGCTTATTTTCCAAAGAGAGGGAAGGAAGCGTTTAAGACGCTAGGGATGCCACCGCAGTGTTTTTACTTTTCCTTAATATTTATGAGTTCCTTGTGTTCACCTCATGACGTCACCCTAATTTCATCCCATCATCCGATCGTTATTGCAAGTGTTTGTATGTCTATTATATTGTTAATTTTTGAAGATATTTTGTTGCAAGGGTTAAGCCATTTTATGCAGATAAAATGTTGATCATGTAGCACGTGTAGTAGTTCCGGCGCGCCGCTTGCCGCCGAGCCGCGACTGCGCGCGCGCGCCACGATTCAGTCCTTGTCCAGCAGTCAAAAGGGTCAGTACGCGTCGCGTTGTGCTCCGGGCACCTTCACGTTTTCACGTCAACTACAGTAGACTCATGTAGCTTACCGGAACCTCTTTCTTTTTGCACCCGGAGACGCCACCCCTTCTTCGCCGGGATTATTATCGCCCGGGGAAACTTAGCGTACAAGTAATTTATATTGTACGAGTAATTTATTTATTACGCACTTGCGTACTTAGTTTGGCCTATCTGGCGGGTGCGTTGCCAGAGTCCGCTTTAGTTTCACCTTGTGGTGGGGCAATGTTCGTGCGAGGATAAATATTCGCTAGTTTGCCAACTACGTGTGTTTCATTTCGAACACCGCCTACAAGGTATTTCGGGGAACGGGTCCCCTACAATCCGCCATGAAACTTGTCTCAACAATCACCTAGGTATGGCCAATTTACTTCATTCAGTGCTCANATCGCCCGGGGAAACTTAGCGTACAAGTAATTTATATTGTACGAGTAATTTATTTATTACGCACTTGCGTACTTAATTTGGCCTATCTGGCGGGTGCGTTGCCAGAGTCCGCTTTAGTTTCACCTTGTGGTGGGGCAATGTTCGTGCGAGGATAAATATTCGCTAGTTTGCCAACTACGTGTGTTTCATTTCGAACACCGCCTACAAGGTATTTCGGGGAAAGGGTCCCCTACAATCCGCCATGAAACTTGTCTCAACAATCACCTAGGTATGGCCAATTTACTTCATTCAGTGCTCANGGGTCCCCTACAATCCGCCATGAAACTTGTCTCAACAATCACCTAGGTATGGCCAATTTACTTCATTCAGTGCTCATTACAGTTTAAGGCATGTGGGTCAGGTCAGCCTTAATAGGCCCACTACAACCCGACGTAAGTACTAGGCACGAGGTCTGCCTTCATCAGCGCCATTGGGGTAACTTCAACAATACAATCACCTGGGGAACGGCGTAAGTCCGGGTGGACCAACTTTACCTTTGACAACGCCTGCCGACGGTGTCTGGCGCCGAACCCTTTCCAACAATCACTCCCTTAACAACCTCAGCACCGGCGTTAAAACCTTAAGGGGTTTACACACTGAGAAACTTAAGCACTAAGCAAGCAGTAAAACTTAGAGAGATTTTAATCGCCTTGTCCCAAATCGAAGTATACACATTGAAGTTGTTATATTTCACTGCTCAAGTTTAACAGTAGAAAGACAAAATCAGAAACTAGAAAAATGAATTCCCAAATCTTAAGTTTAGCCAATCACATTTACAAATAAATGAACGCACAGGCCTATAACTGCTTCTATTTTTATTTCAAATATGTCACAATCTGTACGATGCTTTCTATTGATTGAACTTGGGCAGTAGGATGGTTATTGTGTCAATTAAATTTTTGGGGCCTACTGCTTGCTTACTTTTTTTTTGCATGGCCAGCCATAGACTTAACCACGCATATGTGACTTTCCACCCCTTACAACTGTACCCATGCTTACTTCTTACTGCGTAATTTTTTTCATTTGCTTTAAATGTTACTGAAGGTGAACGTGGATGCAGACGAGCTGGCGGCCGAGTACAGGGTGACCGCCGTGCCAACCTTCGTGTTCATCAAGTCCGGGGTTACACTTGACAGCTTCTCCGGGAGCAACGAGGAGAAACTGCTAGAGATACTGCAGAAACTGATGTAGGCGGCAGGGAACAACCATACATCGCCCCTTTCAACTGCCCAGCGTTTCAAAAAATTATTTTTTAACAAGATAGTAATATTTTTTTACAGTGCTCGTCACAAAACCTCAAAGTTCATTACAAAAGGAAATTAAAATTTCAGGATTTTTCCATGTTTTGAGAAAAAAGAAAATGTTAGTGTGCACTAAAATGGAGTCATGTGAAGAGAATTTATCACGTTTTTTCAGTGGCTAAAATAGAAGTCTGAATAAATTATATTGTGGTAGTTTTACAATTTATCAAAATGATCCCGTACATGTTACTGTGCCATCCACATACACAAATAGTAGATGAAATCACATTTATTTTAATAAATTCCATTAATCAGCTGAAAAGAAGAGAAACACTATAATCATAAGTTACGGACTGTTCATGGTTAATTGAGTACTTTTGGAAGCCCTGCTTAGAATCTACTTGCTTTATTATTTTTTATCCTTCCACTATATGTTAAATAGTATAAATTGCTATGGACCCAGTTACTTTATTCTTGTGGCAATCAAGTGAAAATGCTAACTTTTTAGAAACGTACTATAACTTGACCTATGTTACTAATATGCCAATTCTTCCTTTTACACACAAAATGTAAACAGAAATTACAATTAAATTAATTAATTATCCAGAAATTTAAACACCACCCTTTAAGCACAACGTTAAATAACTAAACTTCTTTCTTATTTCATAATTGCCAACTTGAATGGGAGCATGTGTCTGTTAACATGCAGTACAAGCAGTGCAGGGACTTTTTACAAAGGTTGAATACGAAAGAGCTCTAAAGCCAGCGAACAGGCTATAAACCTATGATAAATCATTCCTGTCCCAACGCTTGCTGGGACGACAAGTCTGTCTCCCAGGTAGGAAAACTTGCTCGGATTGATGAGAGCGGAGATTTTGGGCGGCTCTTAACAGAAAGACCTTGAAAGCCAATGAGGGTGACGTGAGGCGAGTATGGAGCAGTGCCAGAATGCAAGAGCAGGGAAAACAGGAAATCCCGAAAAAAACCTGCTGACAAGCGGCATCGTCCGGCACGATTCTCACATGCGGAAATCCGCCGGTAATCGAACCCGGTCATCTTGGTGGGAGGCAAGTAGTCTGACCACTACACCACCACGACCCCTGCTCCGATTGATGCTAGTCTACTGTCATTCATTTGTGACCCTGCCTCAGGTGGGAGCATCGTGAGGATTTTTTTTCCTGTCCGCCGAACTCTCAATCTGCCAGGGAATAAAATGTAGCCACCTACCCCATAAGTGTGAGTTTTGTACCTAACTAAGCAAACAATACAGTTTAAAAAAGTAAAAACTTACTTCAGTAACAGAGGAATACAATCATACTATTCAGGTAATTGTGATTTAGATCAAGAACCACTTCTTCATAAAATTTGTGAACTTAATTTTTCCAGAGCAACAAACAACTTTACATGAAAACTTCCATTGATGTTTATTTTTTACAAAATTATTTACCAGTACTCCTAATATACCCAAAGTAGTAGGAAGTTGGGACCAAGGGCGAGGGGGCACGGACCTGTTCATGCTCTGTCATTCCAGTCGGCCGGCAGCCATTTCCCCTTCAAAATTTCTTTTGAAATAGACTAATTTTCCCTAGAAATTTCCCATTTTCTCTCAAAAAGCACCAAGTCTCCCACTTGCAAAAACGAGCCTCAGAAAGGCTTTTTTTCGATCCATTGGAAGGATTTGGGAGGCTCGCTTCTCGAGGGCAGATCAGAGGTGGCCATATTGGTTTTATGGACATAGGTTATGCCAAATCGATACACAGGGTCCAGGGTCTGGATTCAAACCTGACCATCAGCCATCTTGGTTGTCAGCCAACTTAGCTGCCATGTTGGATGTCAGTGACCGACATTAAACCAAAAAAATTGCACACTTCTCCAAAAAATTTTAAAAACTTCCTAAAATCTATTACAAATATTCATAAAAAAATTGATAAAAAAAATTTATGTAAATAAATTATAAAATTAAAACGTTTGAACTTAGAGGGAATCAGGGCCAGAGCCAACCAGCCACCAAGTTGTGACATCAACCGAAAGCCAACTCTGACCTGTGCGACCTTGACCCCAATAACCTTGAATAACCTAAAACCCAAAAAATTCTAAAAAAAAAAAAAATATCTTTTGTTAATTATTAAAAAATGTATTAAAAA
>NQII01001871.1:216433-384316 GCA_002778355.1 Clitarchus hookeri
AGGGGGGGAGGGGGGGGGGTCAAAAATCTTCAAAAACGGCGTTACGTAAAACTTGAACGCTCCCTAAGTGTACATAATTACCCAGGATTTCCCTTTTCATATCTGGAATTACAACCAAATGCACAGCAGTACAGCACCATTTTTGAAAGATGACCTAGAACGCATCTTTCTACCGCCAAAACCTATATAAACAATGTTGTCGAACGCTAATGTTTTCCATAAATCCGCTGCTTCTGCTGTGGCTTTGTCTTAGTTTTTTCTACTTCAGATACAAAAGTATGGAGATGAGGTAGCATCTCAAGAACCCTCTGAGCAACATCAGCATTAGCTAACCAGCGGACAGGGCAGAACTTCAAGGGGAATCTATCAGACTTGGTAAATTAATTGCAGAGTGCATGGCGAGCAGGCACATCTTTGAAAACATTGTATAAAGCTCTCAAAAATGTAATGATACTCCATCCACTTGCTAGCATACCAACTTTAAAGGCATTGTGCAAAATGTGGAGCCCATAACTACCTAACTCCAATATTATCGGATTTTCTACAGAATCTTCTTTCACGAAAGCCTTAAATTCACTCAAAAGTTAATGGTTAACATTGGGGCCATCCATAGAAACCTTTAAATTTTCCGAAAAACCAGAGAGGGTAGTGCTTCAAGTAATGACTTCAGAAAATCACTAGCTTTGCAGCCTCCCAGAAATGACTACGTGTAGTAACGTGTGATTACTTCACCTTCACCACTGTCCCAATATTGCACGTTTATGTCCATTTGTTGATGCTGGAACACCTTGTTCAATGAGTCATCAAATCCAATAACAAAATGAGGACATTTTGTAACAATACTTCCCAGGTCTTTCTTGAAGAAATGTGCAAGACCAAATAATAGAGTGTATCTAATTCCAGTTTGCTGAAGTTGCATTCTTGATGCTATTTCACTGTCTGGAAACATAATTTTAAAGGTACTGCACTGGACAGCCAAAAAAACTGGTATAGGCGTGCGTATGCAAATAACACAGATATGGAACCAATCAGAGTAACGCGATGCGGTCGGCAGCACCTATATAAGACAACAAGCGTCTGGCAAAGTTGCTAGATCGGTTACTGCTGCTACAATGGCAGGTTATCAAGATTTAAGTGAGTTTGAACGTGGTGTTATAGTCGGCGCACGAGAGATGGGACATAGCATCTCCAAGGTAGCGATAAAAGTTGTATTTTCGCGTACGACCATTTCACGAGTGTACCGTGAAAATCAAGAATCCGGTAAAACATCAAATCTTCGAAATCACTGCTGCCGGAAAAAGGATAGTGAACGAACGGGACAAACAATGACTGACGAGAATCATTAAACGTGACAGACGTGCAACCCTTTCTCAAATTGGTGCAGATTTCAATGATGGGGCATCAACAAGTGCCAGCATGCGAACTATTCAACGGACCATCATTGATGTGGGCTCTTGGAGCCGAAGGCCCACTCGTGTACCGTTGTTGATTGCACGACACTAAGCTTTACACCTCACCTGGGCCCGCCAACACTGCCATTGAACTGTTGATGACTGGAAACACGTTGCCTGGTCTGACGAGTCTCGTTTCCAATTGCATCGGGCGGATGGACGTGTACGGGTATGGAGACATCCTCATGAATCCATGGACCCTACGTGTCAACAGGGGACTGTTCAAGCTGGTGGGGGCTCTGTCATGGTATGGGGCGTGTGTAGTTGGCGTGAAATGGGACCCCTGATACGTCTAGATACGACTGACAGGTGACACATACGTAAGCATCCTGTCCGATTATCTGCACCCATTCATGTTCATTGTGCATTCCGACGGACGTGGACAATTCCAGCAGGACAATGCGACACCCTACACGTCGAGAGTTGCTACAGAGTGGCTCCACTCCAGGAACACTTTTCTGACTTTAGACACTTCCATCGGCCACCTAAATCACTAGACATGAACATTATTGAGCATATCTGGAATGCCTTGCAACGTGCTGTTCAGAAAAAATCTCCACTGCCTCGCACTCCTATGGATTTGTGGACTGCCCTGCAGGATTCATGGTGTGAA
Organism: Clitarchus hookeri; assembly: GCA_002778355.1. Taxonomy (NCBI): domain Eukaryota; kingdom Metazoa; phylum Arthropoda; class Insecta; order Phasmatodea; family Phasmatidae; genus Clitarchus; species Clitarchus hookeri. The sequence continues at coordinate 218,498 of NQII01001871.1, forward strand.
TTGTCTCCTGCATACCTTCAGACATTAGTCGAGTCCATGCCACGTCGTCTTGCAGCACTTCTGCGTGCTCATGGGGTCCCTACACGATATTGGGCAGGTGTACAAGTTTTTTTGGTTCTTCAGTGTAAAATCGTTACCAGCAGTTCTCACTGACTTGTGTGTTGAAACACATTTGAGCCACCACAATACTCCAGCTCTAGTGATGTTTTCATTGTGAAAATTTTTATTCAACCCACGTGGCCCTGCAGCTTCAGATGTCATCAAATTTTCCTGAAGGAAAGATGAAGTTTCGTTTTTTCCTTTGTAATTAATTGTTTGGTGTGGAAAGGTAGCTCTTTTTCAGAAGAACAAACACCCTGAGAAGGCTGACCCACCAGACCTGCTGTTCATGTACTGGGAAGAACAGATGGCAATGCCAAAAAAGGCACCAATTTAAAAAAAAATTTCACAGCATCTACCCGTTCTTTGAGCTTCATGCCACCCATGTGGCTTGTGATAGCCACATGGGTACCTGAACATACACAATCATACCTGCCAACTTTAGGAAATCATAATTAGGAAGATTCGTAAACGCAGTAAAATCATTACATTTTTGAATAAAAATTACACTAAACAATGCAGGCTTACCATACATACTACTGCTTAACATGAAAAAGGCCCATTATGCTTTACTACACTAATAACATTACTAAAAAAAATATAATATGTTAATATTTTATTACCTTTCCACTTTCAGTGGAATGTGAGACGAAACATCAGAGCAAAGCAATTTTAAAGATGTAACTAGCTCCCGTAGCTTTCTCGAAGACATATGCATTGCGTTGTTAGCTTAATTGGTTAAATCTGCACTAAAATAATGAACTAAAACTATCTTCCTACTTAAGTTAGAGCACTATGGAGTTATACAAATATTATCTATTTTTGCTATGTTGTTGTATTCTGCTTTTTATGTTGAAATGGAACACTGTGGTTTTAAAGCAGCAGCTGTGACTTTCTTTAGGAATTCTGGACTAAAATTTTGTTCATAACATAAACCTGATTTCCTGCATTTCAAAACCGAAATTGATTCTACAGGATGATTCTAAAATCATGGGACAAACATTAAGGGGTGGTAGAGCTCACTAAAACACACAATTATTGTATAGGAATATATGGGCAGGAGTGACGGGTTGAGGCACAAATACAAAAATAACACATGAACTGAAACACATTGTTTATTTACAAAGTCGCCGCTAAATGCCTTTTTACAGCAATGTTTATAATAATTGCTTAAAATTGCTACCGCCGACAGTAATGCAAGTTTGGTAGCGTCGGTGGAGTGATTGGAGAACAGATTTAAATAGGCCGGGTATATCACGCACGCGTGCAGCCGTACAGGATAGTCGAGCGACGAGGTCTTCAATGGAATCAACTGGAGTCTCGTAAATGAGGGCTTTCAAATGCCCCCACAGGAAAAAATCGAGACTCGATAAATCTGGCGATCATCGGACTGGCCCACCACGCCCAAGTCAGCGCACCCCAAAAGTAGCATCCAGGTAATTGCGGACTTCCGTACTGAAATGGGCTGGCGCACTATCATGCTGAAACCACATTTGATTGCGAACGCCAATTGGAACGTCTTGCAGAAATTCTGGTAAAACCTCTTCCAGAAATATCCGATAGCGTCCATTGACACAGTGCGACTGCCCTCAACAATCGCCACCATTGTCAGCCAATCACGCTATATGTAGAGGTTGCCAAGCATGCGTGACTGTTGGTGGATGCATTTCCAGCAACTGTTTTAACATTTTCTGTACGGAATCACTCGTTAAGTATGCTGCTAATGAACATTTTATGTTTCCGTTATTGTGTTATGTTTTTTTGTTTGTGCCTCAACACGGCACTTCCGCCCATATGTTCCTATACAATAATTGTTTGTTTTAGTGAGTTGTACCACCCCTCAATGTTTGTCATATGATTTTAGAATCATCCTGTATAGTGTCACTACACATGGAGGATCTGAACTGGGTCCTTTTTTTTTTTTCACCAAACTGAAAACACGCTCGCATTCTGCATTGCTGTGAGGAATGGACAGGGACATTATTCTACATATTTTAAAATGCCATCAACACCACGAATCCTGGATAACTTGACCCACTTAACATCATCACTATCTCCTTTAGCACTAAGGGCTGAAATGTCACCTATCTGAAGAGTTGAAATTTTTTTTTCAATTTTGTCCATAGCTGCATCCCTAGTTTCACCCGCTGTTTGGACTTGTCACCTTGTACATATGGATTTGTTAGAATTTTATCTCTGTAGTAATTTCAAGGCAGAACTTCGTGTAGTTTCTTTAACTGACCTCTTTATATTTGAGTGAGACCCATTTTAAATATCTAGCATGCCAGACTTGGTGCACATTCATCGACTTTCAACACTGTCTCAAAGGTTGACGGTCCTGAGCTACAGGAAGAAGGGACCAGTTCCGTCTTGGACATCATGGCGGTAAGTTGAGTCGAGTGCAGCTGCTGCCAGTAGGTCGTCTCGCTGAAATTAGTCATAAAGTACTCTAGTGGCAATTTAAGTTTAGTAATGTTAATTCACCACAACACCCACGCTTCTGCCCGATATGCAGAAAAATGCTCCAGGTAGGCAGGAGCTTTAAATACACTGTTAACATACTTGTTTAGAGTGCCTTTCTACATACTCCCTCGCTGTAATGAAAGTATCACGATAGCACCCCTCCCGCTTTCTGTAAAAGTTTTCATGTTCGGTTGCCCCACCCCTATTAAAAAGTCAAAGCTGACTTAAAAGCATTTGACATTTGAAAAATGGAAGTCACACGGCAGTGTTTGCGTTTACATATGGCGGAAGGATAAAAAATTGGGAACCAAAAGCAGAACTTCAGCAGGGATTCAGAAAAGTGTGAAGTAACAGTGAATGGCCTATACACAGTAATTTTAATTTGTAACTATAATTCATTATAGCGATAATTTATCTCACAGATGTCAGTTGTCAATACAGATGTTTCACTGCATTTGCTTTCACAGACATCAGTTATGCATTTCCCAAATAGCCTGTACATTTTTTGTCATTCTGTGCTTTACTAAAGCAGGAAACAGACAATCGCTTCTTTAAACTTACTCCCTTTAATGAAGTTGATGCCATATGCTTAGACAACTTAAGGCATTTTACTATTTTTCCAATGTATATAACATCCTATAGGTTGACCCCAAAAATAAGACAACCTAAAGTAAAATTACCTGCAACATAAGTTTTGTCAACTCAAGATGCCATCCAATATAAGACTCCTGATGTAATTCACCAAATACAAGCTGCTCCAAATTACCTAAGATGCACTCAAATCCAATATGCCCTGAAAGTGATGTGTAAATTATGCTCTGAAATTGACTTGAAAATAGATGCCTGTAAAATAATCCCAAAGTAAAACATTCCCCCCAAACCCAAATAAATGGCCATGAAAGAAGAGTAACCTTTCCTGTTTTACTTTGGTATAGGAAAACAGTACTTCTAAATATTTGGGATTGGGATGGGAATGTATTTTAGCCAACTGTTTATTTTGACTTTTAATAAATATTTCAAATATCTTTGTGTGTATTGACATGAAAATAAAAGTTAAACATATTGCTTTTATTCAGGGGAAAAAATGTTAAAATATTTTCTACACTTGTATGTATAAAATCTTATGGCTAAAACGTGCTCACAGTAGACTGCATATGCGATAATTTGTACAATTATTAATAACATCTGTATAGTGTGTTACACTTCAGATGCAGTAACAGACAAGGAAACCACTTCCCCCCCCCTTCTTTTGTGTATGTCCTACCCATTAATTCTGACAAGTTTCTGAAATGTCTTTTACACTAATGAAATATACATCCTGTGTAAAGTATTAACCTGAATTATTACAGTAAGCAAATATAATCACTGCAAATTTTAGTGGAAATATATCAGCCAACGAACTTCAGTTATTTGAACATTTCAGTGTAAAGAACAAATAATTTGATCCCGACAATACAGTATGAATTTTAATGGAAATATTTTTCAGTATTACGAATTTTCAGATTAAGATATTCAAATCATACATAAACAATTGACGATAATGAGGGTATTTTTACTTAAACTACAGTGGAACAGCGTTATTGCGAGTATGGCCTATAGCGTCACGTCCGCCATTGCGATAGTTTTTAAATGCACCGTCATTTTCCCTATCATTTGAGAGGTACTTAATTTAGTTTATAACGCAAATCTGTTATTGAAGCCTTTCATTATAGCGATAGGAACAGTTGTAAACTCGTATTTTTAAAATGTTTAAACATTGTATCGCAGGTGACATTCACCCACTTGCCACGCCCGAGTCAACCTTTGTTAGTCTGTGGCGACACTGTCAGTGGAGCTTGAGAAGGGTGTTGTTTTAAAGGATAAGGTAGATGATATGATAGAGAGGGGAGAGGTATGGATGGGAGTAGAACTAGTCGAAAAAAAAGGTGGAGGGGGGGTAGTTAAGAGGGCAGGCAGCCGGCTTCCCTTTTCTGTTTTTTTTTTGCGGTGCTAGAATGTCAACCCTAAAAAAAACGATGTGTCTCCTCTTCCCTTCTCTACCTGAGAGGGTTGGCTATCTTCTGCCATACACAGAAACAAAGACAACTTGGAGGAATTTATCGATCAGCAACCAGAATGAGAAAGGGAGTAGCAGAGGGACGAAAAAAGACGGGAGGAGAAAGAGTCTAGATCAGAGAAGGGCAAACAGGTTACAGAAGGGGGGAGGGGGGGAAGTTTTCAGTGATCTCCAGGCTTTGTGTGTGAAAGAGAGACAATAAGTGAAGTAGCGCGCTGATTGGTAGGCAACTAACTCCCTCCCGCCACCTCGCAAATTTTGGGGAGGGGAAAAAGAATGAAGGAAGAAGCAACGTCGCGCGCGTCTGCTGGTCGTTACATAATGCCGCTGTCAGACGTAGAATTTTTGTACAAACTTGTCACTGCATACGCGTGGGTTACAGCATTCTTTAAACACAGGATCTACAAGGGCAAATACATAAAAAAAATTACAGGTCACGGTAAGTTTTGTTATAGCGATAACTCACTATAGCTATAATTTATTTTGCCATTGTCGACTATCGTTATAACGCGGTTTCACTGTACATATTTTTTAACCATCTGTGTAAAATTTTTGTAACAAGAAATTATTAAGCGAAAACACTGGAAAATTAAACAAATGTAACAGACTTTCTCTGAAGCGCTACATCTTGGTACAAGCTTGAACATACGAAAATATAAGGGATTCACATTTTCAACATGCTTGTTTATCTTTTATTGTTGGAAATCCGTATTACGTTGTAGGTTTAAATTTTTTAACGCATGAAGTTAAGAATTGACGTTTCACTTTGTGTGTGTGTCATATATATATATATAAACTATAAAAAAAAAACACACACACTTTAATTTTAGTAAAAAATTCAGTACAAAAAAACCTGCTTTCAGTTTGAAGAACTTCACTATAACAAACCATAATTTTGGTCCCCTCGTGTTTGTTATAGTAAAGTTTTACTGTATCACCTTAACCGCAAATTTCTTACTCACACTTCTAACAGACATGTACACACACAGTACCTCCGAAATAGAAACAGTTATGTGTTTGATCATTTGGAACTGCAACTGTAAACACAAGCATTAAGAATTTTAAGCTGACCAACTTGTGATCTTTATGAATGCCCCGAGTTCTGTGGCAGCCCTGTATCGTGGTGGAATGTGAACTTACTGCGCTAATAGTAGCCTACGGTCGGTGGAAATAAATTAACAACCTTGCTCGTTTCTTATATAAATCACACATCTGGTATTTCGTTTATGAATAAGTTTGGCAATTTTACTGAAAATAATTTTTCATTATAAAGTAATTACGTATGAAGAATAACCGAATGCTTATAGTTATGGACGTTCTTAAATTGAAGATGCAGGACATCACAGACAAAATTAACCTTCAGGCGAATTTCCTTATGCATTTGCGTATAACAATGCATGTTGCTTCTTTATTCATGTCAACCTAAAAGTCTAGGAGTTACGGCAATAATACTGTTAAGGTTGCAAGCAGGCTGCTAGGCTACTAATATAAATATAAAGGGACAGGGATTCAAGTACTCGCAGTGTAGTACTTGCCGACAGGCATGCACACACACATACACAGACAGATAGGAGGATGACACATTTTCCACCCGGTTACTACATTTTGTTGGCTAAGCCGTCTGATGAAGTTGACTTAGCCAGCCAAACGTGGCAACCGCGTGGAAAATGCGTTGTCCTTCATTGCGTGTGTGTGTGCCCATCAGCAAGTACTGCACTGTGAGTACTTGAATTCCTGTCCTTTTATATATTTTCAATAATACTGTCAATACATGATTAAATCCTGTGTTGTGTAGCATTAATTAATTAATCTAGTATTATAATTGTTTAAGAATTAATTTTGTGTTAATAATAACGTACCACAGAATNGTAGCATTAATTAATTAATCTAGTATTATAATTGTTTAAGAATTAATTTTGTGTTAATAATAACGTACCACAGAATAATGTACAAATTCACTGAAATAGCTTTTTATGCACAAACACACATATATGTGTTTTAATGCAGATTTCGTGCAATTTCACAGAAATTCCACAATCATGAAATTTTCCAGTACCTATTAATTGGTAAATGCTTAATATGGTAAAGAAACATCTTTTTTACAGTAGACATTAAACACATATTCTTAATAACCAATTTCTCATCAACATGTAACTCAGACAAAAATAATGAAATTGTGTGTTCAAGAAATAAAAATAAAGTACATATTAAAAAAAAATTATGGCCTTGCTTTAATTTTTTATCAAAACATGGTACAAGAGAAACTTCGTGTTAACCAATGCAAGTGACAAAANATTATGGCCTTGCTTTAATTTTTTATCAAAACATGGTACAAGAGAAACTTCGTGTTAACCAATGCAAGTGACAAAAATAAGCAATTGGAATGGAAATAACGTCAAAATGTTTTTTATGTGATACGAGTGAAGAATTTCCTTAAACGAATTTGGCAATACAGTTTTTTTTTTTGCATTACATCTATGAACTGCTGTCCAACAAGCAAACTGTTTGCAGGACATTTTAGACCAAGGGCANTTTTTTTTTTTGCATTACATCTATGAACTGCTGTCCAACAAGCAAACTGTTTGCAGGACATTTTAGACCAAGGGCAAACAAAAATTTACATAGTACAAATTCCTGGAGCAAGTTAACTCTGTGCATATCACTTTGCTATAGTTCAAGTCATATCACTTGGTGGCATCAAGCAAACGGTTAAAGCTTCTTTACAACTTCACAATTCAATACAGATAACTCTTCTATTATACACATTTTCCTTTACTTTACAGGGTAAGACATTAAAACTGCAATAAATAGTATGGGGGAAAAAATACTGCTTTCCAATGGCTAAAAACATTAAAAAATCAACACAAATGACAACTTCTGACATAACTCTTAAAATTCAAGCTTTTCCTAATTACATTCTACGCAAGTTAAAATTTAAGAGAACAAAACATTAAAAAGTTAATTATGTGACAAAAAAAAGGTACAAAAACTATTAATCAGTGACAAAAAAAACAGTAAAAACAACAAACAATGCTGGAGCAAAAAGCTTTGACTAAAAGACAATCTTCCGAGCCATTTGAACCCTTCTAGTCTGAGCACATTCTTCTTTTACTTCCACTGCTTATGCCATGATCTCACAAGCAATCAAAATGATGGGAAGACCAATGCTTGTTACCTCTGTTCTGAACACATGGCACCAGATTTGAGTATCATGTTTATCTTATCACATGCATACTTGAGACTGGTGAAGAGCTGACGGCTACAGCCCTGCTGCTCTATCGTCGAGAACCGAAATGTACGGAAATTCTTTGGTGCATCAATGTACGTAACGGCAGACATCAATGGACAAAGAATGATCTTAGTGTGGTCTGTAAAGTTGATCTGAAAAGAGAAAAAGGATATATTGTACAATAAGGGACAGCACTTGACACAAAACAAAATATTTGGACTAGGTACTAAAAGTTTACATCATTGTTACTGCTTCCCTGATGTTTACAAGAGTACNCACAAAACAAAATATTTGGACTAGGTACTAAAAGTTTACATCATTGTTACTGCTTCCCTGATGTTTACAAGAGTATCAACTTTCTTAACTTCTGCAAGTGTTTTGCACTTCCCTTCCAAGTCATATCACACAACACTGCCACACAATGNGTATCAACTTTCTTAACTTCTGCAAGTGTTTTGCACTTCCCTTCCAAGTCATATCACACAACACTGCCACACAATGATCCCAGGTTCTGTACTATACCTGCAAAGTGCCATTTGTGAGGTGCATCACAACTGCAGACGATGTGCGGAACCACTCTTGCAGGTGAGGGGTGCGGCTCATCGCGTCACTTTCCCGCACCGTCACAGCGCCACCTGCTTTCACCAAGTGTTCGCTCATATAACGACGGAAGTAAGACAACAGCTTCATCTTCTTGTCCAAACGTTCTGGGTATTCATTCATCGTGTAGTAAAACTCCTTCCCATTTTGCTGGATGTAGTGCACGTTACTGAAAAAAATCCAGGCAACAGTGTTAAAGCATATAAAATCAAAGAAAAGTTTCTGTGTCTGACCTAAAGTTAACTCTGACATAAAAGTATGTTTTTGTGAATAACTGACCACAACAGACTGACGGGGAACCTGAGAGCATATCACCAGAATTGTTCGTTTCATCCTTCCTGGCAAACTGCGTAACATAGACTGTTCACAGTTAATTAAGCACTTTTGAAATCAACCATTGAAAGTTGCCCTTCCTGCCCATATTTTAAATGGCACAATGACTTGAATACACCCAGTAAAGTTAGCGATGATGGAGGGAAAGTAGTACCATGTCTTACCATTGAATTAAACGTGTTAGGTAAACATGTGTGAATGCAATAATTACATATTTATTGTGCTTTATGTTTTCCCCCCATATGAGAGTGAGAATTAACATTTTTTTTTTANGAATGCAATAATTACATATTTATTGTGCTTTATGTTTTCCCCCCATATGAGAGTGAGAATTAACATTTTTTTTTTATATTTACTTTTCTAATAATTTCACAGTTTCACTTAGGTGAGACACAAAGTGATCAGGAGCACTTCNTTTTTTTTTTATATTTACTTTTCTAATAATTTCACAGTTTCACTTAGGTGAGACACAAAGTGATCAGGAGCACTTCTCACTGCAATGTTAATGTTACATAACCGTAGAAGAATCCACAAAGGGCATACAAATAGATATTAAGCAGGTCTTCATAAGTGCTAAGGTTACTGTGAACAGCCTGTAGAACAATATGAACTGAATGGTTCATCAGTCAGATGGGAAGCCATCTTGCCAACCACACACAGGTAAGTGCATGTTAGCTGGAATGGCCCTGCCTTGTTTACCTGTGCACCCACAAGCCCACCCCGAGGATCAGATATGACCTACAACAACCTGTGCATTTAGGCTTTATTCATGTGAGATGGGCTTTCTGCAAATTCAACGCTCAAAATTTACAACNCTACAACAACCTGTGCATTTAGGCTTTATTCATGTGAGATGGGCTTTCTGCAAATTCAACGCTCAAAATTTACAACGTGTAGCTGGGTACATGATGTGTTGAAAAAAGTAGAGGGTGCCAAAGTCACAAACTATTTGAGTTAAAATTAAATAGATTTGAATTGTTTGGTTAGCAAATGTGAAGTTATAAAATATATTTACCAAAATTCACTTAATATTCCTTACTTTCAAATTATTTATTTTAGGGGTCTGCGACCACAGGTTTTTGAATTCCAGTAGGGTTTGAATAAACTTTCGTGGAAGACCATAGNCTACAACAACCTGTGCATTTAGGCTTTATTCATGTGAGATGGGCTTTCTGCAAATTCAACGCTCAAAATTTACAATGTGTAGCTGGGTACATGATGTGTTGAAAAAAGTAGAGGGTGCCAAAGTCACAAACTATTTGAGTTAAAATTAAATAGATTTGAATTGTTTGGTTAGCAAATGTGAAGTTATAAAATATATTTACCAAAATTCACTTAATATTCCTTACTTTCAAATGATTTATTTTAGGGGTCTGCGACCACAGGTTTTTGAATTCCAGTAGGGTTTGAATAAACTTTCGTGGAAGACCATAGNATTTATTTTAGGGGTCTGCGACCACAGGTTTTTGAATTCCAGTAGGGTTTGAATAAACTTTCGTGGAAGACCATAGGCTTGAGTCAAGCTTGCATCAAATTCAAGTTTTGTAGAAGAGTTGTCCGAATTATTTCCAGCATTAAATGAGTACTGCAATTTGGAAAACTATTTACTATGTTTTATTTCCATTAATAGTAATTTTTTAAGATTAATGAAACAAAAAAAATTAATCACTGGCAATTGCATTATAAGCAATTTATATCTCTACATTACAATAAAAGGCAATAGATATGGTAAAACATTAAAAACTATTATACATCAGCAATTATTGATTTAAAAAATTATTTGCTCAGTTTATAATCTCTGCATGTTCTGCAGGTTTCAGATAGCCTGCTTCTTTCTTTACTTGACAATTTGTTAAATACAGCGGATTCTCGATAATTTGTTTTTCAGTGGACCAACAAGAAAAAACTAAGTATGAGGGAAAACATGGATGTGGACTTGGATTTTAGACCTGATAAATATCGCACATAACCTCAAAATGCATGTTTGTTTACCCCAACACCTTAAAGATGTCATTAAAAAAAAACTTAATTCAATTTATTATTAAATATTTATACAAAATTAAAAACTTTAATACTTGAAATTGGGCAAAATTTTATATTTTAACGTGGCGCTCTTAGCCAGTTCGGCCATACCGCACCCCGGCCGCCCTCTCGGCAGGGAAGAAGGATCACGCCCTCTCAACGCAGACATGACCAGCGCTCACCCAAGTTGACCAGACCCATGCCCCGATCTGATACATAAGATCGCACCAAACATGTCCTACCACAATGCCCGAGATCCTCGTACTCAGATTACCAAGCGTGTGGTCTAGCCGGAGTACTATCCGAACCCCTAACGTCTTCACAGGACNCAGATTACCAAGCGTGTGGTCTAGCCGGAGTACTATCCGAACCCCTAACGTCTTCACAGGACGCCACCGGAGCAGATGCCTGCACACCGCCCGGCTCTTCAACAAGAGGGGGAATTTCTCCAAGCCTCCTCCAAGCATCTAGAGTTAACCAATGCCAGCACGAGTCCAACCTCTATTGATCAGATCAGAGAGAACCTCTGATGGGGTCAACCCGATCAGCCCGTGCTCCCACTTATTTTCCATGGCACTAGTGAGTTTCCTCATGTCCGATCATCACGCCATAACGCTCCGCTGGCGAAAAATGTGGCGGGAATCTGATAATGGGTGTGTATTTACATCATTACTCCAACTGACCATCGTTAAATGGATAACACAGATGAGTCCCAAGGGACCCAAAGGCTCCACCACTCTGGTGCACACGATTAGATTTTTCATCACTGTCACACCATTCTCCCCCAAATACCAGCAGCTGCCATCAGACACTAGAGGTCTGGTGAGGGGGTAGCAAGCTCGCATTCGATACATCAATATGAAGGAGACGGTTTGATGTTTCCTTTATGGTGCGCCACCCCATTGGCACCTAGCTGTTCGTGGATACCTGAACGAGACGTTGCCGCACATTGGATTGGTCGAGGAGCAGTTGGTGACCAGGCTCTTCACCCACGGCCCCCAAGAAGCCCGGATCTTACCCCCGTACAATTTTTTTCTACAGGGGTACATAAAGGATCAAGTGTTTCGTCCACCATTGCCGGCGAACATTAACAACCTCAAAACGAGAATTACGGACGCCATCCAAACCGTAACACTGGACACGCTGACAAGAGTGTGGAACAAGTTTGATTATCGCGTAGATGTGGTTCGGGTCGCTCATGGTGGTCATATTGAATATTTATGAATGTATGGTAAACAAGCGTGATCCCCAGTATGGGTGGCTGTCTAATGTGTTTGTTTGAGACTAAATGCACCAGATTCGAGACAGTCTTTCGAATGCCTTGTGACTGTCTTTATAAAAACAGGCTAATAAAGTTTCTATAGGAACAAAAGTGGAAAGAAAATGGCTGATATATTGAAGTTTATTCTACAAACACGTCTTGCAGAGAAGAAAACTTTTTAAAATGCCCTAAACATGAGAAATATTATGTTCTGTTTTATTTACACACAAATGAACTGTGTCTGGAATACATTTAAGGAGCATATTTTATAATTCGCTAGCGATTCTCCTGCTTTAACCCAACTACAAAGTGACGGATTCAGCCATGAGTCAGTGCTGATCTCATGATGCTCAAAATAACTAGTACCATCTGAAATCTTGTACCCATAGAAAGTAAATCTATTTAAAAAGAACTATTCGAAAATGTAACGAGAAATACATTTTACTTATAGCTAAAAATTCACTATAATAACCAAACACGTGACAATGCATTCTGTAATAATGGAAAAAATATAATTAAGCAAGCAGATAGTTGATTTCAGAAAACAAACCGCTATGTTGCCAAACATATATTGTTGCAGAAAGATATCAATAAAGATATGGCTTTCAGAATACCACATAAAGATGCTTATGAGTAACCATCACTATGGCCCTCTTTATCAGAAAGACGATCACGTTGATTGTCTTTAAGAAAGCTCAAGTTAGAGAATAGGACTCTCGGTGGCAGTGCTGATCCACTGCTTAGTTTTGTTTTATTTCTTGCAAATTCACGAGAGGGGTTTTGTACTTTTTAAGGAGCGACAAGCTGACCCACTTTGCAATAATTTTATTGAAATCAGAAGTCTGTCTAAAACAATAGTGCAGGTTGTCAACAATTTTTCACAAAATGACACCAAATGCAGAACCAAATCAGTCGAAAAAAATAAGTGTAATAAGTAGTCCCTAAAGAATAATCAAAACCAAGGGAAACCCAAAACTTGTACACAAATCCAAGTCGTAATTTATTTATTTACTTAGTCTTGATATCTGTGAGTGCAGATAGGGTATCCGGAAAGAGAGAAGGTAATACATGCACAAACGCAAGATCACAATGGTGCGTCATACAATAGCCGACAGCTGTGTCATGCGCGAAAATACTCTCACATCTAAGGGAGAGCGGGTGGGCTGTCATTGGGTATTAACTAACGCTAACAGCCTGGAGTGGATAGGGTAGGTGGATGTAGTGGCGGTGGTAATGGTATCTGTTTTAGAGACGCCCTGTTTGCAGTGCACTACTCATCAAGAGAAATTCAATGCATAGGGAAAAAAAAAATTTTTTTTTTGCAGATTTTCCTTACATTTCTTATTATTCTTGAAAAAAGGGGCTTTAAAAGAGTGGTGGTTGTGATGAAGGGGGTCAGAACAGTGACATTCTACTGTAATTCCTTATTTAATTAATAATACTTGTAAAATTACTCACACGCCATTAGGCAGCATAACTAATTTCGTCCTGTCATTGTACATCACTCCTACACCATCATCCGAAAGCTGGTATCCAAAGCCATACTTGTCTGAATAATCCACCCACTTGCTTATCCAAACTAAAGGCTGTGCAGCAGGGTCTGTTGACTCATCTAAACACAAAAAAAATCATTAGTAACAGAAAGACATTGTTGTACAGTAAATCTTAAAGTCTCTGAAGCGACTGAAAAATGTAGTCTTATTAAAAGGACTGGTCCGATACCAAATTTTGCAGATACAGTACTGATACTGGTTACACCGATACTCCAGATACCAGTACCAATAGTTTATTCAAGTAGTCTTTATTTTCTGACCTATACACACGAAACGTCTGGCTTTATTTTGCTTATAAAAAAATTTAAGTGATTGCTTTCTACCCTAAACATGTCAGTCACATTTTGCAATCAGTCAATTACTACAAAGTATTTTAAATAAAAAATTATTTTCAGTATACCTAGAAAATTTCAATCTTGTAATGAAGCTACACATAGCCTACAAGATTTTTATTTTTCTGACCTATTACACAACCAAAAGTGTCTGGCTTTATTTGATTTATAGGTTAAAAACAATTTAATGATTGCTTTCTAATCTACACGTGTGAGTGTCATTATCCAATAAATTACAACAAAGTACATATTTCAAATCAAAATTTATATTCTATATACCCATATTACAAGCAGAAAAATATGAAAAGTACATATTTCAAATCAAAACTTACATTCTGTATACCCATATTGTTAGCAAAAAAATATGAATCTTGAACTAAGTATCTACAGATAGCCTACAAGGAATTTAAAACTAAACCCATCTCAACAAAACATTCTACACAGTGTTTATAATCCATTCACGGTATCTTCGATACTTTTGAAAAGAACCTTTGAAAAATCACCCTAGGAGTTACATGTTCAATTGGTTATAAAAAAATATATATGGAAAAAGGTTTTGTCTTGCTTTTAGCACTGAAGCACTATATAAATTGGTTGTTTTAAGTTTTAAGTATATTTTTTCAATAAATTATAATAATTTGTTAAAAGTCCGTACGAATTCACAACGGATTTTGAAGGGACATGTTGGTTATAGCTGAAAAGAAATAGTTCGTAGGTTAAATATTAATATGTATAAATTTAATGCCGTAATTGTAAAGTTAATATTGCTAAACTATATATTTACATTTTTACGTAGCACTCATGGGTAAAGATTTCACTGTTATTAATTGAAATTAAATAAATTTCAGTGTCTGTCCAGCGGACTCATACACTCCATCTTGTCCGTTTGGGCACGTTTTTTTCAGAAGTATAACCACGCCATATTGGATATTGGAGACGCTGAATTGTGGTTATAAAACTAACGTAACACATTCTTTCTACTTATAAGATAATTCTAGGTTAAGATGTAATTTTAGTATTAGCGTTGTTATTTCTGCAGTTTATCAAATAAACGTGCAAAATATAGAAAGGCATTTGAATATTTCCGTTACGTAATTCCCTTCGCAATCCTTAACAGAAAAACATATTTTAAAAGAATGAAAAGGAATCGAATTTTGGTCAATAACTGATAATCGATTATTTTCGAAAGCTTTTTGTGAAGCGTAAGAGATAGCAGCACAGTAGCGTTTGCTTACACGTCTTTCTATTATATCGTCTTTGCGCCGCAGGTAGTGTTGTTTTGATGTTGTGGCAGTGAAGAAGTGCGACAGTTTCTTGATGGAAAAGCGATGTACCTACACCGCAGGTTTAAAAATGAAAGTGATTTTGTTCGCTGAAGAGTTTGGAAATCGAGCCGCGGGCCGTGAATTCATAGTAAATGAAACGTTAGTGCGGGGCTGGAGGAATTTTCCTCACTTGTAAGTCGCACCCCAAGTTTCCAATAAAATTTTTAAAATAAAATGTGCGACTTATATGTGATAAAATACGGTACCATTTATCACAGTGAAATCTTTAACCTGAGTGCTACTTCCAAAAGTTTATTATGTAAAATTTAACTTTTTCCTTACACCAAATATGTAAATAAATCTTAATACAATAAGTAAACTTTAATTAAATTATATAATTAACAGTTCCGATATATACTTCAATCTACCTTTTTGTATGTATTACAATATTTTGCTAAATTTATTAGCATTTTTTTTAGACATTTGGAGAATTTTATTAAAGTATATGACAGTTAAGATTACATGGCATTGTTTCTCTTCAAAAATAAATGTTGGTAGTTCCCACATGGACACTGTTAACAAAATATTTGACAGTTCCCACATGGCACTGTTTGTTTACAAAATATTTGAGAGCACCCACATGGCACTGTTTTTGTTTGCAAAACGTTTGACAGGTGTCACTTGGCAATGTTTTGTTTACATACAGCGGAAGGATACATAATCGGGTCCCTGAAAGTAGATCTTTAGCAGGGCTTCAGAAAATCTTGAAGTTACCGTGAATACATTATATCTATTATAAACTGCATGTTCACATAAGTCTTTTTTACCACATAAATTCTGACTTCAAATTTTTTTATGTGGTGGTTGTTTTTTTAAACAGTATTACTGGATTTTAAAAGTGCGACATTCTTGTTCAAAAAAAATAAGTTGGCGTAGTTGATCAGGATTTAGGGAATTTATATTTTTTGATATTAGACCAGCTGTACTGAAGTCTTTCAGATTCAACAGACCCTGCTGGTGATGAAAGATATTTCATTGCAGCTTTTCTCAGGCTTGCATTTGGTGATGTGCTCCAATACTTGAATGGGTCGGAAGAGACAGGAATCAGTGGCTCAGCCAAACACATTTGGAGTTAAGATTCAGGTGATGAATGGTGAGATGAAACTGTGCTTTGATGAATTATGTTAGCATAAATGGAGTGCATGATGTGTTCTTTAGGTTAGTTTGTTGGGTGACTCATCTGTAGTTGTTTTAGTGATGATCTGTAACTTGTCAACTGATGGTAATATTGTGCAGCTTATGCCTTCCAACAAATGTTGAGCTGCAGAACTGGCACTTTCTTGTGAACTGAATACAGTTTTTTTGAACCTTGGATCTAAAATCGATGTGACTGCCAAAATATTTTTAGCTTCCAAGTCTTTCTAACGAATGTTCAGTGAACGGACCATGTCTTTATGAACAGCTCTCATGCTAGAACTGTTTTGTGACATGGACATGGTACTGATCTGAGCTTTTATACCATTTATAGTGGGGACTACCTCGGAAACTGTGGTGTTCTCACGACTTATGTTGAGGGTAGCTATGTGTAAAACTTTCAGCATATTTACAGCTTCCTCAACCAAGCACCATTCTGTGGACGACAACTCGACATTCATTTTCAATTTGGGCAAAAGCCACGTAATAGCACTGCATTGCCCCAGCAGACATTCTAGCAGGGTGTAAGCGCTATTCCAACTGGAATAAGTCTGTGCATTGGCACGATGTCGGTTTCTTGGAAACGTTAAAGAAGTTNCTGAGCTTTTATACCATTTATAGTGGGGACTACCTCGGAAACTGTGGTGTTCTCACGACTTATGTTGAGGGTAGCAATGTGTAAAACTTTCAGCATATTTACAGCTTCCTCAACCAAGCACCATTCTGTGGACGACAACTCGACATTCATTTTCAATTTGGGCAAAAGCCACGTAATAGCACTGCATTGCTCCAGCAGACATTCTAGCACGGTGTAAGCGCTATTCCAACTGGAATAAGTCTGTGCATTGGCACGATGTCGGTTTCTTGGAAACGTTAAAGAAGTTTGGTGGCGTTGATAGAAGGTTTGAAATGACCAATAATTCTTCTCCATTTTGCACACATATCAAACATTTTTCTGATTAAGAAATGTGTCCTTGATAACCAGTTGCAGTGTGCGTGCTGCGCTGGGAATATGAGGAAATCCCGCTAAAGAAATAGCATTTCTCATGTTTACAGCAATATCAGTCACCACAGCATGTATTTTTTTCATCTATAGAGAGAAAGTTTTCGCGATCGCAAAAAATTATTTTTATTTCCCAAATTTGGGCATTTTGTTATGAACTCGCGAATTGTAGCATGGTCTGCAGTTTCATAACAAATTTTGGCATTTTCTGCAGTTTCGTCAAGAATTTCAGCATTTCATGCAGTCTCTTAACAGGTTTCTTTTATTATATGGAAATTTCCTTAAAGGTTAATATTAGGGATGGGTCGAATGACCAAAAATGTCGATTCTGGTTCCGGTGCCGATTCTACAATTTAAATATCGGTTCCAGTATTCGGTTCTATGTATTTTGAATACTTGCCTTTTGCTTGCAACTTTATTAAACCAATGCAGGTAAAATTCATTAAATGTTTTATTTAACTGTTATATGGAAGAATTAAACAATAACAAAGTGTGAAAAAAAAGTTTTAATGTATACAGATAAACTTGTTGTATTAAATTTATTTAAGGTTAGTAAATATGTAAAAAATTACTCTTTTTTTACATTAATATGTGGTTATTTTTTATATGTTTGGAAAATACTTTAATTAAATAACTCATGGCTCTCAAACCAAAACATTGTGGTGTGCTGTAAGATACAGGTAACCTACAATGGTTCGTTAAAAGAACTTCAACAGCTGTGGTGGGCCGGATTTCTTATCTTTTTTTTTTGCTTCTTTTATGGTGGCCCTCCTGCATCCAACCAAACAAAAAAGGCTTGGAGGAATGTATCGATCGGCTAGCAGTGTTGTTTACGGCCGAGGGCTGAGAGTTAAGAGAGAGAGAGAGAGAAGGGAGAGGAGTGTTGATGAAAGAGAGAGAGATGAACAGTTTACGACTACCACTGCTTAATAGTTTTTCCGTGTAAAGCACACACCCCAGAAATTTTTTCCTTTATGTTGGGGAAAAGGGCGCGCTATACATGAGTAAATACCATAGCTATTTTTGTAACAACAGAGTTTTGCCGTTGCTGTGTAGAACCAAGAACCGAGTTATTTGTTGTTAACCTAAAACTGGTTCCGAGTCAAACCTCAAGAACCTCCAACCTCAAGAACCGGTATAAATTGGAACCGAAGAACCGAACGGACCCATCCCTAGTTAATATGTATCTAGCCGAGGTCCGGTAAATAAATGTGTCTGATTGTTATTTTAATTTAAACGTAACATCTGAATTACTCTATTTTATTAAAAGTGTGAAATTTTTTTTTGGTTGCATTTAAACAAAATAATATTGAAAACAAACGTGTGGATACACGTGTTTATCTTATCTTGAGTGATTTTTTAAATTTCATTTATATTAGTAGTGGATCATGCTTTATTTATTTTGTCAAAATCTGACGTAATTTTTATGTGCGAGTTTACGACTGACCTTTATTTTATTTTATTTTATTTACATTGGCTATGTTAGTGGATGAAGCTTTATTTAACTTAAGTAAAAATCTGTCAATTTTTTTGTGTGTGAATTAAAGATTGATGTTATACAGTATTTGTAGTTGTAATTTAAATCTTTTATAACTGGAAAGCATTTACTGCAGAAGAAACGAGATATACAGGAAATGAGGTATGCACCAAGATGAAATTTGAGTGTTTCCCTTTAATTTACACTTTTTTCCTCTGTCCCCTTGAAAAGTGTTAGTAAGGGGTTTCAATGTATAGGACTACTGGGAAGGCCTTAAAAGTTCTCAATTTACTGTGAATCGTCTATACTATCAATACATAAATAAATGACTGAACAAAGTAAACAGGTAGGCAAGGTGAAGATTCCAATGACGGTAATACCTCCAAGTTCAACATTGCACTTGTTGCTTGCAACTGCAGCAATGACTCGCTGCAGTTTAGAATTCAGCTTTATCAAGTTGTCATGTGCTTGTACAGCTGCTGCATCTTCCACTTCATCACCAACAGGACTCGATCTCTTCGCTAAAATACAAAAAAAAAGAAGAATATTTTAAAACTACTGACATGTCATCTGGTGGCTTAAAAATATTTTTACTATTTAATTTACTTTAAGACTCACAATATAAATCCAAATGTCTACTTGGTTAGACCTGCCAATTACAAAATAACATGCAATGGTTAGTATAAAAAAATTAAAATTATTTGCAGTGATGCAAGTTACTTGAAATTAGAATTACTGTATTAACTCGAATCCAAGCCACCCTCGATTCTTAAGCCGCACCTAGTTTTGTGGGGAAAATCCTGCAAAAAATTATTGGTACAGTAAAACCTCGTCAATTCAAACTTGGTTAATTCAAAATTCTACGTAAACCGAAGTTGCACAAAAGAATGGGATGTTGCATGCTATGGAGTTTGGTTAATTCGAAATTCTGTACAATATGTAATTCAAAGTAAAATTCCCTCAAAGCATACGTAAAATTAAGATAATTTATAAATGCTGCTGTAATTTCTTGCAGTGCAACAGAATAAGCATCACAAGTGGCTGCCTTGCGTAAGCTACATGCTCAGGCCGCAGTAGGTGGCTGTTGCCACGTGTTTATATGCAGCCAGGCAACCCGGCTGCACGGAAAACAACAGTTGTGTCACACCCTCTCTCCTCGGACAGTCCTAGGAAAAAGAAGTCCCGCAGTCTGCCTTTTTTATCTGCTTCGTTTATCCCTCCTATTTTTTGTAGCCCGAACTTTATGGGAGAAACGAAAAAATGAGAAGTAAAGAAATTAGTATCCACAATAGATTTTCGTGTGGTAATTTGGTGTTTAATCTTGTTTTTTATACTAGTGGAAGGGAAAGTACAATGCATAGACTATTTAAGAAACATTAGAAATACAGTATATACAGTACTTGTGTAAAGTGCACTCTCATCTATAGCATGCACCTCTATTTTTTCCAACAACTTCCTGGGGTAGGCTGCTTTTCTTTCTTTCTTTTTTATGGAAGTACTGGAATGTGACATTTCACTCCTAAAAAAAAAGTGTTGTGGTTACATCTGGCTACACCACAGGTACGGTCTGTTTCGCGAACAAGTGCACTTTTTCAACAGTTCTGAAGGTAGGTAGTCTTGTATACAGCTGTTTCCATGGCAATAGCACTGTCTGCCTGTGCCACATGGTATGGAAGAAAATATGGCTACAGTACCACTGTTGGTTGGGATATTGTGTAGCGGTTCCATGCAGGTAGTTGCTTGCTGTCTTTACTTTTTGTGCAGGAGTAGGATGCCAACCCTCCTCCCAATCAATTCTTGTCAGCTGACAATATCCTGGGGATAGGAAGTAGTGGACACTTAGATAACAGGGAAGAAGGAAATAATTTAACAGCTGCGTGAAAAAGGTAGAGGCAGAGTGAAGGCTGGTGTGGGAATGATTCGCACACCTGTTTGGAAAAGAGCTCAAACTTACTACGGAAATTTGTTAACGTAGTTTTGGGACCACAAAGTGCACACCTGTCGCCATTTATTTTTCGTCTATACCTGTACATACCATTCACAATCATTTTCTTTTTTTGCTGTAGCACCATCACTGTAATTTGTGGGGTAGCTTATAATGTGCTGAGTTTAAAGTGAAATGAATTTTATTTTAAAACTGCTTCATTTTTTTTGGTGCCTGCTCAAAACGGCATTCGTGAAACTAATTGACGTCAAATTAATAGTTTCTATTATAAATTTCTTGAAACTGAAAAAGACGAAAACTTACATTTTTAAAGTCGTATAGGACTATGCAGCACACAGTTATTACACCATAGAAACACAAGGTTCGCCACAAAAAAGATAATGTGACAGTATGTGCCAGCGCTTTCTTTGCTGCCGGCAACCACTCCAATACATCAGCGTGCAAAAACGACTCAAGTTCTGTCCGACTCACTATCATCAATACCGTTTAGGAAGCCTTGTTTTGGGAAAAACTACAAGTTGTACGTAGGTAAATAGTGCAAATACTAATATTTGAAACTTGGGCAATGTTAACACAGTTTTCAAAGAAAAAGAAGACATTCCCCAACCAATAGCATATTGATTGAAAAATACTTTTAATTGGATATCAAAATTATGTAATTCAAAGTCAAAACTTTTGGTCCAGAGCATTTCGAATTATTGAGGTTTTACTGTATACATATGAGGCCACAGGTTAAACCACCACATCAGTAGGAAATTTAATTTCTGAAGAAAGTTTAATTTAGCCTTTGACTAAAATGGTTTTCCATTGAAACAAATATATTTCACTCTGTAAAATGATAATATTGTGCATTTAGAAGCAAATAATAGCACTGCTTGCTTCTCTTCAGTGGTCCAAGTTCGATTAATCGGTTTCAAACAGCTTACCAGCTGCTGTTCTGCAAAAATAATTTCATTAATTTTAAAGAAATAATGTAAAGATAAAATTTTTTGGGCCAAAAAATGTATGGTACCCTGTTTTTAAAAAATATTTTCAGAAAAAATGAGCGAGACAGAATAGAATAAATACAGTATTTTTCCATTCCAAATTATTGGTACTTTTTTTATATAGAAAAACAGTGGCTTGATTTTGTCCATGTGGTTGTGTCTAGCATTACTATCGCACTGGTAAAACTAGTGCAATATAACTAACAACTTCAAAACTTACAGTTATTTCCATTAACTTCCAGAAGTGGCTTCCTCTGGGACTTGTCATAACAGTCAAACCGTGGTGCCACCGTCAAACTTGAAACTGGCAGTTCAGATGGTAACAGACCTGCACACAAACAAATTACATGATCAGAGACCAGTAGCCAATATGAACATTAAGTGCACACTACCCAAAAATGTATACAAAACAATTTTCTATTACTAAGATCAATTTATTGTATTTACTGGAAACAAAGCCTCAATTTGCAAACCAAAATTGTTTCAGAGTACTGATATTATTGAATAGATAGCATGGCTGTCTCTGTACACAACTGCAGACTTCAGTGGAGGGCTTGGGGATTGAGAGAGCAAAGTGTAGAAAAAGCTTAAAATGATGGAAGCAAACCAGGTTTGTCATTTATCACAGCTGCATGCCCCAGCGCTCTTAATATAAGCATACAACAAACCGTCAAAGTCCTCAGGGAAAGTAAAGATCCTGCCAACAGCGAACTTGGCCAGGTGGTTGCGAAAAGTGTGCTAAAAAACAGCAGTGGCCGAGGCTTGCCACTTAACAAAAGTTACTACAGTTGAAGCAGTTCCTGTACTAAAATGGGCATTGAGTTAGCCCCCCAAGATGGCCTAAAATATTATATGTTCCGGTTTTACACTGTTTTGAGATAACATTGGCAGTGTTAAAATGTACTACACAAAATAACACTTTCCTAATATTGGCAATCATTTCCATCCTCCCACGGTTTCAACGTTCCTTGCCGTGTGACGATTGAAACATTTCCCCCTCCAACCAGATGGAAATAATATCCCTAATATGACATTCAGAATACATAGGACTCTTTATGAAATTATTTTCGATTTTCTTCTCAGTTTCACAAAAGTTCATAACATATTTTTAGTTTCCATTTCATGGGGGAAAAAAATAGCTGCACACACACAACCCTAGTCATTTATAATCACAAAATGTATGTATTAAAACTGGCAGTAATAAAATTGAAAATTATTTTACACCTACCTCGCATCTCAGAGATCTGTGCTTAAAATAATTGCACTTATCCAACAGGAGTGCCAGTACTCAAAGGGTGAAGGGAGGAAACAACCCCCCCTTGAACTTCTAGGCAATAAAATGAGTAATGATTTGCACATGTCACCAATCAGTAGAAGTCTGCGAGTACTAGTAAATCAAGTTTAAGCCGAAGACTGGCTTGTGGTTCGAGCTCAGCTTGATATATTTTTCACTCAGACTCGAAAAATTCGAGCTTCTATATCAATGTTAAATCATTTAGTCGGCGACAGACGAAACTATATTTTACTGTTGATGAAAGAAAACACAACACATTGTTTATTAATGAAACATAAGTATTAAATAGATAGACGTGTTCAGGTAAAAAAAATTCCTCAGAAATGCAGGCATGAATGCTTGTTAACAGGAAAATTAGCCTACTACTGGCCTGCAAATCTACCTTTTATGAAGGAACAATGTGTTAAATGTTTGCTAGAAAATAAGACATTTGTTAACAAAATAATTTTTAAAAGGTAAATGTGTTATGGACTGTGGTTAAAATCATTTCTCAGAACTGCAAATATGAACATAGATTCCCATCAAAATTAGCATAAAAACGGGGTCACAAATCGGCATAAGATGCAGTGGCAGACGAGACATCTTGTTACAAAAAAAGACTATTCATAGCGCTTAAGTTAATTGAAATTGCTAAATAAACACTTTCACGCAAGCACAAAATAATTGTATGAGATTCACATACAAAGTAGTAAAAGCACAGTTGGTTTCAACGAAACATTGCGATAGTTTGTGCTGAATCAATCACTCTTCGGAACGACATTAGATAGAATCAAATGAGATGTAACAACTTAAAATGGCGTTTGTTAGGATATCAGAAAAAATGTTGATTCAAACTTGATGCTTAAGTTTTTGATATGGCAATATAAGTTACCCATGGAAAATTTTACATTTATCAAAACACTAAGTGTTACAATACAAATATAAAGAGCATACGTGTGCTTTAAACATACATGTGCCAACGGCACGGCATGTAAAGAAGAACAAATGGTCCAGAGCAACTGAATGTTTCGCAAACCTGAACAGTATCGGTGGAGAAACCAGAAATCTAAATGATGAATACGTTATTCCAACAAAACTAGCCTTTATGGCTGAAAAAATGAATAACAATAAGGTTATTTAGTGGAATCTTTTTATCTACAAATTGCACACACGAAGCACATAATGAATGCAACCAGTTTTCATAAGTTAGAGGGCTTTTTAAGTTTTTGCAGTTAAATTGTTGGGCTGATGCAAATTGTGGCACACACAAATTTTTTTTTACCATGATTTGCAGAATAATTCTTTTTATGGTTGCATTTTTCAAAGTAGATTTATTTTCTGTGTAGGAGCCATGCTGGTGATGCATGCCATTACTTTTATCATACACATTCATGTCAACGGTCTTTTATATGCACACACATTTACTGTATACATTGACTGATAATTTTTTTTATTGAACGAAAATTGTACACATACTTTATTGTTTGTAATGTAGAGCATTTAAAAAAATCACAAAATTTTTTAATTTGTTTAAATAGGAAAAGTAGTGAAAGGAAAGAAAAAGAAAAAACATTAGATCAAAACTGAAGTACAGTAATCACAAACATTTTTTTCAAGAAATAGTTGTGTATTTATTCACAAATAAAACAATATTTTAAAAGTTAGGCATGTTTTATTAAAATTATTCCTATAAATGCAGATTTCCTTCAAAACACTAATAGTATGTATTATTGTCCATTTCACTTAAGTGGGGTAAATTTTGACGATATCAATGTGACCAACCTACACAGTATGAAAACAATAAGTGCTCTCGTTTGCAAAGTATGATATCAGCTGACGAATTGCTGTGGGACGTGTGTTATGTTAGCGATATTGATGATTAGTACTTAGAACTAAAAGTTGTAATTTTTAAATGTATGGCTTAAATAATGTTTTTCAAGCAGTATGCCATTATTTTTTGGCTTTTAGTAAATTGGTTTTAAAAGTTTGTTTACCAATTATGACTGCGCATGCTGACATGATCAGTGAAACATTTCCAGCTCAGCAAACACCACTGTGAATGTGCTTTTTTTAAAATCATATTTATGCGAATACCTTGCTGGTGTTGTCACAATATTTTATCGGTATGTAGTTAATTACTTTTCCAATTGTTTACACTAAGCATAGTTTGTTATAGGTGATGTTTTAGTGCAATTCCTTGAGTGAAATGTATATTATTGGCAATTGTTTACTGCTTCATAAAATGGCTTGTTCCACCATTTTCCAACTGGCATCCGCCATGAAGAGCTGCAAATATAATTTATGTTGAAAAGTTTAAGTTTGTTGGTTTCAGGAAACTGGCAAAGTGTTGATTTTATTTCATAATTCTGCACATAAATAATTTTATATCAGTGATGGAAAAACATGATTTCAGTGAAGTAATTGCGCAAGGATATACACTTGTTCAAAAGGTTGCGAATACAAACAGTAAGTTAAGTGTGTTTTGTAAATAATACAATTCTAAACAGTTACTAGCATGTTTGAAATGTGCATGGTCTAAATAAGCAGCACTTTCAAATCTTTTGTAGTGTAAAATTATTATTTGTTTATTGGACCTATATTGTAAATATAACGAGTGTAAGGTTAAAAATCAGTACAAATGTGTGTGTGTTGCTGCACCTGTATGCACAGCGACGTACTGAGTTTTGTTCATTCACTGAAGTTATAATAATTTGAATGCTATTTCCACACGAGCAAAACTTTCCACTAGGGATGGGTTGAGTACGCATTTTCCCTGATTCCAATTTCATTCCTCATTTTCGATTCTGAGTATTTAAATTATTAAAATTAACATTTGCAATGTAATACCTAAAGTGTGAAAACAATTCTTTCGCACAATAACACTATCTTTTGCAAGTTCAGAGCACGGTGATATTATGGGCATTGAATCATAAGTAATTCTGTGTCTAAACTTACCCTAAGTGAGCTCGCTGGAAATTTTTTTTGGACTAAAACCCCTTCTTGGATTATGAATGAAATTAATTTTAAAAAAAATTGATTTTTTTTAAATTTAAGTACACTATATTAAATTTACCTTTAAAAAAATATATATATGTTGCTGGGTTGTTTTCACGGGCATCTAGTTTATGTTTGAAATGTGTATTTTGGTTGGTTGAACATTTTCAATTTTTCAACCCTTTTTGCCAGTTCTATGCAAATTTTTTTTTATTTAAAGCACATACATTTTTTTACCTGTGCCAGATTTTAAACAAATACTTGTTGCCTTGGTTGGGACGTGTTGAAAGGTTGCAGTTTCATTTTTTAACTTGCCACAGCTTTTTTCAGATAGACGCTTATTTCACACGCATGTAGAAAGCTAACTACGTAAAAAAAACCCTATGTTAAATAAATTAATGGAACACATCATGAAAAAAACTGCCGATAACGGGGGATAGAAATGTAAACACATCATAGATGTGGACTGCATACACACTCCAATGATGTAGCTGACACTGTTGTGGCACCGAAACTTGTCTGCCGGCGCTAGTGTTGTGGAGAAATGGCCTGCCATTTTGTTTAAAGTGCTGCAAACCTAAACATCTTTGACGCCCACAAAAAAAAAAGTTTGTTTCCATTTTACGTTACTTGATATACAGCAATTCCAATGTAAAACAAATACACTTAAACATGATGTGTCAGCTACAAGCATACATAATTTATATATTAGCACGCATTACCATTACTATGTTGTAATGAGAATTTTAGTTACCAATGTAATTCATTTTGTAAAATGGTGGTAAAAAATACTTTTATGCGTTGGCCGAGACCAAGTTTATTTACATTTTGTTGTATAGAGTATTTTGCTATACAGAATATTCAAAGTAGGTTTTGCTGAATTGCTTTATGGCGAGTCATTTACTCAGAGAATCAAATTGACCTATCCCTACTTTACACTGCTCCATCAAAACAATATGCAATTCAAAATGACTCTCTCATAAGAACCTCAAAACAATGCTGTCTCATGAAAGACATTAAAGTCAACTCTCCCCCCCCCTTTTTTTTTCATTTAACAGTCAAAATAAAATTAAAAAACACCAGAAAAGTTAGTTTGCCAAAAACAAAACAGTTCAGGATGTCAACCTAACTGTAACATCCTACATTGATTACTGGTTAGAAGTCAGCTAACATCAGTATTTCACAGACTGCCACAACCAGAAACACGAGAAAAATGTGTGTGCATTGGACTCGTAACATTTGTTTACAAACACTGATTTCTTCACTGAAAGAACAGCTGTGGCGGAAGGACACTTTGTGGCCGTGCTGCTTTTCTAGAGGTGTTAAAATTTACCCCACTTACATGAAATGGACAATATCTTTATTATAAAACTCATTTTTTGACTGCAATAAAACAGCTTGAGCTCTAGCTTGAAGCGTGGGGACTTTTCAGTACACTCGCTCGGGCTCGCAGACCTACCTCTACCAATCAGCATAATCTGTTCTCTCCAAATTAAAATATTTTTATACTCTTTCAAAAATAGTTAGTACTGTTCTCCAAACTGACACTGTAAGTCATGGATGCAGGAATACAATTTATGGAAACTATATTATAACTGTGGTTATATCACTCACCAGACGAAATGAACTCGTGGTTGATGAGTTGATGAACTGTCGGCCTAAGGCGAGGATCAATTTGCAAGGTACTTTGAATCATTTTAAACGCAGGTGCAGATATTTTGCAGCCCAATGGAATGGTGTACTCACATTTCTTGATGCGATTATACGTCTCTTTCAAAGAGCTTGTTTCAAACGGTGGTTTGCCCACAAGCAATGTGAACCTTGAAAAAAGTAAAAAATAATCTGTGCCAACCAACATGCTTTTGAGACAACTAGAACATACTTAAAAAAGAGAGAAGCATGCACGCACACCTGCACGCAATTAATTGTTAACACCAAGTAATAATCCAAATAATTTACTTACAATATGCACCCAATGGACCAAACATCAACTTCAAAGCTGTGTCCCTTTTTGTTCAGGATTTCTGGTGCAATATAGTTGGGAGTGCCACACAAAGTCCTAAAAACCAAAATTAACTGCTGTATAGTAAAAGTAATGTTAAAACAAACAATTATTTTATTTGAAACCATTATAAACACAACAGCGAATCCACAAAAACACAAAACTGTATATTTGTAGGCATAAAGAAATCCTACTTTGTGCATAAAATTATGTAGACTGGGACAGCACCTTCCCAAATGCTGGAATTGGTGTGTTGTGTGTTTTTCTGGTGTCATCCGACTACATTCATGCTAGGAGTTATATGCCAGTTATATTGTCTGTGTTTTGCGTTGTCCTATTTGTTTTCTGACTAAATTCCCTCTTGGAACCATATTTATGTTACGTATTTGTCGAAAACAGCTAACTCAGGCTCGTTCATTCATATTAATTTTATTTATGTTTTTTAATATAAGTTATTTTATTTTACATAGCAGCTTTTCTAAGCCTACGACAAAGTGTTTGCAAAGGCATAATATGTCCATAATTATTTATTAAATTACCCCAATTGCAATAATTATTCGAAAAACACTTCCTTACCACCAACCTGTTACGAATAAGATTCCCACATGTAAGCAAATTTTCCCAGGTTTGATGAAAAATTACCACTTTTTATAACTACAAAAATGACAACAAAGTTGTTCTGGATGAAGAAAAAAATATATTTACTCATGGTAAATTTCGGTATAGAGCTTACATTTGTAGTCAAGCATGTGTACTAACATGGGGCATGACTATGGGCTGGGTTCATGCTTGATATCCTTCCAATCAAGCATTAGATGTAAATATTTCTCTGCTTCTTGTAGATACTTAGCTGAATCGAATCTTGGTTTTAAACAGCAAATTTTGACCAGGAATTTCAGAAAAGGTAACTTGGTTTTTTTTACTGAAACATAGCAAAGATGTGCTCTTTGTAGTTCACAGATAGACAATGCAGCTAATGCTTGGGTAATGTCTGCAGATTGTAACGTTCCATCTTATTTACTACCGTATTTATAATAATGTAGCAGCACAGTTGGGCGCCATGTTGTAATGTTGCGGAAGTATTACCCTGCCGAATGTTTACGTTGCCACGGCTTGCTCATAGGTAGAATACGAGACTCAGTACCAGGTGACGCCGATTAATTAAAAAGAAGAAGTTCCAGATCAGTTTGCTTTATACTTTATTTATCATTGAAGTTTCACAGTGCACAGACGACTTTCCAGTTTACAGAGTACGAACTTTCACAATCAGTTATACCAGTGCAATAAACAGCGCCACAGTAGTTTACGGTTTATTAATGTCTCAAACTTACATCGCACGACTAAGTTACT
The DNA here is from genome assembly GCA_002778355.1 of Clitarchus hookeri. NCBI lineage: Eukaryota > Metazoa > Arthropoda > Insecta > Phasmatodea > Phasmatidae > Clitarchus > Clitarchus hookeri. The sequence continues at coordinate 247,935 of NQII01001871.1, forward strand.
GAGGCAGGAGGGATGTTCGTTCCCTCCTGGCACCCTAACGACCCACGCCCTTTCGGGCTGGTGCGTCTTCTCACGCCTGACGCGTCTTCTTCGACGGTTGGTGACTTTCTCTCTAGGCGATAGGCACCACCAGTATATATTAGGCAGGCCTATCTCCCCCTTCTCCTAAGATAAGCGCATGGCCTCCGGCATCTGCCAGTAGCGTCATCCAAAACTACGCTGTGTCCCGCGCTCACAACATGTTATTGTACCCGCAACGGCCGCATAACCAAAACAACAACTTTCGAAACTAGACGGTAAACGGACTGCTGTTACAACGTAAACAGCAGATGTCCACACGTCTGCTCAACAAACAAACACGGGAAACTAGCCACCGCGGCTTTAACTTGAAACCTGACAAAATATTACAAAGCTTTCCTAAGCTAAATACACACGAACGAATTTTACACCCGTGTCCCGAAAATTTAAGCATACTGCGTCATTACAAGATACTGTTGTTAGCAAATTACAGGCAGTGATCTGCGATAACTTATGCAAATTTAATGTGTCATAAATCAGTTCCTAAGATAAGGGGTTTAGCAAGATTTTTGAAACCATTGAAACTGTTGCAACTTTTTGTTCACCTAAGCCTTCAATACTAATGATGATTTGCCTGTTTGCCACTGGACTAACTCTTGATGTTTTCTGCTACCAAATCTTTGCATGTGCAGTTGATTTCCGTGCCACCGTCCAGTAATGGTGGCACATTAATTCCGCAGACATTAACGCGTACTTCTGGGCATAAGGTTACTCCTGTGGTTGGTAAAGTTTCCATCAACTCTTGCTAGGGTAATTCCCGTTCAGATTGATTTAATATTACACGACTTGGCTGCCTTTTGTGTACTATCATTAGGAATATACATTCACCATTCTCACTATTTTCCAACCAGTTTTGTGTCCTCATTTCTATTATTATTGGGACCAGCGCTCAGTAGCCAGTTACAGTATGTCTTCTTACTCGTTTACGGGCCATTTGGTAAAGACAACCACTGTAGTTGAGTAGGATGACTAGTAAATGTAGCTAACGTGGTTTCTGCCTTTGGAAATATCCTTGCGTGCACATTTTGGGCTGTACAGGTGTTAGAATATAGAGTTGTAATAACTGTGAACCTTGTGTGTGTTGTATGTTAGACGTGGATTGGATGACTTCACAATTCAGCGTATCCACTTCATTATGCTCAGCTTGTTCATTGTGTCCATCATGCATTTCACTGGATTGTTCATATAAGTTCAGCTGTGATTATTTCTCGGATCAACGATACCTATTTTTATAAACAGGGTTTATCAGAGCTGATTTTTCCCTTGATTAGTGTGAAAGGTATGCCTACGATAATCTCCTCGCTGATTGCTTATTTAGTTACTGCTATTTTCACTACCTTACTTACAATGGTACATATTTACCTTCTAATTGTTCCGATGCGAAAAAGAAGGGTTCGTTGGTGGTGGTGTTGAGTGTTGTTGCAGCCGCTGCTGATACAAATTTCTTGACTGATACAGCATGTAAAAAGGTGTACAATGATCCTGAATATTATGTTCAACTTCTCGTGACTGACTGCTTTGCATCAGTTGTTCAGATTGATCGGCACACAATAAGTGGTGTCTGTATGGACTGTTGAACTGTGTGTGGTATCTGTATGGAAGCCATGAAATTATCATATAGTGAATTCAGTGTCATCCATCAGGGCTGAAATGCTCTTCGATGGACATATTTTGACATGGGCCAAAGTGTGCGTGGTAGTTTTAACAGAATCTGGTCCTGGATTTTTGAGGTTCAAAATTGGACAGGAAAATGTGTTCAGAAGCTTTGGTAATCAGTAACATTGTCTTTTGCAACATCCCACCAAAAATATGCAATTGAGCAGAGGCTTAGATGCATGTATCTCAACATGTCGCTATCTGATAGTGAAAATAATTTAGTGCCTTCTTCCATTTTGTTCAAACACATTACTGGATTTTCATAAGCCTGGCCTGAAAAAGTACATACTAATCCTTTGGACCATTCCTTCGCTGAGAAATGGAGAAAAAATACTATAGGGTATAATACTGTAGATGGTGGGGTATTAAAAGTATTATGATCATTTGTAACAGTTTGAGACTCAACTGATTCACTTGGTACATACATTTGCTGGTGCAGGTGTTTCACGTATACAGTAAAAGCTTGCTAATTTGAAGTGCTCCGGACTGAAAAAGTTTTATTTCAAATTACATAATTTCAAATAATTTGCTTTAAACTGCCAATAACCACACTGGAGAAGTGTTGTAACGTTCGGCACTTGTTACACTGCCGAATGTTTGCGTTGCCACGGCTTGCTCAGAGGTAGAAACACGAGACTCAGTGAATGGACACCGTGTAATTATGAAATAAAGTTCAAGTTCCAAGTTAGTTTGTTCTATACTTTATTTATCATTTGAATGACACAGTTCACATACGAATGTCCAGTATGCAGAGTACAAACCGTTCAGAGATAAATATACGAGTACAGAACAGCGCCACAGTAGGTTACAGTTAATTAATGTCTCAAAACTTGCACCGCAAGACTAAGTTACGAAGGCAGGAGGGATGTTCGTTCCCTCCTGGAACCCTAACGACCCCCCACACCGGCGGAAATAAGTTGATAGACTTTAGGTTAAGTTGAAATGATGTGAAAAGAATTAACGGTCGCGGGTGCTTGCCGGTGTGGGTGAAATACTTCACGCCTGATGCGTCTTCTCACGCCCGATGCGTCTTCTTCGACGGTTGGTTACTTTTTCTCCCTGAGGTGATAGACGCCACTAGTATTTATGTGCAGGCCTATCGCCCCCTTCTCCTAAGATAAGCGCCCGGCATCCCGCATCTGCCAGCAGCGTCATCTAAAACTGCACGTGTCCTGCTCTCAACACATTATTGACTGCTGCACCATCAACAGAAACTAACCTCTAGTACAAAAAAAACTTGTTGACGTTGCCTGAAAATGGGCTGGAGGAACTAAAACTGTCGACGCATTCAACATCCCGATAAACTAACCTCTCGTTTCGTATAACATTTGTTGACGCATTAAACTGCGCAGAAGGAACTAAAACCTGTCGACGTTGCCTGATCCACAGAAAACGAACTAATCTAATTAATGCTGACGCTTCCCCAAAAAACCAAAGTTCGAAACGAAAACTGTAACCAGGACTCCTGATAAAACGTAACACGGCAAACGTCCTCCCGATAACNCAATAACATACAAACGCACACGTCTGCCGGATAAACTATCACTGGAAACGAGCCACCGCGGCTTTAAACTTCAGACCCGATAAAAATATTAAGAAGCTTTCCAAAGCTTCATACACACGAAAGAAGTTTACACCAGAGTCCTGAAAAATTAAGAATATTGCGTCATTACAGTTTTTAAAATGTAATATCATAATTTATGATATTTACTTATGTAGGCATATCACCTTAAATTCCCACCTCCCTCCTCATAAATCTGGCCATCAAAACGATGTGCCACGAGTCTGAAGAGTCGTTGATGCACGCTAATACAGATGGCAGTTGCCAAGATTCTGCTTGCGGCCATGCAATTCTTATTCTTTTAAATAACTTTATCCATGCCGAAGACAACGGGCTACACTAAACACCATCAAAGTGTTAGCAAGGTAAGGGGTGTCACTGATGTATATACAGATAGTTGCAAGTCGCAAAAGTATCTGTCAACCAACCGATGTGACTAAAAATAACAGACAGTAGTACTAATGAAACAACAGTTCAGCGTGATGTAGAATTTTCTTTTGCAGCAATGACACCTTGAAGCCTCTTTGGCATGAACTGGACTAGTTTTGTTGTGATTTCTGGACCTATTTTATTCCATTCTTCACAAAATGTTTGGAACCAACTTTTTTTACGTTTAGTTTTCTTTTGTTTTAGCCTCTGCTTTAGTTCCGTCTATAAATTATGTATACGGTTTAGGTTGGGTGGCTAAGGTACATATTACCACAGAAAAATAAAAGATTGAGTTATTTTAATTGTTAAACGTGTTGAGAATAAAATGTGATACACTTTGACTGACTTACAACAATATTTCCATGTAAAAAAAGTTGATAGAAATATTGAATACAATAGCAGTACAAACATTACAACATGTAAACAATAAATCAAACACAAGACATTACAATTTACCATTCTTTTTAATAAATAACACACAAACATATATATATGTGTGTGTGTTTTTTAGAAAGTTAACAGAAAAACTGTTCACAGTTCACATGTTTCCAAGCGACCATCACCAAACTTTGTTAATGCCAAACTGTAAGGGCAAGCACGTGCCTGGATTCATCGCCTGTACAATTTCATATTTTTACACGAGCATGATAGACCACCTCTTGCTTCCACTCATGTTAGAATCGCAATCCAATAAACATGTCCAAAAAGTAGCTAAGGTTAACAACCAATGTAGAAAAATCCCCCCCCCCACCCCCACCAATGTCAAAAATATAAATCCAAGCAAAATTAAGTACATAGTTAATAAATAGAAATCCAAATCATAGTCAGTGAAGAAAACCCAAAAATCCAACTTATTACAATACTAGACAATATAAAACGTAGATAACAAGTGAATGTCTTAGGAATAATAATACAACCAAGATCGGTTGAACAGAAGCGGCAAAAAAAGCGGATAAAAGGCGGAGTTCTGTTTTTTTCTGCTTGCAGTGCACAGTGGCCACAACATTGGCTGGTGCTGCTGCCATCAGGCGGGGCATGGAATGTACCGTGCTGGGCATATGTATCCCTCAGCAGACAACTACAGCACTGAAAAGAACTGCACCGGCGGAGGTAGCGCTGTAGAACACAAACAGCTGTCTAGTCAACAACCTTGCTCGTGCACTGCGCGCTAGTAACTAAATTTTAATGAATTTCTGCAGTAATTTTTATTTTCACCATTGAATGCATCGCACCAGGGTAGTCAAGTCTATAAACCCGTATTATTTGTCGTAGGCGGGTTTTAATACATTTTTGTGGCAATTTACTTGTTTTAACATTTTTACGACACAATTTTTTTCTATTTTCCATGGTTCCCTAAAATTTGTCGGTACAAATTAGGTGTCTGTATGAAATGGGTGCCGCATGAACGAGGATTGAGAGTATGTTATTATGCCCTTCCACGTATTCTTCGTTGGACATAGAACTTCGCAGTAAATAAACTTCAAAAATTGAAAAGCTTAAAAAATTTTGGTTGAACAGCTCTTAAAATTTTATAGTAAAGATACAGACAATTCATATTCTTTTTTTTTATTGTTCATTTACAGAAAATTCATCTTCCATGGCCCTGCATAATAGCATCAATTTCTCTGGTAGAAGTATAGGAAAATAACTTGCTTCAATCATATATGTACCTACCAGAAAAGGCATAGAGGTCAAACGAAAGTAAACGACTTTTCCTCTAGTACAGGTGAAAGGAAGGGATAGGAGTGCGTCTTATTTCTTTCTCCTCCTCCAAATACCCTACTGCCTCTTCACTCTTCATTTGACTGTTTGCTACTGTCCTGTTGCCAGGCAGAGCTGAATTCATGGAAACAAAGAGGGGTGGAGATAAGTATTGATAGCTTGAGCAGCTAGCAGTGAGGAGGTAGTTAAATAAGGATACAGATGAAATAGAGACAAGAGGTATGACCACCGTGAAAGAGATGAGTGATGGCCCACAGATTGGGAAGAGTAAAAGCATGTTACACCTAGTCGGTTCATCTGCAGATTATAGCAGTCAGTCTTCCACATAGTTTACATTTAAAATGTAGACAAAGGCTGCTACCCTAGGAAGTAAAAGTACCTGCAACTACACTGTGCAGATTAAATTAGAGGTGAATAATTCAGATGATTCAAACAGCTGTAATGTGTATTGTTTATTTTCAGTCTTTGGTAATAAATTAAATATACCATTTAACCACTTATTCTAATCTTAAAACCTTTATGTGAATTATTGTAGTGAAAAATGCAGCTGTTAAATGTGCTCCACTGTATTTTATGGTCGATATGAAAGTTTCCTGTGTGTAACAGAATTCAAAAATAGTGTGCTCAAAAAGTACATGTATAACACTGCATAAAATAATGTTGCGCAGTAAATTACGGCTATACAAATTCGCTACAGGAATAATTTATCACGCCATGATTGGTTTTCATTATAGCACAGTTACACTGTATTTACATTGTAGACTTTGGCATGTGATCTCAATCACCATAAATTAAAAGATGGCCAATAGCTAATTAATATATTAACACCAGAAAAGCAGGTTAATGCCAATATACAGTTTGCACTAGCAAGAAAGCCTGTAACATATATATTATATAAAATAATAAAAACACAATTTTTTTTAACAATAAACTTGATAACTGCAATTTCATAACCGTGCAACAGAGTTGATGTGACATGTCTGACTTGATTCCAAATGCAAAATGAACCCCGAAAAAATAAACAGTAGCTGAACAAAGATCAAATGCCACTGCCTCTTGAGAACTCTTTATTGTTGTTAGTAGTAACAAATGGAGTACTGAGAAATCTGTATTAAAGATAATTGCAACTTCAAGTACTCATACACAGTATTAATGAGCATAAATGTTATGGGCGAGCAGAGAAAGCTGGCAAGTGTACATGCACAACAAGTACAAACCTTTTTCTCTCTCCATCAAACTCTATCCTGGCTGCCAGACCAAAGTCTCCAATTTTTACCTGGAGATCGTCATCAAGGAACAGGTTGCCAAGTTTGAGATCCCTATGAATAATCCTTTCTTTGTGCAGGTAGGCAACACCAAGCAGGATCTGCTTCATGTAGTAGCGCACTTCTGGCTCGGTTAGGGCCTTACGGCGCTTGTGAAGTTCCATCATGCTCTATCACCACAGAAACAAACTATACAAGTGCCACAGTCATGCATAACAGTTTTGCCCTCTCCCTTCACACTATACACACACATGATTACCACAATAAAGTCTCTCAAAATCTTAGGGAAACACTTCTATAGATATTTCCAAACCATCATACTAGTCAAAAATGAAAACTTATGGCATTTACAGATGTCTGATGACAATCCTTTCCCATTTCGATTTTGGGAGCCAAAGAGAGAGGTGTACGTATGTGTAGTGGCAGTAGTGAGTTTATAGCAGTGTACAATAAACAGCAGCATAACATAGCCAAATACTTGGCAGGAAAAATAGCACTGAAATAGCACAGAACAAGAAACCCTTAAAATGCAGTATGTGACACTTGGAGTCAGCAGTTTCAAGTAACAAATTTCAAAATCTCAGCATTCAGAACATCACAGCAACAGAACTGAAAATTTTACTTTGAATGGTACTGTTACACTAAGATGGAAAACACCCCATTCACATTTCAAAGTATGCATTTTACTTTCTTCAAATAAACAGGAACCACTTAAAAAAAAAAAACTTGAACTTTTATTTTGCAAAGAGTATGTTTAGTACTTCTTTTAGGATGAACCTACTGTTAAGAATAGCCACAGATTATAAACTTTGGCCATAAATTTTAAATGACTTAGACAGTCTTAAAAGTGACCGCAGTGGCTGAGCAGTTAGCATGATCGCCTCCAACCAAGGCGAACCGGGTTCAATCCCCGGCCGGGCCACTCCCAGATTTTCGCATGTGGGAATTGTGCCGGATGATGCCGCTGGTCGGCAGGTTTTCTCGGAGATCTCCATTTCCACCACCCTTTCATTCTGACACTGCTCCATACTCACCTCAATCACCCTCAACAGCTCTCAAGACCTCGCTTTTAAGAGCCGCCCAAATCTCTTCACTCACTAGTCTTAAAACTTTACTTAAGCTAGTTCTCAGGTATGTGAAAATGTTTTGGTAGAGTGCCATGGCTTTCTTGGCTGTTAGTATTTCAGTTCATATTGAAAATTATGCTTATCTGAAGTAAATTTATCAAAGAAATTCTAGAGACCTGTCTCAATGCATCAGTAAGTGGTATGTACTTTTATATGGATAGTAAAATAGATGACCTTACTGCAAACTTACTTGCAGATAGCATTATTTTAAGCTTACACAACTAAAATTTGGAATTAGGGCCTTTCCTTCAACTTTGTATAAGCATTATTTCTTACTAGGCATTATCAACACACCTATTTTTCTACGTTTTTATTCAACATTAATTACAAACATTATACAATAATTCTTTGACAAAATATATGCAAAAGTTAAATTTAAGCAAAAATATATTTGAAGGTTAGCAGAAACATAAAACACTTGTGATAAATTCCACATTCAGTAAACAACCAAAAACGTCAGGCATAGGGTGATTTTTTAAAAGTTTAATTCAAAAAGTGTGAAGAAACCATGAATAGACTATATACGCCATATTTGAGAGAAAAACCAACCCTGTAGACTGATTGACACCCTACTGAAATATGTTTGAAGTATCAAAAAACCAGCATCTCAAGTTAGAGTGATATGCTCTTTTCTTGAGACACTAGATAAGTAGGGTCTTAAAGAATGCTCTCTGCAAAGAGCGCTCTTTTGCATGACCTGGCAATAGTACTAATTTGCGCTCTCCCACACTCTTGCTCTGTGAAATTGAAACAACCACTCTCCGTGACGCAACACAGACAGATGATGCTAAACGGCACAAAGTCATGGCCATAGTTACTGGAAGTACTTTATAATGTTCAAAAAGTCTCACAAATAATTATAGCACTAATGGAATAACTGTTAGGGCATAAACACTATTTTTTGTTTAATACATATACTTCGTCATGTTATAGGAATAATTGTGTGTAACAAAAAAAAAAAAAAAGCACTAAAACAGACAGTTTCAAAAATCCTTATTTAATTTACACAGTTGAATCACATTATTATAACGACCTGCTAGTATCCAGAGTAACCCCCTTCACAGCACGGACAACAGCTAGATGAGCTGGCAGTGACTCAGTCAGGTGCTGATAGGTCTCCACGGGTATCCAGAACCATTCTGTCTGCAGTGAGTCCCACAACTGTTGTTTAAGGGTGCGTGGCGGAGGAGACAGACAGCAACACGACAATTGAGGTGGTCTCACAGATGGTCAATTGGATGGTCATCGGGACAGTTTAGAGGCCATGGAAGAACTTTTTGAAGTATTGATTGTGCCCTTCCAGCCACGTGCAGACACTTCTAGCCGTGTGGCAAGGAGCATTATCGTTCTGGAAGATCCCATCCTCCTGAGGAAAGACAATCATGTACAGATCGACGTGATCAATGAGGATGGATTCATAACCAAATCGATCAAGAGTGCCTTCCATACGGATGATGGGATCTAGAGAATACAATGAGAAAACTCCCCAGACCATAACACTGCCCCCACCATGTGTTCGTCTAGCAATGGATGGAGGGTGTCGGTTCTCCGACGTTTCTTGCCGGACACGCTGACGTACATCCGTTCTATGCAGCTGAAAACATGACTCGGAGAAGGCTACCCATCACCAATCAGCAGTGGTCCAGTCGCAATACTGTCGAGCAAATTCCAGTCATTTTCGTCTATGCACCTGTGTTAGTATGGGTGCAATCATCCTCTGTCTACTCCGGAGCCCCCTTCACAAAAGGGTTAGCTGAACTGCTCAACTGTGGCCTGTCGGTTGGCCTTCATGCATCGTCGTAGTCGACGTTCACCTAAGACATCAATGGCACGTGGAGCTCTTCAGTTTCCACTACTGTTATTCCCAATGGTGCCATTCGTCCACTCACGATACACCTTTTCCACAGGGGCACATGAACAGTTCACAACGTCGCTGTTTCCAAAATGCTGCCTCCCGTGGCCCGAAAGGTGATGATCATCCCTTTTTGCAACTCTGTTAAATCACTTTCCTTATCCATACAGCAGGACGCGCGCTGTTTACAGCCAGCCTGTTGGTCACATTATATACCCACTTCACCAGCCCACACGTCATGGGCTGCAGATGGCACTTCTAGCAGTGTGTTCAAAATAATGTGATTTGACAGTGTATTTATAATTACATGTTATGCAAGTTATTTAGTTGCCTAAATCAGTTACAATTATTCACATACCAGTAAAATGTGATACGGTTTTTGGCCTGGAAAGGTACTAGTATAACCTCATTCAAACCCTGAAACACTGTAAACAAAAATTGTTGAGTGGTCAGAGTGCAAGAGAGCACTGGTGATAATGCAAGAGAGCGCTGGCGAGAGCGCAACTTTGCAGTCTCGCTCCTTCGTGCTCTCTCTAACAGATTGAGACAAAGAGAGAGTGTTCTGTGTGATATCATTATGATGTGGCTATGAGTGCATAAGAGAGCACTCTTCTATAACTTGTAATATTTATTTAGTATTAAATACAAATTAAAAACATTGAGAACAGCGATGTGTTGGCAATGGCTAGTAAGAAATAGTTCACAGTTAAAATAATGTTTTAACTAAGTTTTTTGGTATGCTATTTGTAAATAAAACATTACCTATTGATATATTTAAATTTTTAGGTAGAATTGAAGTAAACATATTTTATTGTAACAGTTAAAAATATCAGCACAGATTACCGTGCGTAGGCCCTAGTGACGTGTTTTTTTTCGCCCGAGGAAGAAACTTTAAAAGGCGGAGTAGAGTTTGTCGCTCTCTCTCTCTCTCTCTCTCTCTATCTCTTGGGAAGTTTCGTACCGCTAGTAGTAGCAGGAAAATTATACACTTTATCAATTNAGAGTTTGTCGCTCTCTCTCTCTCTCTCTATCTCTTGGGAAGTTTCGTACCGCTAGTAGTAGCAGGAAAATTATACACGTTATCAATTTTAGCATACTTTATTCTTATTCCCGGATAACCCATATTCACGGATAAAGCAATGGGGGAAAAAATGTTTACTTTACATACTGTTAACATGGGTTATGTGAACATATAACGTAGTCATATAGCAATTAAATTTTTGACAGCCAATGTGTGGCAACATGTCATAATCATATTAATATGATCACATACACAAAATCCTGTATCAGCTGATGCATGTAATTTCATGTTGGCTATTTTGACAGCCTACATTTTACATTTGCACAACAGACATCAGAGAAATATACGGGCAGGAAGGAGATTGTAGAAAAAATGTTAATATATTAAATTTTATATCATTACAAAACAGTTGTTATTAGTGTAACAAATTAAACTTCGTTCTAGAATAACTTGTAGTTGTTTAAACAAAACAGAACTTAAACCCTATGCGACAGTTTAGCTTTGTCTATATCTTCTTCATAGGCTGTAGTTAGTGCTTGCTAATGTAGCCATGTGCATGCCTTATTAATTGAAGAGGCCGCACATCTGTTGCAGAGTATTTTTCAAATATTTCTACATTAATTTGGCGTAAAATATTTCAAACACCAGCACAAACGGAAATTTGCCTAACTTCACTGCTGACCGGCTGCTGTCACATGTCACATTGGTATGTACACCTGTAATAATTTATTACATGAACTTCCTGTAGTTTGTGTATAGTCCATTTTGGCATGTACAGTATACCCATTTTTGTTTAAATTTAAAAAAAAATATTTTTTTAAAACTGGAAAATAATAAGAGCCTATCATACAGATAATATTTTACGTTGTTGGCACTTCTGAAGTAAATATTACACTTATCTATACAATAAAAACAATTGTGCCAGTGTGATAAATGTTTAAATATGGATGTTGTGCTGCCTACTTAATGTATGCACAATGAGTGCCCACCGCTGTGTTTACATTTTTTTGGTGACAAGGGAAAGTCGTATACAATGTTCTGGGGTATAATTTTATTCAGAAGAAGTCTGTCGATTAAAAATTGCATTAATTAATTGTTTGATTTTTCTGCAAGAAGCTACTGGAAATGAACTTCGCGCTCACTTAAAAGTAACATGGTGGATGACGTTTCCCTTTCTTTTTGTGACCAGGGAAGGTTGTAAATGCCGTTCTGGGGTATAATTTTTATTGGGAAGACATCTGCCCATTAAAATAAATAATTATGTCATTAATAAATTGTTTGATTTTTCCACAAGAAGCTACTGGAAATGAACTTTGCTTAAAGTAACATAATGCCCAATGTCTCCTTTTTTTGTGACAAGGGAAGATTGTACATACCATTTTCAGGTGTAATTTTATTCATAAGATGTCTGTCTATTGACATTGATTAAAAACTGACGAAAACGCATATATAGTGCACTTGGGGAAGGGGGGATCAAAATCTGTCTACGGAGATTTTGTCAGGGCATCAATTTTCAGGAACCACGAGACCTCGTAAAATAAGGTTCCAACTGTATGTGTTAATGATCTAAATCTCATATAAGGATTAAAAAAAGTTTGTTTTCATTTCAATGACATTTATACTGGTAAATATTATGATTCCATTGCAATGTTTACAGCTGACAATATGAGGTTTCTTGTTTGTTTACATTTAAAATGATGGTAGAAATTTTATCACAATTTTATTTTGATTAAGTCTCAAAATTTTAATTAATTGAACTTTTAATGTCACAGATTATGTAAATTATGTTTATTTTTTCTCCTAGTAAAACTAGAGTTTTGCATAATGTTAATTTGTAGGCCTAGGAGAGCATTAATTTTAGACAGTTTAAAGATAAGTTTCTCTTATCAGGAAATTATTTATGCTTTGATTTGTTAAGGAAGGAGGGCTGCCTTAAGTAAGCCCAGACCTTTAAATTTTGTCTGATTTAAAATGTAATTTAATTTTGATTTGGACCGCCTATCATAATGGTACAGCGATGGAAGAGAGCCATTGAGAGTACCTTAAATGTGCGCAAGCTGTAGAAGTAGCCAACACGCACTAGATTATTTTATTTCAATTTTTCTACACCCAGTGGTCTGAGAATAGAGTCTATTAATCTCAAAGCTAGCCAAAAGAAAATGAAACTTTATCAAATCAATTCATTCTGGATAGTAAATGAACTGTTGCATGACTAATTTGTGTTATCCGAACTTTGAAATTTCTTTCAATAAAACTTGTCTCGTAGTTTGTCGTTCTGAGAGAGATAAATATTCTTTTTATTGCTCTGAGAAAATTTTTACTACATGCATCCCATTCATAAGAAGTATAAAAGTTATTGGTAATTCTGAGTTTAGACATTCAAAAAGGTGTAATGAAATGTGTTCTAATTGCTTATGTTCTCAGCATGTTAATAAATATCTCATTTTTAGCCAGGGTACTCGCCTGTGCTTCATGTAGATGTTGACTTTCCATATTGTTTAACTCTTTCGCTGCGGGAATTTTTTAAATCATTTTTACCCAAAAAGTGTTTAAAAAAATGTAATTTTTTTTACATATAATTTATTATCATTAACTTATTTATAACACAGAAACTATTAATAAAGTATATAAAGGTTATTACATGTGCAGATTTGTATTTATAGGTTATTAGATGTGCAGACTTTCTTGTAGTTTTTTTGGTGTTGAACTACTCAAAAAAAGGCACACGACAGAGTGGGGGATAATTTGCATGTTAAATTATTATTATTACTATCTTATTTAATAAAAGAAACAAAGTAATTGCTCAATAGTGTTTACAGGTTATTAGATTTGCATACTTGTATTTACAGGTTATTACATGTGCAGACTTTCACGTAGATTTATTGGTATGGTACTCTTCAAAGCAAGGAACAGGACAGAGTTGAGAATAAATTTGCATGTATGTAATTTAAAACATAGAAAGAATATACAAAGTAATTGCACATTTTTTTACATGTGCAGACTTTCCTGTAGTTTTTTTTACTGTGGGCTTGTGGTTTTTGTCACTTTGTAGTCCAATAAAATGGCATTCATTCAGTCTGGTAAGTGGGACATCAGCACGAACACTACCTTTCTTTTTTGGTGCTGGTCGAGAATATTCTTCCAGAAGTTCCTCAATAACGCAGTTCCTGTGTTGTATTGCAGACATTTTAGTATCTAGCGGCATATTGAAAGCAATTTTCCCATTCACGAATTCTGCTTCAACCATGAAATGCCACAATACATGATACCAGTTCCTGTTTTTGTGATAGTAACAGTATGATGATGACAGTTGGTCAAAACTATCTACACCATTCATGCTCCTGTTATACTCCAATACCATTTTTGGTTTAGAAACAATTCTATACCCATTTTCAGTTTGTTTAGCTCTTGTTTTCACTTCAGTCAACGCATTGCCATGCACAGCTGACAACAGAGTAACTCCTTCAGTATCTTGCCAAGAGCACACAATCATTCACTCTGCTTTGTTTAGCCAAAATTTTGGCTTGTCATCTTTCTTCATTTTGCAAACTACTGGTTTACACTCAGTTGGCATGCCATGCCTGTTTGTTCGAACTGTACCACAAGCTCCTATGTCAATTTCTCTGAGGAACTGGAACAATGACGGACTAGAAAAGAAATTGTCACATTAGAGAATTCACTGTGTGTGTTCAAATCCCAAAAGAAGTTTTTGAACCACTCGCTCACCTAACCCCAGGCCTCGATCAACATTTACTTGTAGCCCGCCTTTTCCGACAAACATCGAACCTCAACAAGAAACCTGTTTCACTGTCACACAGTGACCATAGCNTGTCCTTTGAAGAGAACCATGTTTTCATCAACAGATAAGCTTTGAGCTGGTTCAAATTCATGCAAGTAAGTGTCTTTTACTATGTCTATGATTANACCATGGCTTCACACCCCACTTTGTAGAAGGTTTTGATGGCATGTATTGTTTGAACCATAGATGTCCTTTGAAGAGAAGCATGTTTTCATCAACAGATAAGCTTTGAGCTGGTTCAAATTCATGCAAGTAAGTGTCTTTTACTATGTCTATGATTAGGTGAATTTTGAAGAGATATAATCCTGATGCGTTTTTGGAATTTGCTTTTTGTTGTCAACAAAGTGTAGAAATTACCTGAGAATCTAGTATCTGTCACGAGACATAATGTTTGAATAATTTCGGGTAGCATTTATCCAGGATGTTTCACAGAAATACTGTTGATGTTTTGCAGCACAAACCCATACCAATTTCTACAGCTGTCATTGCCTGTATGTCCCCAGGAGTACATTCATTCCACTGATGGTACCTTGAACGAGGTGATAATTTTTCCGTTTTCATAAAACTGGAATGCATATACATTTGTTTGGTCTGCTACTGTAGCAAAAATAGACCTGGGAAAAAATTTGTAAAAAGTCTACTGCTGTGCCACTTGAGGTTATGTTTTTTAGTGACAAATGTAATGGAGATTTGTTACATCAGACATTACTATTTACACATATAGTTTCAGTTTTCTTCCCTTTCAAAAACTGTTGCGCAGGACCGTCACTCACTGTGGCACTGTCACTATCACTCANGATGTTTTGCAGCACAAACCCATACCAATTTCTACAGCTGTCATTGCCTGTATGTCCCCAGGAGTACATTCATTCCACTGATGGTATCTTGAACGAGGTGATAATTTTTCCGTTTTCATAAAACTGGAATGCATATACATTTGTTTGGTCTGCTACTGTAGCAAAAATAGACCTGGAAAAAATTTGTAAAAAGTCTACTGCTGTGCCATTTGAGGTTATGTTTTTTAGTGACAAATGTAATGGAGATTTGTTACACCAGACATTACTATTTACACATATAGTTTCAGTTTTCTTCCCTTTCAAAAACTGTTGCGCAGGACCGTTGCTCACTGTGGCACTGTCACTATCACTCACATTTTCTGACACCACTCTACAAGTTATCTCGTCTTCTGTATTGCGAAAACCACCTTCGTTTTCAGATTCACTTACTTCCAAAACTGAATCTGAATCAGCAAACAAAATATAGTAACTTTCTTTTTGCGACAGTCCTTTCCTACTACCTGATGCCACTGTTTGTGAGAATATCACCAAAGATAATACACTCACAGTATGTAAATACTGTGCTTTTATAGTCAAAGATATTTGCAGAACATCAAGGTATCAATTTTATAGATAGCAGCACTTATTAGAATACAATTACATGCCGAACGCACACCGCAACTTAGGAATCCACCCAATTCGACTAGTCGCATGCCGCAAGTAAGCGATAATTCTCGGCATTCGAGAATAGTTGAACATCACAGTTAAAGATTTAAAGGGTATATGTATTGCTATCCATCATTATGCTTTGTCACAGCTTATCTTCTCCAAACTATCCAAAGAAAGGTAAATGTGTAAGTACTTTCCTCTGATAGAGTATTGCAAGTTTGATTGATTTGTGTATTCTCAAGAGTTTATGTATGTACCCCATATTAGCACGTATTCCTTCTGCTTAATAAAACTTCACAGATAATGAGTCATATATTTTGTGTAGTGTTAGAAAGTAGTTTGAATAGTCTTTTTCAAGGGCATTTCTGTTATGAGTATTTTTCATACAAATTGTACGAAATTTTTTGTTTTTGTCCTACATTTTTAAAGTGCTATAGTCACGTACGTTCTGAACGCAATTGGAATTTCTCTAAGGATTTCTTTTAATGTGTTTGAACAATCATACTGATCACTTACCTGCATTGGACACAAATATTCTGCAATTATTTCATTATATTTTCAAGGGTAAAAACCATTTTCCCGACGTTATTAATTTCACAAAGGGAAGCTGCTTTATTTGGCGTCACTACACAACAGCTAGCCGCAGCAAGCTAAGAGAAAATACACTGCACATTGGTAATTCTGCTGTGTTTCACACACACCCTAAATAGACGTACATATTTTATTCTCACTCAAAATTTCCCTCTTTCACAACATTTATTACTTATTATTTGACACAACAATTTTATTTTATTACTTATTATTTACGCACACCAGTGTAGTTCAGTTTGACAAAGCAAAGAGGCTATTTATAAATTAACTGCAGTACTGAGTGTGACTATGACAATATATCACATTAACATAAATATTATTTGCAGCAAAAATGATTCCATGGCAAAATGACACATGGTTTTAATAATTAAATAGCATTTATTTTCGCTTTGTTGCTGAAGTGGGAGGAGACACACAAAAAACAAAATGTAGAACCTGCTTCAGAAAGACTCTGTGATTGCAGGTTGAATCCAAATTATTAGCAAGCAGAATCGCTTCACATGGAAAGTTGTTACATTAAAATATTTAGAGCTCGGGAAAAATGTAAAACTCTGGGAATTTGTTTCTATATTTGTATTTCACATATGCAAAAGAAGCATTTCATGTGGGCATGTCTTCTGAAGCGAGCCGTGCACTGGCCAACAGATGGCAGCACAGTAGCCTATTTCGCTGCTATTGCAAAAGTATATTACATACTTTTATAAGTAAATTTTTCATACCGCATGGGCTTAAAACGACTTGGGTTTAAAATATATTGCGTTAAATTAATGTAGAAATATTTGAAAAATACTCTGCGACAGATGTGCAGCCACTTCAATTAACATGAAGCATGCACGTGGAGACGTTAGCACTAACTACAGCTTAATAATAAGAGACAAACAAAGATAAAACTATCACATACGGTTTAAGTTCCATTTCAATTAAACACCTACATATTATTCCAGAATGAAGTTTAATTTTTTTTACACTAATAACAGCTGTTTTGTAACAATATAAAATAAAATACCAAAAAATTTGTCTACAAACTCCCTGCCCGCGCATTTCTCCGATGGCTGTCGTGCAAAAGTAGACTGTCAGAATAGAAAACATGAAATTCTTTTGCAATGGTTAACTCATCAGCTGATATCGTCAATTTCATGTAAGTGGGGTAAAATTTGATGGACAATGTGATCAACCTACACAGTATGTAAACAGCAAATGGTTTCGTTTGTTAAGTATTGTGTCAGCTGATGGATTGCTGCAGGATGTATGTTGGCGATAGAAGAAAATAGTACTCAGAACTAAAAGTTGTAATTTAAAACATTAATTATACTTGCAATATTTATGATTTAAATTATGTTTTTAAAGCAATGTGCAATTCTTTTTTGGTTTTTGGTAAATTGGCTCTAAAAACAAATTTAGCAATTATGACGGAGCATGCTGAAACTTAACGATCAGTTCCAACCCAGTGAACGTAATTGTGCACGCGCTGTTCATGTTTATACGAATACCTTGTTGGTGTTGTCGCAATATTTTATCGGCAGTTAATAATTATTTTTGTATTTGCTTTCATTAAGTATAGTTTGTTGTAAGTACCATTTTAGTGTGTTTTCTTGAGTGAAATATATAATATTATCAGTACGTGTTTACCGTTTCGTAAAGCGGCTCGTTCCACCATTTTTCAACCGGCGTTCGCCATGAAGCTACACAAATATAATTTACATTTCAAAGTGCAAGTTTGTTGGTGTCAGGAAATGGGCGAAGTGTTGATTTTACTGAATGATTCTGCAAATAAATTATTTCATATCAGTGGCAGACAAACGTGATTTTAGTGAAGTGATTGTGTAAGTATTTCCATAGAAAACACATGTTCAAGAGGTTGCGAATTACAAACACGTTAGCGGGTTTTGTAAATAATATCTGAAAAGCACATGGTGTAAAACAGATACATTTTTAACATTATGTAATGTATAAGTAATTGTTTATTTGGCCCATACTGTAAATCCAACAAATGTAAAGTTAAATTCAGTAAAAGTGTTGTGTGTTTATTGCAACTGTAAAAAAAGTGAAGTATGTACCGCGTTTAGTTCTTTCTTTGAAGTCAAAACTTTAAATGTTATACTAATTTGAATGTTATTTCCGTATGGGCAAAATTTCTCACTGCTTTATCAAAACAATATGCTCAAAATAACACACTCTCGTAAGAACTGCAAAAGAATGCAGTCTCATGATTGACGTTAAAACTAAAATCTTACCGTCCCCTTCCCTACAAAAAAAATAAATAAACACACACATTTACTTGGCCATTACGAAAATAAAATAGGTTGGAATGCCAACCTGGCTATAATATCATACATTGATTACTCAACAGAAGTTAGCTAATGCCAGACTTTCAGTGCCTGCCATGATAGGAAGCCAAGAAACACAATGTAAATGCAAGTGTACATTGGACACAAAACATTTGTTTACAAATGCTGTTTTCTTCAATGACAGAACAGCTGTGGTGGAAGGATACACAGAGTGGAGAGAGATTTGGGCAGCTTGTAACACTGCGGTTTTTCAGGTGTTATATTTAACTTTGGTTATAGATATTATATTTGTCTATGATTACAGAGTATTTGCTTAGGGTGACAATTAATTTAATATAATTTCCAAATTAAGCTATGTTACATGATTTAAACAAAGTGCAGTATAATCTTTGGTTATTTTACTAATTTATTGACAGAGATCATATGTAAGTTAGATTTCATTTGTTTTTAGAGGATATTTAGTATTCCAAACTTTATTGTTATTGTTCAGTTATTCCCTGCAGGGTAGTAAACATTGAATGTTATAAAACACATGAACAAAAGAAAAGTATCCTGGTTAGCTTTTGTAACGCTATTGCTGGTTGGAGGAGAGATGTGGCGTGGTCAGACGACAGCCAATCAGAGAGCAGGTAACAACAGAAGTAAGACTGAAGTAAAATTGAATGTAATTTTCTTTAACAGAACTCATACAACCACAGCCAAGGATGGGCGTGGATGGTAAAATAAGTTTTAATGATATAATTAATGATTGAATAGATATATATGAATACTGAATTTAATTGCTGCAAAATGTTTTGAAAACAAATTATATTAATTTTTTTTTTGAGAAGATGATTGAGAAATATTTGTTAATGTGTTTGAAATGACAAACAAGGAAATAAAAAATTGAGAAGCTGTAAATTTCGACCTGATTCAACTGAAATGTTACAAGCTCTTAAACATTGAGGTCTTGAGAGCCGATGAGGGTGAAGCGAGACGAGTATGGAGAAGCGCTGGAATGCAAGGGTAGAGGAAATGGGAAATTCCCGAGAAAACCAGCATCGTCCGAAACAATTCCCACATGCGAAAATCCGGAAGCGACCATGCAGGGAATCAAATCCAGTTCGCCCAGGTGGGAGGGAAGTTGTCTGACCACTACACCACGCGGCCCCCATAAGGACACATTGTGGTTGCACTACTTTTCTAGAACTGTCAATATTTACCCCACTTACATGAAATGAGATATACAGGATTTGCGTATGGGATGTTGTTAATTTCATTAAATTTAAGACATTCTGCCACCATTGACTGTCAAAAAATTTAATTCTTATAAGTCTATATATACTATTTGTTTAGATAACCTGCACGTACAGTAAACATATTTTCCCCCNCCCCCCCCCATG
Source organism: Clitarchus hookeri (assembly GCA_002778355.1). Lineage (NCBI taxonomy): Eukaryota > Metazoa > Arthropoda > Insecta > Phasmatodea > Phasmatidae > Clitarchus > Clitarchus hookeri. The sequence continues at coordinate 268,151 of NQII01001871.1, forward strand.
AATATCCGTTATCCACGAACCCATAGCCAGTCATTATCCTGGAAAATTTGAAGATTACTATGTGTTTGTGTATGTATATGTACATATGTTTTAATGTATTGATAAGTTCAATAGCATGTAAATACTCCATAGAATAATAAATCTGAATCTACTGTACAAATTATGTCTTTTACGTTACCACCTGATAATAGGATTCTCAGTAATTATTAAGTTTAGGGGCTTTCCTGAAAAACACAAAAAAAATTCAAAATTATGATATATTTCTACTCTACTAATCACGTAGAACACGAATATACTAGGGGCATTAACGTCTGACTAATTTTGTAATATGTGCCCACCTAACCTAACAGAACCTAACCCCACAATGGGTGAATCACTATTTTACATTTTTAAACTAACCTAGGATTGCAGGGTTTTACACTAACCTAGGATTGCAGGGTTTTACCTTAAACTACGAATGTAGGATTCTAGGGATTTAAAGGAACCATAAAACACACCAAAATAATGCAAATTGACTCACCTGGGTAGGGGGCTGGTATAATTCCTCTGACGTTAATAGATGTAAACAAACATATTTTGCAAGTTTTTTAAGTATGTTCTACTTATTTTAACATTACGCCCTCTTTAATATGAACAAGGTAAGCTGTGCAGAACCCATTAATGCAACTTTTGTTGGTCTAGGACGTTTCTTTCAGAAACGTAAACAAACTGGCTATACTGCTCATTTCTCAATTTTGTTCAATTTTTTAAAATATGTTGTACTTATTTTAAAGCTACTCCCCTAGTATATTCGTGTTCTATGTGATTAGTAGAGTGGAAATATATCATAATTTTGAATTTTTTTTTAGTTTTTTAGAAAAGCCCCTAAACTTAATAATTACCGGATTCTCCACAAAATCACAGGGCACTTACGAATACTCATTCCATGCTATAGTACACAGAAACCACCATACACACAAGGAAAATGGCTGATAGTGAGTTGCCAAAAAATAATCTTGACTAAACACTTCCTGCTCATATTAGGCGAACCAGGTTTTATGCTTCTCACTCAAAAAATTATGCAACGTAGTCTAAAGGGCTTAAATACGTTGTTGGGCTACAATAAAAGTCTGTATTAAAATTTACAAACACAGCTAAAAAAAAAAAAAAAAAAAAAAAGTAATATACCAGTTCCATGCATTTAAAAGTTTTATTGGTTTGTATGACCAATTGGCCCCTGTTCCAATTGGCAGTTTTGGTTTACTAAATGGTCACTTGACCCTACTTAGTCAACTAAAATTATGTAAATATTTGGTAGTTAGAATTTAATCTTTAGTATGTAACAAGTTACTAATACTAATTTACAAAATCCCTAATCATTGCCAGATTTATTTTGTTTTAACCTACAGCTGCAAAAAAACTGCAGATGGCTTTATATTATACACATGTATTTTTTCTACGAAGTCAATCGATTAATAAATATCTATAAGTAAATAACTGCAATAATTTAATTCCAATAACACATTTTGGAAAGTGATATATTTGAATGTAAATGTAACCAAAAAGAGACTATACATACTTTTTTTTCCACCAAAATATTTATTTCAGATAAGTCTCCTCAAAATACCATGCTAAACAGCATCTGTTATACCATGCAAAGTTACATACTACTTTGCTCAACAAATAGCACCATCACAGTAAACAAGTGATTAATGGGAGTTCCAATTAAACCATAAAAATTATTCATTACTAAATCACAAAATGGTCACTTGGAACACAGCCTAAAAAATTAATCATTGTGTTCAGCAAACCAAATATAACTTTTATTTTATATATATATATATATAAAAAGAGAAGTAAAATTTTGCAGATTTATAAAATTCTAATTAAAATCTGCCATGAATTTTTATATGATCAACAACTAAAAGGAAAAATATGCTCCAACAAACTCTAAAGCAAAGAGACATATATTATTTTAACACTTCACAAGGCCAGGCTATAATTGATATAGCACATGCACAGAAACAATGGATGTTTACACTAAATGGTCCTGCAAATGAAATGCTGCTACATAAAAGTTGTGTGTGTGTGTGGATAACATTAGCAATAAATAAAAGTGTTGATAGCTCATGAATTATTGAAACAAGAACAAAAATTAACCAATATTAAACTATCCAGTTCATCGTAACCTACACCGCTCATACAATAAAGCTATTATCAAAAACAAGCTATACTGCATTTCATACAAGTACACTAAACTTTTACAGACAATTTGACAAACTATGTAAACAGCAGATGCTCTCGTTTGCAAAGTATTGTATCAGCTGATGATTTTTATTGCGGGATGTATATTATGTTGGCGAAACCACTGATCGTCATGGAAGAAAATAGTAGGTACTCAGAACTGAAGACTGAAATTCAAAACTTAAATTACACTTATAGCAGAACATATGGGCAGTTACGGTCAGTGAAACATTTCCAGCTCTGTGAATGCCAATGTGAATGTGATCTTTTTCAGTCACATTTATGCGAGTACCTTACTGGTGTTATCTGAATATTTTATAAGTAGTTAATGATTATTGTATTTAATTACATTAAGCATAGTTGACTGTAGGGGTAATTTTGTAGCGAGATTTTGTGCGTGAAATGTAATATTGACACCTGTATGGCTTGGTCCGCCATTTTCGGTACCGCTGTGTAATGAAGCGCAGTGTATTTTTGTTCCAAAGTTTATTAGTTTCGGGAAACTGATGAAGTATAGTATTTAGTGAATGATTCTGCAGTAATTATTAAGTTATGGGGCTTTTCTGTAAAAATAAAAATAATTCATGGAAAATGGTATATTTCCACTCTACTAATGACGCAGAACACGAATATACTAGGGGCATTAACGTTCGACTAATTCCGTAATATGTGGCCACCTAACAGAACCTAACCCCACAATGGGTGAATCACTATTTTACATTTTTAAACTAACCTAGGTTGTTGGGTTTTACACTAACACAGATTTTTTGGATTTTACACTAACCTAGGATGTTTGGGTTTTACACTAAAGTACGAATGTAGGATTGTAGTGATTTAAAGGAACCGTAAAAAACACCAAAAGAATGTAAATTGACTCACCTAGGTAGGGGGCTGGTATAATTCCTCTGAAGTTAATAGACTTAAACAAACATATTTCGCAAGTTTTTAAAATATGTTCTACTTATTTTAACATTACGGCGTCTTGAATATGAACAAGGTAAGCTGTGCAGAACCCATTAATGCAACTTTTGTTGGTCTAGGACGTTTCGTTCAGAAACGTAAACAAACTGGCTATACTGTTCATTTCTCAATTTTGTTCAATTTTTTAAAATATGTTGTACTTATTTTAAAGCTATGCCCCTAGTATATTCGTGTTCTACATGATTAGTAGAGTAGAAATATATCATAATTTTGAATTTTTATTGTGTTTTTCAGGAAAGCCCCTAAACTTAATAATTACCCGTGTTGACTATTCACATTGCTACAAACCACATAATATTTATAACATTTTCTTCTTTCAGTGAGGTTACAAGTCTACAGGTTATAATATTTTGAATGTTACTTCCATACGAACAAAATTTTCTACTGGTCCATTAAAACAACACGTACATAACTCAAGTTAATTCAAAATTATACCACCTAATAAGAAGTGCAGCAAAACAAAGCAGTCTCATGAAAGAAATTAAACTAAAGTCTTTGCCAACAGCATCCACCCGAAATAAAATAAACAGAACCACGGCAGTATAACTTGGCCAATGGAATAAAAGTAAGCTGGAATGGTAACCTACATTGATCATAGCATTTGTTTACACGCTTTGTTTTCTTCATAGATAGAACAGATGTGGTGGATACATGGTCGCTAGGCTACACTTCTTGAAATGCAAAAATTTATAGAACTCGTATGAAATGGAGTATACCATATATACAACACCAAACTTTTAAGCAGGAGTCAACTTCACTACTTTTCCAAACATTTACATATTCATATGAACTCTGTGGTACCCTAATTCTGATTGCCCAAGGACAACACATAAGTCACACCTTTAGTGCAACTCTGTGCTATTTTAGTGTGCTGTTCATGGTTGTGGCAAGTCTCCGGACTAATATGTATATCTTACTTTCTGTAGTGTACTATGTTATGTGCTAAATAAATTGTAATTCAGCTTTTATGGTACGCGAGTCTCCTTCCTAGATCTAGCTAAATAACAAACTTTGGCAACCAACCAAATAAGCTTACATACCCTTTTCCGACATAACTCCAACACGATGTACACATTGAGGCTGTCTTCAAAAAAGCTGTGGAATCCAACAACATTTTTATTACTTAGGCTTTTATGGATACTGATCTCTTGAGTCATTTTTTCTTTCTGGTTGTGTTTCAACATTATTTTCTTTGATACAATTTTACCTGCATAAACCATGTTAGTACTCATGTCTGTGATCTCGTAACATTTTGCAAATCCTCCCTGCAAAATACAAAAAAATACAGATTAACATTTTTTGAATATGATTTTCAAAACACATTACATTTGGGCACCTACCTTACCTTTCCGAAAAACCGTCCTTTCTTATATGTTACTCCCGCTGGTACATCCGAAATTATATCAGGAATGTATTGTTTATCTTCTTCTCTGGAACTCATGTTTACAGTAAAAAGTCAACAAAATTCTCACAAAAACTAAACCACGAACACAAACCACGTTAACAACTCTTCATCCGATTGAAGAACCGTTTGGGTAAGTTTTTGAATAACTGTAGCCAATAGTATAATTACCAACAGAAGTTGTTTTGCAAAGAAGAAGTAAAAAAATTCCCTATAGATGATTAAAACAAACGTAGGGAAAATTTAAAACATATTAAAAGAGTAATATTTAAAGTCAAGAATACTTAAAATAATTGGTGTTATAAATTTATATATTTAAATGTTTAAAAATGCATCTCATAAAAAACTTTATTATTTCTAAAGAATTGTATTCTAGTGGTATATTTAGAGGGGAAAATGTAAGATAATTGGTAAAAATTGTAGAATGAGCCCACTCAAATCGTCCAAACCGTCCAAACGAAAAATCATGTTCCAATTTGATTCCAACATTCGACTGCTTTCATACCAACACGACTAATATAAATAACATGGACTTGCCTTGAAACAAGGACCTTATTAAAGTTTAAATTCACTCTTATCAATTTTAATGCAAGTAGGTTAAATTCAAAAGGAAACAATCTCATTCTGTTATACTATACATAGTACAATATTGAAAAACTCTATTTCCCGGGGCTCATGCCCTTTTTTTGGGATCGATGGAGCGATAATATGACATAAAAAAATAAAGTAATTAATCTCTCGAAGGTAATTGTATTTTGGAATTTAACAATTAAACATACACTATTATTCACTGATTGCTGTGACTTACACATTATAGTCTACACAATCCTCAATCTGATGACAAAGTCTTTATGCTCTCGAATATATTTTTTTTCTAAGAGTGACAGCAGAATAAATATTTGGTAGATTGACTTTCATCTGATTAAAAAAATACCAAAAATTGGTTCGTCCATCACCAATATAAAAATTTAAATCATTCGGGAAACAGTATTTGTTTTGATGTATGCTGCATCCCCAGATCGTAGCGTCCATTCGTCTAGCTAGCACCGCGCAGATCGAGCAGGACATCTACCGGATTTACCGCACCTAAAGCACGGACAGCAGCCGTAAACACCGCCAACTGAAATGTTTGGGAAGGTTTCCAGCTTCTAGTATTCTAGGTATTGGTGGAACTGTGTGACGACCCAAATAACCCAAATGAAAACCAAAAACTCTTTTTAATATATGTCATACCAGTGCTCGGTGGACCCAAAATAATCACTCCCAAAATCGATGATATTACACTTATACAACACTGCACCGAGTCACACATGGCTGACACCTGGTTGTAGTTACAGATAACATGTGGGATCGTACATTACTAGGGTGTGATATGAGCGGAAACTGGTCTTAATATTGTTGAAAGTATTCTCGAATTCCTGGTTCTACTGAAAACGCCTCTGAGGCGACAACAAAGTGATTAGTCCGAAGAACTTCCTCAACTACTTGCGGGTGCATGGGTGTGCACTCGTCAATCAAAAGCAAATACTCACTATTTGTCTTAGTACCCACAGTGTCAATAACAAAATCCAGGAAGTCGAATGAGACCTTACACATGTGGCATTTGCGTATGGGGCATGTCAGGCCATTGATCGTCAGGCATTCCAATACTATTGACATGTAAATCAAGCACTCTTTCCATGATTCCAACCACAACACTACATCAACTTCTCAATCAGGCCGTACAACACCCTCGCCATCATCGCTTAAAATGTCGCAGGAGCGCACATGTATACGAAAGTCATCGCAAAGAACTGAAAAAACTGGCCATCTGAGACCATGATGGTAGTTTTTTCACAGTCTTCCAGTTGACGTGAACCACACGTCCAAAAGCTCTGACTGCTGCAGTCACATCAACTGCACCAGCTGCACCGGGCCACCCCAACCACATCAGCCCAACAGTGTGTAGTGCAGGTTGACAAGAACGAAACTTGCACCTTCATGCCAACAGGTATTATGTGACACAAGAGGCCACCCTACTAGATATTGCAAGAGGTAACTCTTTTAATAAATTAGTAGGCAATCCGAAATGGTGTTTACCCCAAAGCCACATCTGTTGGGCGCACGGGCCATTGGTCATTACGTCGGAGCACCTCGCACCGCGATACGACCTATTGCACCACCAAGTGACGTCACCTGGCCTGTAAGCCGAAGCTGAAGTGCTAAGTGCCCCAAAGTGTAACCAATAGTGAGCAGCATTATTCTAATCACATCAAACGTCATCTCATTCACAACTACAGACAGGGGTGAGTTTAATTGTATTAAGAGCAATTGAGCATGGCAATCCAAACCCCTTTGCCTAGGTGGACTCGTCCATCCCTTCAGGAGACAGCCACCTGTCAACACTGTAGCCAGTGAAATACGAACACATCACAGGAAATGAAATACAGACACGTTTCAACAGAAAGCATAAGAGTGTATTTCATGTCTATTAATAAAAGAGTAATTATGTTTTTAAAAATAGAGATTGACTATAAAAGCCTCTATCATAGTAACATTTATTTAGTGCGGTGAAACTCCCAGTCAACTTCACATCATCAACCTTAACAGAGATTTGTTAATTAACAGAGGTGTCACCAATGTGTTTCACCTCTCACAATTTTTCTAATTTATATCAGGTGTAATAGATGGCCTACAGTCTCATAATAATGTATTAGTAGTGTAATATCAAGTGCGTGACAGTATAATCTGGAAACTGAAGGAGGCATCCAGAGCCCCTTGGGCCGTCAACCAAACGATCCACATAAATAACTCTCCACTGGGTTATGGCACCGGGAAATTCTACACTCTACCAGCCCTGGGACACCTCAACCACGTCAAAGTTTCACCGGTACTTGCTAGTAACCACTGTTAAAATTTAATGATAACATAAATTTTGCCTATCTGTTGTAGCTGAGAGCGTCTCGAACACTCTTGTAAGGTGACAATGCGTTATGTGTCACTTTATTTATAGTCCTAAATATGATGCAAAAGCACCACATGCCATCTTACTTAGGCACCAAAGTGATTGCTGATCCTTGCAGCTGAAATGGATGTGGAGTGCAGTGGGTTCCACAGTGGTATTTTGTTCTGTCAAACAGGAGACACCGAGGATGGCATCTTCCCTGATATCGAGTGTCATAATGACTAGAGTGATAGTTTACAAATCCCGTATTCACACAGTGTTGTCTGCTTGTAGTGTTGAAGTTCCTGTATGTTGGTTGGTTACAGGGCAAATTACGTGATTCGTAGGTGTAATGTCTGCTAAATTGACGAAAATTGGGCTGTACGAAATTGTGTGATGTAGCTGCATCAATTAAGGCATGACAAGGCTTATTGTTGATGTAACCTAAGATGTGGATTAATTAAGTGTTGCTGCTACCAACCTGATTTATTAAGATTTGTTGGGGAGTCACATTGGTAACACTGCACTTTCACGGGGTATCGGAACCATCCAGATCACTTACAAGTTTACCACATTTATTCACAATGTTAGTGCCACTGGATCGCTGATTGACACTTATATAAAGGTTGTTGAGGAATTTGCTATGGCAATTGTGTTGTTCCCCCTCACAGTATCTGCACAGATTGGGTGGTGATTTGATTTGAACCAGGCTTGCATTGTTTAAATTTACTCATTCACTGTCATTTCATGGTTTAGACATGGTGTTTTGATTGATGATAACACTAACTGTTAGATTTGGATTTGTTTTGGTGTCTGTTCTGTCTAAGTCCATTGTCTGGAGTTTGATCGTGGCCCCACAGTGGCCATTGATGGCAAACCTAGCATACCACCCCGGTGATGTCACGTGCCACTGAAGAACAAGGCAACTGAATGACGATGGAAAAACACGAGGGTGCGCAAACTACACCCCTTTCCCCAGGAACCTATACCAGAGTCAGGTAAAACCTGCCTTTAGCTTGAAAGGGCGGCCAACTGGGCAAAGTAGAGAGGTCCTCGGCCCTGCTATCTGTCAAAAGCTAAGAGAACCCACTGTGAAATTTTTTATTTGCTCCACTCACATGAGCAAACAAGGGGATCACAGCTTTGCACACTTCAACAGGAAAACCAGTTGTCGTTTGCCAAATGTGAGTCCGCCCAATCGCGAGCACAGTCACGATTAACCTGTTCATAAAAAAATCTGAAAATTTTTATGGGTACACAAATAAACAGTAATGGATGACTATGTGCCTTAATTGAACGTATCAGTCTCTCCAATCGCGCATGGTATACAGCAGTGTTCCAAGTCTCCACTGTTGAGCCAGCAAAACTGTGTTGAACCCATGTACACCCAATAAAAAAACACTCGTTCTGTTAATTCCCTTCTGGGAAAGATATGTCAGTGTGGAACCCAGACAACCACAAGAGCACAAAGACACAAATATAAACCAGTACAGATACATAAGTATGAACACTCTACAAACTTTATATGGTGCCCTGGAAATGGAAAATGAAAACAGCCATACCAACCTCAGTGTGTTATGTAGCAGGAACACTCATGCATTCGCGAAGGACATTACACCTGTGTACATTGTTTTGTAAGTCTATCCAACGCAACCAGCAGCTGTCCAGATCTACTCAGTAGTAATAAAAAGTTACAAACATACTGCCAACTGTCCATAAGCTATAGTGTTGGGACATATGTGCTTAAATGCCAGCTATATGGACATCAGGACCATCAGCGGCGTATACAATTCAACATGTGGATGGCAGACATGGAACATTATTACCAATGCTAGGCATGTTTGTCATGTAGTGCGCAACGGTAACAACACGAGCAGCTACACACTGTCTTTGACCCGTCACCAATTTCGCCATACAGTGGATGCAGTCTACGTTACATCAGTACCAATCTGACCCAGCACAGAAGAGGGCATCAATACAAAACCCGAACAACACCTGCCAAGTGGACTACAATATGCATGCTCGTTTTCAATTGTTACCCACATTCGCAGGTTTACCGACATAGGGCTCCCAGGCTTTCTTCAACGACTGCACAAACAGACTACACTGGTACAGTTTGTGCGAGGAAGAATGGCCAAACTGTGTCTGGGGACAGTTGACTGTAATGCGAGATAAATGAGACAATATGTAAATCACTACAGAATGGGATTGGCATCTTTCCTATCAGCATTTCAGTGTCTGTACAGCCGTATATTTTCCTCATTGCATGCATGCAGTCCCACAGTACTGGACACACAGTCACCACAGGAGACACTAAGGGCATTCGCTATGTGCAAATCCACGTATTGCAGGAATACCATCCACATATTACATTGATCGAAGTACTCGAGGTAGTAACCTGCATTGTACTGTGTACTGCCTAAGTAAAATAACACTTTCGTACCACTAATTTACATGCTATTAGATGCCTTTATGCACCTGTGGCCCTGGCTGAGCAACGCGCTGATGACTAGAACATCGGACATGGCTGTAAGCAGCAGTAATACGTCGGTGTTAGTGAAAACACCCACTCAGTTCAATCCCATGCGAGTCATCTGGCGCTCTCACTTTGATCCGACCACATAGGCGACACTAGGACAGCCACGTGTTTCGGATCCCCACCGACTGGCACATGTGGTCTAATGCAACACAATGCTGTCAGGGGGTAGCACACATGAAGGCAACCTCATGCATCATATAAAGGTACATACGAACAACCGATACTATTGCATGACACCTGGGCATATAAGTGCCAGTATTCCCAAAGAGCAGAGCATTAATAATTTCTTACTTAACACCAGCACATTCCTTAAGCACACACCGTGTGATAAATAATGAAAATTACATAAACCGTGTATAGCAACAAATTCCTACTTAGTCATGGGCCTCGCCAGTGCCAACTTATATCCAGAAGTCAAGAAAAGTAACACAAACACAGAATCAGCAAGTTTAATACAGTTTCTATAATAAAATCTAAATAGATTGTGGCTACCCACACCACTTTTTAGGAATGGACTCGTCCAGCCCATCCAAGCCGGATCACTGCGACTCGCCCATCGGCGAAGCGTACCAGAAACGGCATGGCAATTTCGAAATATGTTAGTTCATCCATTTTAATTATTTTTATTGTGTAAAAGTGTAATAGTGTATTTTATTTTCAGATGGCTGCCTATTATGGCTTAAATGCTTTTATTTAATTTATTTAGAGCGGTGACTTGCCCCCGGGCTGTCACAGTTATAAATGGCATTTAATTAAACATGGGGATGTCACCACTATGCAATTCATAATGTAATTGTATTATGTAGCACTTAATTTAGTTATAAGAGGGTTTATGTTATTTTTGACTTAAATTTTGTTATAGTCTTCGGTTACGATTAGCGGAAGCCGACATTGTGATTTTAGTCTGACCTCAGCACTTGAACTGGGTGGCAGCACGAGTGATTCACTCCAAGCGGATCACTTTTATTTTCAATAGTATTAAATTAACTGGAACTTTTTATTTTGTTGTGCTGAGGGGACGACTGTCTGTCTCCTGCAACTCTCGTACAGGACTCAATGCATAACACATGAGCAGCACTTAATTATCCATGGCTTAGGTCCTTTGTACAGCAATATACATAGGTAGACCATAGTGCTGGGACCGCATTAATTTGATACATAGTAACATTAGCGAATATGTAAGACAAGGGCAAGTTAACATCTTGAACAACTTCGAGTGTTTTATTTGTTTTACCCCTCTGGGTACTTCGGGCATTGCACCCTATTACAGCAACATCAGTGTAAGTAAGGCATGTGAGTTGGCCTACAACCTTGCCAGTATAAAGAGTGAAACCGCTAGGTATGTTAAATTACTGGTAATTTCATCATCTCCAAGCACCACAGATCGATAGAGGACTCCAGGGACCCATGTGCCGTCGACCACACGACTCTCGCTAGCTCATGCTCACTGAGTTATGGCGCCTGGCATCTTCATCAGTTTCCACGTTAATGTGGTACACCGGGTATTGTGGGACCCACATCAACACTCCTGGAACCCCCTACATGTCATGTTCATTCGCCAGAACCGCTCGCGAGTTCACAATAGTTCGAGATGGAGAGCGATTCTACCTCTGGAAATGTTCNACCTCTGGAACGGTTCATTCGTGAGTTCAAAACAGTTCGAGACGGAGATTGATTCTGTCTCTGGAAATGTTCATTTGCTGGAACCGGTCACAAGTTTAGAACAGCTCCGAGACTGAACAGTTCCATCCAATCGCCGAAATCGTTACATCTGTGCTGGCCTTACAATGCCTTTTCGGAAAGAATTCAGAACTTGAACTGTACCCCATTTAGCGATTTCATAAAGTAACTATTGTTCTGATATATATAATGTATTGAAAAACTTGAAATATCTTGATGTTGCAGTAACCTAGTGTACTTAAATAATACTCATTGTATACAAATTTTAAGGCGTGGTTTATAATATTTTTAATAATTAGAAGTTAAAACATAATATTATATTAGTTTGTGTATTTTCTGTACATAAGTGTTGGAGTAGTGTGGCATTCCGACGGAACCATTCTTTAGGCTTGTTCGGAACTACAGTCGCAGTTCCTCTCTCCGGAACCACCCCGGGAAATATTCCCCATGACTTTTCTTCTTCCGTGATTTCTTGGTGCAGGGTGGAGTGCGCAGAGCTGCCACGCGATATTTCAACAGTGCTCAAAATAGATAGTAGGCACGACGGACAACACGTTTTCTATTTGTACTATTTATTTGTTTATCTTCAATACATATTGATTCACTTCCACTTGAAAACCCTCTTTCGTGCAGTTTTGCTAGCTAGATTAGTTGAAAGATACAAAGGAAGTATTACTCTGGTTTGTAAATGTTCTAATTATTTTAAAAAAGGAACATACCTTCTTTGAATTTTATGTGGGCTTGTCTATACTTCCGGATTCCGGTTTTCATTTGGGCGGTTAAATAGAACCAACACGTGGATTATGGTTGTGATGTACTANTGTTGAAAGATACAAAGGAAGTATTACTCTGGTTTGTAAATGTTCTAATTATTTTAAAAAAGGAACATACCTTCTTTGAATTTTATGTGGGCTGGTCTATACTTCCGGATTCCGGTTTTCATTTGGGCGGTTAAATAGAACCAACACGTGGATTATGGTTGTGATGTACTAATCGAAGCTGCTTCATAATTTCCTTTTAAATCTAATTGTACTTATTCTCTGCCTTAAACTTGTAATAATTTATTTACTTAAATTTTCTTTGGTGGTAAGTGTAAATAATTAGAGTGGGTGAATTATGATAGAGGTTTTAGTGAGATTTGAAAATAATTTTACCTACCAAAATCTGTACGATTTGTAAAAGATACTTGAATTATACTAGTGGGTAGAAATATAACACTTGTGTAGTATTTTCAACAGAATTGAAAGAATTCGATGATTTTAACTTGTTATGTATACTTTTGCTGAGAGTGTCTAGTCTAACATTGGCCTCAAATCTGCTACTATGTTATCACGTGGGAAACTTAAGTGTATTTGATGAAATAAGTGTAAGTATTGACTTCGTTTCCTCAAGGAATATTTTACTTTCTGCTAGCAGTGATTTTCGTTTCAAGTCCATAGGCATCCCTATACCCTGCCATTAGTGTTGGGGGTGAGGCAATAAATTTCATGTACTGTAGAGTTAACGAGAATTGTGTGTATGTCTATATATCTGTGTGTGTTTTTTTTTTATAATCCCATGGTGATGTCAGTGTAACTCCTGTCACTATATTCCCAGTCAGACCATGAATGTACAATGTTTGGAGGTGTGCTTAATGTTGAGACAAGACTCGTTTTCTGATTGTCTGTTACGAAAACGATATTTACATGACTTGCATATTTAATGTATTAAGTAAAATAGCGAAAAAATATCTTCCAGGTAAAATCTGACAAAGAAAACTTTGGATACACTAAATTAACCTTATCATGAAATGCCTATTACATGTCTTGAAAACATGCAGTTTAAATTATTATTTTTCTGTAAATTACTTTCCAATATGTATCAGACTAATATATTGTTCCTATAATTATTGTCATATATTTAAAATGTGCTGTACACAAATAATACCAACAAATTTCAAATGGGCATGAACTCGAGCACAAAGCACCTGTGTGGTGGAATATTGTGACAGACAATTAGATCGAACTGACTGTCCATGTTGGTCTTCTCGAAAGGTGTGTGTACCTTCCTGTTCCCCCTGCGTCGCAACACCAACTCACAGTGTAGACAGGATGGTTCAAGTGGAGAGCAATGCGCCAAAATCTCCAACCTGCCTTTCGGATGCCGAAAAATGTGGCTTCTCTCAGACTCGTCCAGCTAGGCAAAGGCTTGTTGAATGTGCCATCCGGGCATGCTGCGTGTTTGGTGAACTTGGCTCTGTGGCTGGTACTGCTACTAAGGCCTTATTCAGTGTCCTGTATTACAGCTATGAATGATGGAGAGTCATGTATACCCTCTAGTGGCACATCCACGCAAGCAAACTGCATTAAGCGCAATGGCACACGTGTCTGGTTGTGGCGATATTGTGTGATATCTTTGTTGTATTTGTGCAATTATTTCATGGTGATCAATTTTTTTGCAAATGAGTGTAGTTTGACTGGCATGTCAGCCCTCAACTACAGTTTATGTCACATGGCCCATACAGATCATGCAGGAAAATACTATCATGAAAATAATTTATTTCCAACATCTTTTGTGTGTGCCCGTCTAACAATGTACTGTTGCACAGTCTTGAAGTGTCTGCCTCAGGTTCACACCAAATTTCTACAATACAACCAAGACTTCTACAATCAAAGGCTTTCATGTGCTGGTGCCAAAGACCAAGAAGAAAATCCAAGTTGCTTCATTTCACTGCTATGTACCACACAACTGAAATCTTATAGTGCACCTAAATACAGTGGTTTATTTTCCCTAATGTTAACAAACACACTTATAAGTTGTACTAAATAGGTTTAGAGGAATTAAAAAAAATAATAATAATTGTGTGGGTAAAACTGACCCCTCTTTAAAACATGCTTGATGGGCTAAAAATAACACAACCCCATGATGGAGCAGCAATGGAACGTAGCCAGGTAGAACATGGGACATCTAGAGAAACCCCTCTGATTATCAATAATGTATTTTGTTAAAGAAATATAAATTTTTTGAAAAAGGTTTGCCTGATAAGTATTCTGGCAAGATTACCTTTTCTGTTAATTTAGACCTGCTGATTCATAATTTGTCTTAACACATCATTTACAGCCGCATGCAAACTTAATGTGGCAACCCCCATTTACTTAATGAAGGGGGAGTATATTACCAACTGCATTTTCCGAAGTGTAAGATCTCCATTATGCAAATCACTATTCAGTGATTTGTAATTTGATAGAAAGTACTTTCTGATATTTTTAAGTAAAAGCATTTCAAAACTCAACTTTTGGGGGCACATAGCTCCTTTAATCACTTAAGCGAAAAGTGGTACATNTTAAGTAAAAGCATTTCAAAACTCAACTTTTGGGGGCACATAGCTCCTTTAATCACTTAAGCGAAAAGTGGTACAGACATAGTTTTCGTCTTCCATTTTTATAAGGACTAACCTGCTGAAGTTAATAAGTGATATTCACATACATCCTGTTCATACACACGTATACAGGTGTAAGTTTTGTAAAAATTTATAAGAATTATTTTTTAAGCAAAATATATTAAAGTGGCAGTAACCAAACACCACTTTAACCATTGATNTTAAGTAAAAGCATTTCAAAACTCAACTTTTGGGGGCACATAGCTCCTTTAATCACTTAAGCGAAAAGTGGTACATACATAGTTTTCGTCTTCCATTTTTATAAGGACTAACCTGCTGAAGTTAATAAGTGATATTCACATACATCCTGTTCATACACACGTATACAGGTGTAAGTTTTATAAAAATTTATAAGAATTATTTTTTAAGCAAAATATATTAAAGTGGCAGTAACCAAACACCACTTTAACCATTGATGTGTGGAACTTCTTCATATTAAGTCTCTCATTCTCTGTATAATCAAATTGTTTTACAGTTCGTTGATTTTACTTGCTATAAAATATCAGAAACTATTTGTGGAGTTCTGTAATGAAAGTTTTAGCTATTATTATTTCTTAATGAGTCAAGATAGAATGTAGTGATTAATGTGTTCAGGTGTTTTGTTTCCTGAGTTAAAGTTGTCACTACATGCTACAAAAGCAAACATATTTCATAAATGTTGCTAGTTGCACAGCGTTCCATTATTTGGTGTGCTACCTGATATTCTGCCTTTTATGTCTACCTCCGGCCTTGTGTTTGTCTTTTACGATCTCTCATGAAACTGTAACATGAAGAATGTTTTCTTTAGCTGGCGCATATTAATTATTGTGTTTGCAGAGCGTGGCTGTAATACATATTAGTGATGGCCGTGATGAAGGTGCTGCTGATCGTCTTAGTGTGTTTCCTATCTTGCATCAGGTAATACAGTCTCTTTAATTATTACATTAAAAGTATTTTTGGCAGTAATTAGTGTTTGTGGTATAACCTTAAAATTTACTACACATAACTATTCTGTATCCAAAGTCTAATCAGAATAATACAATGTTGTAACCTACATATCATTTTAAAAAATTCCAAGACTTTTTTTCATTTTAATAAATTTTTATATTTTATTTATTAAATATGCATTTACAGTACCCACATGGTACAGTTTTCACATAACACACTCAAGTCAGCATAGGGTAAGCGTAAAGCTGGCACATGTATCGGGTACCCTGTCACCAGTGTAAGAAAGGCACTGAACTAACTGCAGTCTTTTCTGTGCTCATTATTTTCTCAGTGAAAAGCTGTAAGATAACTTTGGTGCATTTATTTGCCTATACAAGGTCTGTACTTATTAAATTGCCATATATATGAGCTTTAAAAAGCAGCTCTTAGCTGTGTTGAATGTTTTAGTCCTTTTAATAAAAAAAAATTGTATGCCTTTTGAAGTTTGAGTATATGTGTGATATAGTTCATTCTTGCATTGAAATCCCTTTATGAACAAAGTTTAAATTGATAATATCGAATTTATATTAGACATTTCTAAAATGTTTAAAACAGAATGCCGCAATATTTAAAAAAAATCTGTCACTTGTGTTTTGTATGTAGGTAATATTGTACCAAGTTAGATGGAATGTGATTTTCAAACACTGACCAATATAACATTTATGTTATAAAGTAGAAGCTTGATTGTTTTAATAAAAAGAAAATTGTTTGCAATAATATTTATTTCCGATTTTGTGTTAACTGTGCAAGTTTCAAAATGCTTGGATGTTATTTTTAATTTTCCGTTTGCGAGTGACATACCGTCTGAATAGTGAAGAGAATGTGAGAATATTCTAAGCAGCAATGACGAGTGGACTTGTGTGGGTCACACTCTTTCTGTTTTTAAGTTATAAGCGTTACATTGTATGTGAAAGCTGCTTTATGGACACTTAAAGATTTATAGTGACCGGACTGCACGGGTTAAGTCTATCAAGAGGCCTGAAGCTGTATGTACATTTTGATTTTCCTTCCCAATGGTCATACTTGATAATAAAGACTGGGATCACTGCATCAATTGTTCAATTTTGAAATAATTTTATTTCCTTGAAGTTTTAAGAATTTTGAGTTTTATTTGCATTAAAGAACTTCTAATTTTTGCACTCCTTTGTCCAGACCATGTTGAGAACTCATGTAATAATCTACTAGAGCTAGCAAACATATTTTTCAGATGATCTACCAAAACCGATATTTTGCTACCGAATACTGAAACAATTTATTTTCTACCTAATTTCTTCCTACCATCAAATAACAATAAGTTATAAACAATCGTTAAAGAAACAGCAGGTAAGTTACAAAACTAGGTTATTACGAGAATACCATTGCAAGCATCCACCTTGTAGTTTTATTTTAGTCTTGTTTGGATTTGTAGTCTCTTTTCCACAAAGTAAACAAATATGGAAAGTGACTGTGACAGCAATGCCGGTAATCAAACACACTTATCAGTATGTTAAAATAAAAAAAATGGCATAAAAGCTGAACAGCTATCAAAACACATGTGCATGTGTAAATGAAAAAAATGTGCACATGTCCTGATGTTAAGTATACGAAAATTGCAAAGGAAGCAACAAAAAGCAAACATTTAATAATTGCTCATTTCGTAAGGTTTACATGATCATTGGCATTATGTATTACGCACACATTTATAATTTTATTTTATCATACTATTCAATACAATGTAATCCATTTGCTACATAAAAAATTAAACAGAAGTATGTTTGGATTTTTTTAAAGCGTGTATTTCAAGTATACTGATATTCAGCAGGTACCTTCAATGTCCCATTGTTTACAGTTGTAATGATGCAGTATTATTAATTTTCGGGATACGTGGTTCATTTTATTTCGCTTTGCCAGGTGTCGTAAAATTGTTATCTGGTTCAAAATTAAAGCAGTGGTAGTTCGTTTATCGTAGTAGTTTGTTTATTGGGCATCTGTTTGCCATTTCGAAAGTTGTGGTTTTTTGTTACGCATCAGCATTAGAGATAAAAGCTTTTCCAAACTGCGTCGTCAGGTTTTGTTCGAGAAGTTGGATTATCTTTTTACCTACGATGCAGTATGGATGGCTACGCAGAAAAGCTTTCCGAACTGCAGGTAGACAGTTTTTGGTCTAGAGGGTTTGATTATTTTTACCAACGATGCAGTTTGGATGGCGCTGCTGGCAGATGTCGGCTGCCGTGCCTTTGTCTGTGGAGAGGGGAGGCGATAGGCCCGCAGCATAAATACTCGGTGTGTCTGTCGCCGGCGTAAGAAATGTAACAAGCAGCAAGGAAGACGCATCGTGCGTGACGAATTACGCCCACACCGGTAAGCACCGCGACCGCTAAATCTTTCTTCATTATTTTTCGGCATATAATAATCTAATAAATTCTTTCTGCCAGTGTGGGAGGTCGATAGGGTGCCGGGAGGAAACGGACGTCCCTCCTGCCTTCGTATTTTCTTCTTGCGAGGCAAGTTTTAGAAACGTAAATGAGTAATTAAACGACTGTGGCGCTGCTCTCTGTTAGTTTGCCTGTAGACCGGTTCATACTCTGCATACCTGATGATTGTATGTGGACTGTTTTATTGGAGTGATCATTTAAAAGTATAGAGTAGTAAACAAACATTAGACTTTATTTATATTTATTGGCACCTTTAGAGTTTCATGTTACTACCAACTGAACTAACCGAGTGGTAATTTCCAGCCGTCATCACAAACTCGGAATCATTACAAATATGGCGGCCGAATGCGCCGGTGGCATCACCACAAATATGACGCCTAACTGTTGGGCTGCAATATTATAAATATGGCCATAACAGCATGGTGGAACATTACACAGTATGGTGTAGTGAAAGTACTAAGCATACCACGACCTGTATTTTTCTTATTATTGCCATTTTCTAACTGTAGCCTATATATTAATAAAACTGAACCCATTCAGACCCAATTCACACATGAATTTCACTTTTGGGCCAACAGTGTATACTACGATGTTGAGTGCTCTATGAAGTTTCCATTGGATAAATAATTCGTAAACCATGCTAGTGCTCTAGAATTACGTCACAAACTGTTCATATTACTTTAGTCAAACACAAAGGCAGAAAATAGCATCCAACAAAGGAAGTCCCTCACGTGGTGTTGTTGAGACAATATTCTGCAGACAGCTTCTGCCAATAATGTCAACAAATAAACACTTTTTTTATTGTCCCCAGCAATACAGAGCGTCATACTGATACCTTTCAAGTTCCAAAAAAACAAAACAAAAATGTTCATTTGCAATGCCTACAATTATATATGCATATATGACTGAAAAGAGTTAATACAAGTAACAAGACTTGCGATGTTCCTCATATTTATGCAGAACATCATCCAATGTTAATTTTTTTCACCAAGAAAACGTATGAGAAAGTAGTTGTAGTGAATGCTGTTTTTTTTTACAAATGTAGCTGTGAAGAAAATAGTGACTGCGAGTGTGGTGCCTTCAAAACAGAGGCGATAGCAGGTGCAGAGGATCCAATTATAACCCGCGTTGCCCCCAGGAAGGTGGCTTGTAATGCTGTGGGCCAGGCAGCTTGCAACAAGACATGCTTTATCATGGTGAGTGTCGTGTAGAGATTATGGAAAATAGTGTTTAAAAATTTACTTCATAGCATTTATTCTATGTTCTATAGCATTTATTAATGTTTGTAAATTTTTTAAGTTTTGTAATGCACAAACACTTAAAAAAATTTTGACAACATTATAGCCCCATATTATAAAGAATTGCAACAAATAAGAATATATACACATAAATACATAAGACAGTCATAAAATATTTTGTTTGTAACACTAGCAACACAACACAGTGCAGCAGCTATACTTGGTACAATTTCATTGCATGCACATATCATCCTCGTTCTCCTGTCTGTGACAATAAAGTCGAATTTGGTGAAAAACCTTTCAGCATCGACACTACTAGCAGGAAGCCACAGACATCTCATGAATCATGATGCCTCGGAGAATTCTGGGTGAGGTTTACAGCTAACAGAAACTGAACATCACACTTGTAGAAAAGCAGCATTGCTGTCTTTGAACATGCCAACAAAATGCTCAATGCCACTGTTTGTAAACTCACATTCACTGGAGAAAAATTTCAAAATTTCCTCAATGTACAGTACAGAATTAAACCAGGAGTTATTACTGGAACAGCGAATAAAGCTGCTGGTAAGTGTAAGCAGTGTTCCTCGTAGTATGCAATATATGCATTCTTTATTTTTCTAAAATGTAAAAATGCTGATTTCATTTTAGCAACATGCATGTTCAGTTCTTCAAATTCCTTTACTAATCAATTCTTCAAACTCCTTTAATAAGCAGTCCCCTAACAAGATTTACTTTATGTGCCCAGAATTTGAAATTAATAAGCTATTCCCCAAAAATAGTCTTCAGAGCTTGAAAGCATGTGCCCATGTAACGAGTAGAGTCTTGAGACAATGCTCACTACATTGCCAAATTAAATGTCAAACTTTTTGCGGTATCCAAAATCGCTTGACTGCAGGTGGTCCCATTTGCTTTGCTCAGAAATGAACAACTAGCTAAATACAAACTGTGTTGAACTTGCGAAATACCACAAAAACACGTCTACCACAACAATTTTTTTGTCCCATACAGTTTCCTTCATTTTTTCCTGCATGGTCTCGCCGACACGTGGCACAATGTTAGTCCTAAGAGTGGCTGCTTTTGGAATGTCTCCAGAACCAGGGATGTATCTACAAATAAAATTAATTTTATTAACACATTTATATTGTCTGTTGGTTAACATACACAACCAAAATGTTATAACTATGCAGTACTTACTGTCGTGCAAGCCGTAACTGCAGGATCATCCAGTTTAAGCGGGAAATTTGCTTTAAAAAACATTTTCACAGTTTCCTCCACAAACTCCTGCTTCTCTCAGTTTTTTTTTTTTTTGTTCTTGCACTAACGTTGATAGTTCCTTGTCTTTTATTTTCATGCTAATGTGAACATTTTTGTTTTGATGTGTTTATCTGAAGTGTCTTTTTTCCTAGTTCAAATGAATATGTCAAGGCTTGCATGTAAGAATATTTCTATCACTTACATAAAAATGATTTGATTTATACAGCAGTGCTCTTGAGTGTGCACCAACAATTTTCGTTCACCCCATTTTACTGTATGCAGTTAACAAGCAGTGATTTTTTTCGAAGGTTGGTTTCAAAAGTGCTCACTTTTCCATGACTAGCCTATACCATCCCAATCATGTATCAGTGTTGGCACTCTACCATGTCTGCCACTGCACATCTAAATTGGAGCACTCTAGTTCTGTATCTATCCCTATCACCAAGTCTTAATACTGTATTTTCCAGCGTACAAAAAATGTATTATTCTAACTGTTATTTCCAAAATATTTAGGCTCATCTTATTTTCATATACTCAAAATTCTAAGGTCAATATTTTAGCTTGAATGTACCAAGCGATGAGCAATGTATTTGACTAAACATACTGTTACTTTACAAGCCACTTAACAGAATATTAATGAACATTAAGACAGAGGGCTTTATAACTGTTATAGAAAAATGTAGGGATGGACAAAGAAAGTGTGACTATTTGGTTAATGCCTTTTGAGGGGTAACTGCACTTAATTGCTAGCAAGGAGATGAACACAATACAGTATAAATATTTTTAAATGATTATTCACTTTTTTAATATTTCAGTTATAGATACAGGTGATGAAGTTATGGGTAAATATTTGTCAAAATAAATACTCCCAGCATAAGATTAATGCTCTTTGCAAGTGCTCCATCCCGCGGGACTGAATATACATGCCCAGTAGAGGCCGTAGCACAAGATCACTCTTTGCTACAATATAGAAATGTGTGGGGAAAAATCTGTCAATAACAAGTAAATAATATGTTTTTATAAAATAAAATATGGGAAAAATNTATAGAAATGTGTGGGGAAAAATCTGTCAATAACAAGTAAATAATATGTTTTTATAAAATAAAATATGGGAAAAAATTTTTTTCAGGGAAAGGCTGAGAAGTCCAATGGACCAAAATTGGTGTGTACTGTTCTTAAGACCACAGTTAAAGATCTTAAGGTAAGAGATTGTTCACCTTTAATGTTTGCATCCTTTTTAAAAATAGCATAATCCTTTTTTTTTACTGTCATTTCAGACTTGTGTGCATTTTTTTGTTTTAAAAAGTGTTNTATAGAAATGTGTGGGGAAAAATCTGTCAATAACAAGTAAATAATATGTTTTTATAAAATAAAATATGGGAAAAATTTTTTTTCAGGGAAAGGCTGAGAAGTCCAATGGACCAAAATTGGTGTGTACTGTTCTTAAGACCACAGTTAAAGATCTTAAGGTAAGAGATTGTTCACCTTTAATGTTTGCATCATTTTTAAAAATAGCATAATCCTTTTTTTTTACTGTCATTTCAGACTTGTGTGCATTTTTTTGTTTTAAAAAGTGTTNTTTTTAAAAATAGCATAATCCTTTTTTTTTACTGTCATTTCAGACTTGTGTGCATTTTTTTGTTTTAAAAAGTGTTGCATCCATGGCAATACTTTTTCATGGATGATTTGAGGAAAACATACTCGCCTGGTGGTGAAGCAATTAATCATTGGCCCATCAGGATGTATGAGGCACTATTATTTGGTGCTTGTACTCTTATGCGGTTGAGTGAAACAGGGCAAGTTACTGGCTAGGGGAGCTCCCTGATGAGCTGCAGGTGGAAAAGCATCTTCTCTATGTATTTGGATGTCCTACATCCCATCCACCTCTCAGTCTGACTGTGTAAGGTGTTACTTGTTAATGCACCAGAGCTTATGCACTTTCACTGGCTTACATGACACTTATCTGTGCAGTTTGAGTATGTAACTAGCTTAAGCTGTCTTAAAATTAGTCTACCTTGAGGGCTGAAAAAACACTTCGGACAGCAGAGTTGAAGTTCCAGATAGTCAAGGATAGAGTGTTTGCCCTCAATATGAAGATGCTAGATGGAACAATATCATCTAGTAAAGAATTGTGTAGAATGAAAAGACCTAAAAAAAAACTCTGCGGTAGCATATATCTATAACAGAGAAATACTAATAAGCGTTTTTACCATTTAATTTGTTAATAAATAAATACGTAAAATTGAAGCTGTTTCTTCCCCATTAAAAACTTAATATTTGTCTAATGATTATTTACCTCATAATTAACACTAAATAAAATTTAACTTTATTAAAAAAAAACTAAACAATAATTTTGTAGTCCACACGAATGGAGCAGCGGGCACAGCTAGTTACTCGTGAATTTCTGGAACATGCAGCAGTAAATTTCATTCAGTTTATTTCACAGGCATCATTTTATAGTGCAAGGTATTTCGTAAACAAATTTCCAAAAGAAGGTCAAGATAGTGAAGGTCAAACAGATGTCTTGGAATCACAGTTTTGTTCTTTCCAAGTTGAAGACATCCCTGAGGAGATATCAAGCAAGAAATAATTGATACAAAATGGTCTTTGATTGGGCAATTGAGGGGTTCAGATGGCAGGTTAAGTTTGATAGGTTGGCACGTGTAATGCTGGGTATTTTGTCCATTCACACAGCAACACCAAGTGTGAAAGAATTTCCCAAGAAACCTAAAACTCAGTTCAGGTCATCATTATCAGAAAATTCACTTGAGAAACTGTTAAAAAGTGAAATCTGCTCAAGAGGGTGTTTGTTATGTACAGTAAAAAAAAAAGAGATGAAAATTGATTGTAAAAAGTGTACTATGTACATAGCTTTTTCCTGCTGATGATGTTGATTGGGAAATTTGTCATTTACATAAGCAGTCTAAATTTGTTACATTGCCGGCCTCCTGGCCAGCAGTGCACAAAGAAACAGGATTGCAGAGACAAAGTTAATTCCAACTTTTGCTGCCTGCTTTGTGATAAGTAAATGCTTGTAAAAACTTTACAAATTTTGAAAGAAAAGTGACAAAGACCAGAAATTTTGTTGTTTTGCAAAGTTAATTAATTTTTTGTTACAAGAAGCACTTCACTTTGATTCACGGTTACCTTTCATCGCGAGGCACTTGCCAAGTCGCGAAAATTGCACCACGAAGTTACTGCATTAATTTAAACTGAGTTGATGAAACTTATGTCCGGTCATGCGCACACATACTGTACGAGCTAGGCGCGAGTCCGTAGCTAAAAGGCCTTGCTGCAGTCTCGCGTAGATCTTAAAAATTTACATGTTGATCTAAATTTCTTGAGGTTAAAAGTCCAAGTGAAGAAAAAACTTTCTCTGCATGGCCTTTGACATATACAAGTGATATTTTACCGCCCGCTTACCTTACATTCCAAGATTTTTACCAGACCACCACAACCACAACCTTCCCGTCTAGTGTCCCAACGATTCTGTTACCCACATCATGGCGGCAGGCACCCACATTGACGAATGAGCTGACTTCTGATTGGTCCAGCCCGCTCGCCTGATGTATCGTGCCGCCGCCGTGGCGTCAACCTGACATTTTTTCCTACGTGCACAGCAAAACAACCTAAACGCCACAGCAGAAAAAATTATTATATAACCTCGAATTAATATAAAATGAGTGCCTTGCTGTATCAAACAGACTTATTTATTTCACTACCGTAGTACAAAATAACCTAAATTACCTTTTACAAAATTGTATTTGACAATTCCCCATTTTTATCCAAAACAAGCCTGTAGGCATAACCACTTGTAGAAAAAGTGCATTTAAAAATCATTACCCTTATTTTTGGGGAAAGAAAAAAAATAACCTAGTGATCTGCAATGTCACAAATACAAGAAATATTAAGTTAAGTATTTAAAGCAAACTTACCTAGTAGTATTGTGGAATTGAGACATCGCACGACTACACTTCTGTTACCTCGACTTTTTTTAGAATATTTGTTATAGCCAAAAAAATTACTTTTTTTTTTTATAAAGTTCCCTTGTTTCCAAAGCCATACTCCCTCCCCCCCTTTTTTTCACATTACTTTAAGTACTATTTTACGACATGTCACAACTGAAACACTTTCTTTCACAAAAACTCATAGCAGTACATGGAAGTTAGACTTTCTTGCAACTACATCACCTGTCACAACCTTTTTTTACATTGGCATGATATTAGTTCTTGACATGTCTTGGCTGCTTATGGCAAAGTGGTTCGTAGCCTCCACTAGGATTTCCCAAGCAACCCCATTGAAAAGGCGATGGAAACACTGGCCTCAGAATGATGACTTGCCCCCACACATGAGCCCTGTTATGTAGCTCTTCTCACGTGTTCTTTTAAAGCAGCTCTTGTGGGTGGAATCA
The DNA here is from genome assembly GCA_002778355.1 of Clitarchus hookeri. Classification (NCBI taxonomy): domain Eukaryota; kingdom Metazoa; phylum Arthropoda; class Insecta; order Phasmatodea; family Phasmatidae; genus Clitarchus; species Clitarchus hookeri. The sequence goes on from NQII01001871.1 coordinate 293,600, forward strand.
ACAGCACATTGCTCTTCTTTATGATCAGCTTCTTCCTTGCTTCATCTATGTCTAAGTAGATACTTGTTCGGTCGTAGAGTAAGATTACAAATCTTTTGGTGCAGGTAAAGACATCTTCCATTATTCTTGAAATGTTTTATTGCACAATCTCTGAGAAAGCTGAACAATTTGATTTTGTTTTGATCATTCCATAAGAAGGTATGCCAGTTTTAAGGGATGGAGGATGTTGGTGTCAAACGGACACACACTCCATTTCCACGTTTTTGTCGTGCCAAATTTTTGAGAGAATCTTGCTTATAGATATCCCACACATCTAGGCGTGTTACACATTGAAGTTGTTTTGATAGGTATGGGATAAATATTTCAGTTGCATATTCTTGAAAGTTCTTTGTAGTTGGCGTCAGCATCTGAACTGTAACAGCTCCATCAATAATGTTTCAGGTACAAGTAGGTGAATTTTTCTGATCAGGCAAATATTCTTCTAAGCATTTAAGGATATGACTTTTGAACCCAGACGTATATGTCCCCCATCAGAAAGAGCTGGTGGGTATTCTTCGTTCCCTTGACGAAAGAACTGTCCAAGATCTCCATCTCGTGTCTGACGTCCAAAGTATAGTCTAGCAAATAGCCCAACATCATATTTTAAAGTGACTATCTGATTCTTTGTTTTTGGAATGCTTTTCAATATGTCCTGTCTTAAAAAACTCTGAACTTGTTACCCTTTACAAAATGTATTTGTCAATTCCCTTTTTTGTACCCTATAAGCCTATAGGCATACCCATTTGTAGAAAAAGTGCATTTAAAAATAATTATCCTTATTTTTGGGGAAAGAATAAAAAGAAAAATTAACCCAGTGACTTGCAATGTCACGCACTTAATGATTTGAAATTAGAATGTTGATAAGATATTTTTTCTCTGGCATTTATGGCTCTGCTTTTCAAACATACAGTACAAAGAAAAGTGTTTATTTATTGTATTCATGGGCACATATTCATTCAACCATCTCTGCTTGTTTTTTTACACTTAATTGTACATGGTGGAGAGGTGTATGCAGAATTTTAAAATCTCAACATTCTTCAAGTGTCAGCAGTTATGGTAGATGATTCATACAGGAATAAACTCTTAATATTAAAATTTAACAAAATAATGAAAACTGTGCTACTGAAAAGGTAAAACAAAGTTTAAAGATAGAACTGGCAATCTTGCAAGCTAAAATTTGCAGTTACAGAAAAGCATGCTATGGATAATAAAAATAAAGATGAAATAAATAATGAGTATGAATAAACCCACCTCCAACCCAGTTTCCAGCCACCTTTCACGTTTACATACACAGTCGAATCACATTATTATTACCACCTGCTAGAAGTGCCATCTGCAGCACGTATCCCACAATGTATGGCCTGTGACATGGGCTACTGAAGAGGGTATATAAGGCGACAGACAGGCTGGCTGTACACATTGCGCTTCTTGCTGTCATGGGTAAGGGAAGAGATTTTACAGAGTTGCAAAAAGGAATGATCATCGGCTTTTGTGCCAAAGTAGGTGGGGGCAGTGTTATGGTCTGGGGAATGTTCTCGTGGTTTTCTTTAGATCTCATCATCTATGTGGAAGGCACTCTTGATCGATTTGGTTATGAATCCTTCCTCTGCAATCACGTCCACCACCCGTACATGGTGATAGTCTTTCCTCAGCAGGATGCAATCTTCCAGCACGATAATGCGGCTTATCACATGGCTAGAAGTCACCGCACAGGGCTGGAAGAGCATGATTAAGACTTCAAAATTCTTCCCTGGCCTCCAAACAGCCCCAATCTCAATCCAATTGAACATCTTTGAGATCACCTCAATCGTCGTGTTCGCCGTTTGTCTCCTCCGCCATGCACCCTTCAACAGTTGTGGGATGCACTGCACACAGTATGGCTCCAGATACCCGTGGGAACCTATCAGCACCTGACTGAGTAACTGCCAGCTCGTCTAACTGCTGTACGTGCTGCAAAGGGCTGTTACTCTGGATACTAACAGGTGGCCATAATAACGTGATTCGACTGTGTATGTTTACCACCAAAAAAAAAAATATATATATTAAAAGTTTCCAAGTGTGTGAATCCCATAAAATGCCTCGTTAAATTAAAAATGGACTAAGTAATACACTCACTCACTGCAATCAGTCTGTCAGAAAAAAATTAATATGACAAAAAAAATTAAAGCTATCTATGCTGTATACCTTGTAACCAAAATATATATATGTGGCAAATTATAGTAATTAAAAAATATTAAAGTTGCCACCTGATTGAAGGAATTTTTGCACTTCTGAGGCCTAAAAGCGTGGGAGCGCTAGCGGCAACTAGAAGCAGTAATCCCTCCTCCGGTACTGAAATACTCATTTCGCTTTGTACATGAAAGCATCCATGTAAACGATTACATGCCAGGGAAAAAGCTACAAGAAAATACCAAGGATCAAGGTTACTGCAGGTCAAGACCAAGTCAGTTAATTGAGAATCAGTTGTGTTAAGCAAAGATAATTAGCAACTGCTCTCTTACCTGTATGCACAGAATAATTAAACAGTCCTTCGTCACGTATTAAGTCAATGATAAACTGAAAGGTGTGAAAAAAACTAGGCATATTTTGTGACTCAAATATTGGTCTGCAGTTTTTTCCCCATGTTCTATCTCTCTTCGTCTTCTTTCCCTCTCCTCTCTTCCCTCGGGTAGAAACAGTTCTGTTCCCTTCCCTCAGCATCTCCTTGACTTTTATCAGTCAAGTTGAAGAGAAGATGCTTACTCACAACAGGGTGGGATCTGAGCCTTGAATGGAATGGAAGTATGTTTGGGACAGAAACTACACACTTTGTTGCTGAAATGGTGGGACTTAAGCCACTTTTTCTCTTATGGTATATTGGGCCATGGTGGCTGGGAGGTTAGACCGCTCGTCTACCATTCCAAATTTTTGCAAGTGGAAGTTGTGCCAAACAATGCCGCTGGTTGGTGGGTTTTTTCAGGGATCTCCTGTTTCCCCCACCCTTGCATTCTGATGCTGCTCCATTCTCACCTCATTTCACCCTCATCGGCTCTCAAGACCTCGTTAAGAGCCGCCCTAATAGTCTCTCATCTACTCTTATGCTGCACTCTAGCTTCATCTAAGAGAAAGGCAGCATTAAAGTGGAGGGGGGAGAGAGGGAGAGAGAGAGGGAGAGAGAGAGAGAGAGAGAGATATTTTGGTTTTGGGTGAGGGTGTCAGAGTGACATTGAGAGTGTGTGTGTGTGTGTGTATGTGAGCACACATGCATGCGCAAGGCTCAATTTCTCATGTTTACAAACAGTGCGAGTACATACTTGTTCCAAGTGTGGAGATGACCTTTGTACAGTCCAGGTGAGACTAAGGCAAGCTGGATGAGGAAATACAGTAAAACTCTTTTAAGGAGTTACCTTTTAAAAAGTTTACAGAAATTGGCACCTGGTCTATAAACACAAAGTAATTAGACCCTGTTAAGGAGTTTTTCCGTTAACAAGCCTAAATTTCTCAGTCCCTTCAGAAACTTCTTATAAGAGTTTTACTATGAATACTCCAGTCCAGAATAAAAAATCTATGGATGGTGCAGAAAAATGACGGAACTTTGCTGGCTCTTGTACGACTGTTTTTAAAGGAAAGTTTCTTGGGACTGCAAAATAAACTATGAAAAATTATAGAAATGGGAGCAACACATTTAGATATCACTGTAAAAATTCAGGAGCAATTATTTAACTAACAGGTTAAGATGTGGAATTACTTTACCAACTCACTGCCACCATTTTTACAGGTACTGCAGCCAGTGTCAGTATGTAAGTGTGCAGAAAGGCGGTTCCTATTTTTCAAAGGTTAATTTCAACAGTGCTCAATACACTGTTAATTATTTTTAAGTGATTTGTAAATTAATATGTATTTATAATTTTTTTTTATGGCTTCTGGAGATGATAGCTTAGTGTCTTTGGTAACTATTAAATTGTGAGAATAACAACTAATATGAAGCATGTGTTACCCACAGCCTGCCATATTTGCCAAAGTTTGTGGTGGAAAGTGGATCTACACTGGGCTTACGAGTTCTTCTGCCATATGCTGCTCCAGCGGGAAACCTACCTTGTGCAGTTAGGGTATGTTAAGTGACCTCAGCTCACTTTTCAAGCTGCATAGTGTGGAAATGTTTTGAGTGTAAAATTCTTATAATAGCATATACTCCAAGAAAGTGAAAGCTGAAATTTAACACAAAGCTACCAAGTATTTGCTATTAAATGTTACATATAGGCTTTGAATAAAGTAACACAACAGTTAGTGTATTTTGTTTCCTCCTTGTCCTACATAAAATATTAATCCCTATGTAATTTGTTTGAACATTTGTGCTTGGTTATAACAAAAGTGAAAAAACATCCTCTGACATTGCCTATCAAGAGCAGCAGCAGCAAATCTGAATACGATGTGATTGAATTAGGCCTACATAATGTAGATATATCTACATCATGATTCATACTTCAGTTGAATACCATATCCACATTCAGTATAGGATCAATGTTTTGGTGGGTTCGTACACAAGACATATAGCTTTGCCATCACATTTGCTGCATCTAGGACTTGGACAGTTTTACTTCCAAACACAGGGCACCATATTCAGGCAAGACAGGTCACTACTACCCGTGGGGAAGTAGGAAGAGAGAATCAACTGGCACATCCTGTGCATAATCTCACTTAACACCTTGAGGCATATTTAACTACAATGCACTTGGTATAATTCTAATATGTATTCCTGGGTTGCTAAAGGGAAAATGGAGAAGGAGGGGGAAGGGCAAATACACAAGGACCTGTAAGCCTTNGGGGGGGGGGGGGGGGGGGGGGAGGGAACATCTCCCTGCTAATAATAAATCCTGTGCTCATTATTGTATTTATTATAAAATAAGATGACCCTCACATTTCGACTTTTGTCCACAGAAAAAATCTATTTCCCCACAAATTACCAACTGGTTATCTAATTTTGCATTATTATTTTTATCTTGGCACTTTAAGGTTTAATATTACCAAATTGTTTGCAATTAATATAATCCGTACAACTCATTATAAAGCACGGCCTGTTAATGTTATTGAGATTTAGGTGGTTTTTAATGTAGTGAAACACATATATTCAAAAAACATTGGCCATGCAATTACTCAGGCAAACACATTACCCTCTACTATTTTAGTATGCGAATGAAAAATATAACTCAATTTTTTGAGAGATGAAACCTAGAATAAAACATTGTCTTACATTCTGTTAAGTACTGATGCACCATGGGCGACATTGTTTAACTTTCTAGCCTCTGCCACTACTGTGCCATCCCATCCCACCCCCTCAAATCAAGAACCGTTAGGCCATACATGCCACTCTTAAACTCCATGAAAAATGGAGTGTGGCCTTTGGATATGCTGCAAACTGTGTGCCAGCTACCTGCATCACATAACTGCTCAGCGTTTGGGCGAGTGCTGACCTGTCTCCCCTCCGGCCCCTGACTGCAGATAGGTAAACCCCTCTTCCCCATAGCCAGCATCTCTCCCTGCCCTCTCTCATCATGGGTTCAGATTATAAATACCGGTCATGGACAGCTGTTCGAGGTGTGTTTCTTCACTTGAATCTGTGGATCATTTAATCAAAAAATTTTGGGAAGTTGAAGTGCCATGTCATCTCACAGTTAGAACTAAAGAAGATACACTGATTAGCCACTGTCTGAATATCAATTGAACACTGTGACCTTTGGTCATTAAAAACATCTCCGTATCAGGCCATTAGGGTCACTCACCAGTTAGCACTGGATGAAAGAGACAACTTTCCAAAGGTAGCTCAAAAAATCATGCAGCATGTTTACACGGATGACATCTTACCAGGAACAAACTCTTGAAGTCATTTGTTTGCAGTGTTCCGTAGAAAGTTCTGTCACTGGTTCATGCACACAGACAGAGGTATGACTTTTACGAGTTAACACCTTTCAGTCTTCCCATGGTAACCAGGAATGGGTCAGCATAATCCACATTTAAATGCTAAATGCAGCTTTTCTCATGGCACGCCACACCTTCAGAATGTAATTACTGTTAAAAAAATGTCTTATTTAACAAAAACTTTAAATGTGAACTCCCTGTCTGCCGGCTTGGCCCGTGCCAACAACCCGGCCTGAAAAACAAACTGCCATTCCACCCCTCATACCGCTGCTATCAACTTTGTTTCTATCCAGGACATGTGGCTGACATCATCTCTGCCTTAGCCAAGTGCTTGGTGGGAAAGAAAAGGAAATACTGTGTAAACACCCAACTAGCAAGGGACTATTGTTACTGGCAGAAACTGATCCCAAATCTTTTTTCCGTTAAACCATAATGAATAATAAAAAAAAAAAAAAAAAGTTATATGCGAGTGGGCATTATATAGTCAACTCTTGTTTCTAAGACCCCTGGAATAGCGACCCTCCTGAAATAACAACCCTTTTCCAGGGAACCATGAAAGGTCTTAGAATCGAGAGTTTACTGTACCAGAATAAAGATGGTCTCCAATGATTTAAATACCTACTGAAAACAACTTATAATTAATCACTAGGCAAAGTAAGTTTGTAGGATGAATTATGAAAATTTAAATCAACTTTAACGGCATTGTCTGACATTTTAATATACGTTTCACAAAAAAAAGTTTTCTTACTTCTGAGAAAGAATGGGAGAAGTTCCATGAAATAAATTACTTTCAGTGCTATGGCAACATGTGTAGCTGGTATCTGTTCCAACTTATCTCACAGAGCAAATGCCTCCCTCCTTCCTTTAGCAAGGAAGAGAGACTACATGAAATTAAATTACACTATAGGCTATTTATGGTAAAGTGAGCAGTTTCAAAAGCCCTCTCATTAAAAATAATAGTGTATAAATATATTTTATTTTAACCTTAAGATGTTAACTTTCAAGTGTGGTGGAATATACACACTGCCTTTATTACTGACATGGCAATATTTATTTAAAAAGGTGCTAAAAGGATAAAATATGGATAAAAGTTAAAAAGCAACTAGGGCTTCTAAAGTGCTCACTTTACCGTGAACAGCCTATAGATGACTTTCCCATTCACCAAACCCATATTTACTTGAATATAGTCTGTCCCCTACATTTTCAATTTCAACTAGACGAACCATAATTTTGCTACAAGTAATAATAACTCATAACGTAAATCATTACGGTACTAGGTCAACAGTGAAAACTAAACATCTTTGTCGATGCAACAATTGTCCTAGGCAATACTTGATTGAAAAACTTTCTTCAGTATTTTGAACTTCTGACAGACTGCCATTCAATGATTAAAATGTGTTCATTGAACACTACATAAAAATAAATTTTAGCACTTTAAATGTAATCTGCATCACATTTATATCTAATGAATTTATCAGCAGGAATTAAACCTATATATCTGATAGTTTAATCAACAGATGCAATTCGAGGAATAGAATCTCATTTGATGAACTGGTGAGGGACCGCCAGGTATGTACAGGCTGTTCATGGTTAATTGAGCACTTTTGAAATCAATCTTTAAAAAATGTCACTGCCCCTACCTGCATTATCTAGATGGGCAAAGTGAGCGGCATACGCTCAGTAAAGTTGGTAATGAAGAAGGGAAATTATTGTCCATTTCATATGAGTGGGGTAAAATCTGACAATGTGACCAACCTACACACTATGTAAACAGTAAATGCTCTCGTTTGATAAGTATTATATCAGCTGATGAATTGCTGCAGGGTGCATGTTGTTAAGTTGGTGATTTTGATGATGTCTTTGAAAGAAAGTAGTACTCAGAATTAAATATTGTAATTTTAATTATGCTTACATTTATGGTCTAAATTATGTTTTTAAAGCAATATTAATTTTTTTTTTTGCTTTTAGTGAATTTACTTTAAAAACATGTTTAGCAGTTATGACAAAACATGTTTCCTCAGTAGTTAATGATGTGGTTTATTTGCTTTCTGTAAGCATAGTTAGTTGTAGGCACCGTTGTGCATTTTCTTGAGTGAAATGTAATATTAATCGGCACGTGTTTACCACTTCGTAAAACTGCTTGTTCCGCCATTTTCCTTAACCGCCGTCCCCAATGAAGCGACACAAATATAATTATTTACGTTTCTCAGTTTAAGTTTGTTGGTTTCAGGAACCGTGTGCATTGTTGATTTTACTGAATGATTCTGCAAATAAATTATTTAATGCTAGTGACGAACAAAAGTGATTTTATTGAAATAAATTTCAAGGATCCATAGAAAAACACGTGTTCAAGAGGTTGCATATTTTACAAACAGTTAGTTTGTCTGTTTTGTAAATAATGTACAGTATATGTAAACCATTAGTGTTGAAATGCATGAGGCCTGAAAAAGCAGCACTTTCAAATTTTTGTAGTGTGTAAATAACGTTTGTTTATTTGCCTATATCGTAAATTCAACGAGTGTAAGTTTAACTTCAGAGTTAAGTGGAAGTGTGGGTGTGTAGTGCTGCATCTGAACGAATATGAACAGCAACGTATGTATCGTGTTAATATGCAACTCAAAATGCCACCCACTCGTAAGATTGTAAGAAACTCAAAACAATGCAGTCTCACAAAAGATGTTAAATTAAAGCCCCATCCACCCTGTTTACTTTTCCCCTCAAAATAAAATTAACAGAACGCCAACAAACTTAACTTGTCAATTACAGAAATAAAACAGATTAGAATACCAACCTAGCTATAATATCCTACATTGGTTAGTGGAGGGAAGTTAGCTAACGTCAATCTTTCAGTGCCTGCCTTGACAGGAAACACGAGGAAAGAGGAAAATGCAAGTGTGCATTGGACTCAAACATTTGTTTACAAATGTATTTTTCTTCACTGACAAACCAGCTATGGTGGAAGGATACATTGTGGCCGTGCTACTTTTCTAGAACTGTCAAAATTTAATCCACTTGCATGAAATGGACAATTGTTCCATGTCGTTCAATTAACAATGTTATGTAAACATTTGTGAATCTGCACTGAAATTATTTATTTTGCATTAAGTTTTTTTTTGTGCATTTAAGTGTAATAATTATTATATTGTACCATATTTACTTTACCAATAAATTCCCAGTTTCACTTCATTGGTACATGAATAAAGTGATCAGGTCCATGGCAATGTTAATTTTACATATGGTAGGATACATAATGTGCATACAAGTAAATCTGAAGCAAGGCTTTCAAAAGTGTTGTTTACCAAATAGCCTTAACCAGATTGCACTTATGATTTGGTGTTATATTTTATTATGCACTTTAACCCTGTCATGCTCACAGGTGATCATTAAGAGTTACAATTTTCGACCACATACATGGCACAAAAACCTGTCAAACTAACAAACTCATTTGATGTGTGTTTCATTGTACAATTTCGTAATAGTCTGGGCAGACTCAAAATCGTACGAGTATTGGATGGCTTGTTAATCCATTGGTTCGCCATTCTGATAGATTGTCGTCTTATTTTATCCCCAACAACGAAGGGTGATCAAGCAATCCGCAGTATGTAATTATTTTTTTTTAAATTCAAAGAGTATATGCTGAGATTTGAACTCGTGACCTTGGATCGCCAGTTTAGGGCGCTAATCACTGCACTACTCAACTGTTGTGGTAATGAGGTTTTTCTTTGCACATATAAAATTGTTTGCATGCCTACTATAGGTTTTTAAATGATATCACTTATTGAATATATGTACAAACAAAAATTGAATACTCCAGATATATTGTATATGAAATACTATGCACTAAAGGGTTAAAAAAAACAAGTTACCTAGTCTGTAGATTTATGATAAATATATACATGCGTCACAAGCATATCATAACTTTTACAAAAACTTGCTTTCTCCACTTGAGAAACGGTTGTTTAGCAGCTGTGCTTTCTTGAAAATTGATTTTTTTTGTGCCTCATCAAAACGATTAGCTTGCAAGTCAACGTTACGATCAAAAGGTCTTCTCTCTTTTGGCTTTTCTTCATCTTCAACTTTCTGCACATATATAAAAACAAAGGTAAGATTAAAAAAGAAACATTGCCACTAAAACTTTTTTAACAGTACTTCATCAACTTAAATTCATCAGAATTGAACATAAAGATGCGAACAACCATAGTCAACTTATTGGTGACAATGAATTAATACTTTTTGAAGATACTGTAGACTGGATAAAGAATTTTCTTGGAATATGTTTTACACAGAGATGAATATTGCACGAAACAGTACTTAATATCAAAAGCATGATTTTAATTCACTCCCTCTTAGCTAAATGACAGTGTTACCAGTCGGGTAGCAGAGCTCTCCCTTCCCCCCTGCATCACCTTCCAAGATCAACCCTCTGGACATTGCTTTGCAAACACATTGTCTTGTGAACATATGCAAGTCTAGTTGTACCAGCAGCCTGGCTATTACAGCTCCCTCTGCAGGTCAAAAAAAAATTGCTTCCTTTTGCAGTAGACAACCCTTTGTAAGCACTTCAATTTTGAATGCATGCACCTAGTTGTCATAATTTTCCCTGCTCTATCACCACCCTTATTTATTTCTGTGGTCGCAAACTGTCAAATTTGGCAGAGTTGGAAGTGTTAAGAAGCACAAAAGAAAAGTTTATGAAATGTATTAGGCAGTACAAAATCTTCAAAATTCATTCAATGTATTCCAGTTTATTAACTACTTGTCACACAATATTAACATGCTAAAACAAGCATTATTCATAACCATATTTTCCGATGACAATTTAGAACTTTTCTCTATTCAACATTAACTGTGTTATTAAATAGTGAGAACTGATTCGAGAATTGAAAAAAGAATATTAGAATTAGATTGGAATAGGTAAAACTGTGGAATTGTCCCGAATTGTTCCACCACTAATCAAAACCTTTTGTTGACGCAATATTCATAATTTTTCGGGACACGGGTGTAAAATTCTTTCGTTTGTTTGAAGCTTTGGAAAGCTTCGTAAATTTTATCGGGTTCAAGTTTAAAGCCGTGGTGGATCGTTTCCCGTGTTTATCAGGCAGACGTGTGCATTTGTAGGTTAATGGGCGGACGTCTGCTGTTTATGTTTTATCAGGAGTCTGGTTGTGTTTAGTTTCGAACATGGTTGTCTTGGGGAAGCGTCAGCATTAATTAGATTAGTTCGTTTCTGTTAACAGCGACGTCGACAAGTTTTAGTTCCCCCGGCGCAGTTTTAATGCGTAAATAAGTTTTTGTTGTACAAGAGGTTAGTTTATCTGGATCAGGCGACGTCGACAAGTTCGTTTATGTTGACGGCGCAGGATTAGTTTGTGCAGTCAGTTACGATAACGTTGTGGAGAGCGTGCGTGGCCAGGCCGTTATCTCAGGAGAGGGGGGTGATAGGCAGCACAAAAAGAGGCGTCTGTCTGTCGCCCTTAGAGCAGTCTTATTCAAGTCAGTCGTCAGGGAGAGTTACTTCACTTCACGTTGCCGCGAGGGCAGGTCGGGGCAGTTGTCAGAATCATCAAACAATGCTAGCCTAGGCCGCGTTCGGGCAGGACGATAACCCCCACATCGGCAATTAGGCTTTATTATTTCATTTCTCAGCCGGTGTGGGAGGTAGCAGCAGTTATTATTTCTTCGGGCTAATTATCAGACACGTGAATAAAAGGTAAACGACTGTGGCGCTGTTTCTGCACTGGTACTTTTATATTTATCTCGAGAGGTTCGTACTCTGCATACTGAAACTCCGTCTATGAACTGTGTTGCTGAATGTTAAATAAATATATATATCAAACTAATCTGGAACTTCTTTCTTAAGTAACTAGCGTTCAACTAACTGAGTCTCGTGTTTCTACCTCTGAGCAAGCTGTGGCATTATTATAAATAACGAGTGTAACAAATGCCGAACGTTACAAGATGGCGCCCACCTTTGAGGCTGTAATATTCTAAATATGCCTTAACGTAACGAGCCGCGGGGAACAATACACTTTAATAATACATTCATATTACATCAGAGCCTGCAAATAAATTTTTAAAATAGAGTACAAATTTCAGATCAATGCCAAAATAATTTAAAATAAAAAGTAACTTAACCTAAAAAATAAAAGCAAAGATAGTTTGTTTACCTGTTTTTTCTTCAATTCCTCTTGATGTCTTTCCAATAGAGACTTTTCTTTTTCTCTTCCTTTGCCATGTTTCTTTACTAGTTTTTCCATTTCTTTGTCTCGAGCCCTTATGGCTATCTGCTGCATCTCACTTTTCGGTTCATCTTTCTGCAGCATAAAACCAATTTTGCATTGTAAATATATATACTTCCCAAATGTAAAATAATTTTTTATTTCTAATTTACTTTAACCAGCACCTTATAACTATCAAGATTAATAAAGGAACACAGAGCTTCGTGATTCTGAATTTGTGTTCAAACATTTATCATTTACTGTAATGTCACATTATGTTTTCATAAAGAACAACATTACAGGAAAAATGTAAACTGTGCATCACAAGGAAAAAATACTGATGAAAGGTGTTGAAAATAAAGTATAATAGTTCTCATCCCCCCCCCCTCCATGATCTCATAACTCTGGATTGCAACACTAACTAATTTACAACAACATTTTCAAAAACCATAAAAAAAAAATTAAGAAAAATAATTGTTGACAAATGTAAGAAGTGTGCATTAAAAATACGTTTCTTAGCACGCAGTAATAAAATATAGGGGTTGTGTCACTACCATCATTTTGTAGGACACAATCTGTAAAATATCCAGCGAAAATATTTAAAACCTATGACCGGGCCAAGCCAGGTGCATGCGCCTGATATACTACATTTCATATAAGTTGGCCAGATTCTGACAGTCAGTGGGTGGCACTTGACGTATTTGAAACAAACAAAGTGCCATTTACAAAATACTGTATCAGCTGATGCACGAACGAACAAATGTTAATATTACGTTGGCTATTCTGAGTGCACAGCCGACGCACATTAGACAAGTAGAAAATATGCGATATGAAAGAGTTCCTAGATTAATTAATTAATACATTACGTGGTCATAAAACAGCTGTGTTTAGTGTTAGGAAAAAAAACTTTGTGCTAAAGTAGAAATGTATAGGTGTTCAAAATGAAAGGTACATTAAAATTATCCGTATCGAAAAGAAAAGTAATTTCAAAACCTCTTTTCACGTCTTATCCCCCCTTCTCCAACCTGGCTTTCCTTACGTGTTTGATGTTAATTCCAAAAGCATACAGAAATATTGCATAATATTGTTAAATTATTTTTTCTAACAATTTGACTAAATATATTTTTAATTCGTGTCGTTCCGAGCCAGTAATAGAACAACAGTCAACTTAAAAAAGGTGCGATCTATTTAGCAAAGTTAGCGGCTCTGACCTCGCCCTGAAATGTTGTGCGCGCCATCTATAGGATTTTTCGCGAAGCATTACCAGCCAGAAAAGAAAAGTAGTTTGTATGCTATATATAATACATTTATGAACAGATACCAATAGTTTTATTTTTCGCGAGCTTTACATAATTTTTAAAGTAACACATATTTCGTGTACATCGATTTTGAGTACTAGTAATGTCTGTTCGGCAGGTAATCGTTCGTCTACGTAAATTATATGCCATATTGTTCTCCGAAAACCCATTTCCTTGTTTCTGAAGAAAGTGGGACATGCGTGGATAGTTTTTAAGCAATTCTAACGTTATTTCACGTCACGTATTTCCAACTCGAATATATTAGCTAATGTCCAACGTGTCATAATAGTAACAACTACCATTTCGTAAATGTTATCCCAAATTCACTGTCTCGGACAAATTAAAAAAGAGTTGGCAAATATTAATTATTTTGCAAGATTTAATATTTTTACTTTTATAACCTACTAATATTTTTAGACAGATGTCAATCTAAAATATCTTAAAATTTGTTTAGTATTACATTTTTTTGTAGTTACTAAATTTTAAATTAATTATTTATATTTTTGCCCTTTTAACATAGCAATTTACTGATTAATGATTTACGTACACATTACTATTACTACAATCGCAGCTACGTATTTCTGAGTAGCGAGTTTGCCTAAAACGTCCCACGAACAGTACATTGACAAGGGAATCGGTTGATAATGACAGCATGAAAATAAACATAGTTGCCATGTGGCGGAAGGATATGTAGTCAGATATAAACAGTTGCGCTACTTTCGCAGACCTGTCAGAATCTGGCCAACTTACATGGCACAGAGTTTAAGTTAGGCATTGTGCGCGACTCGTGACTACATCAAGTGAAGTTTTGTCTCTAGCAACTGCTACAAACCCATATTAGTGCTTAGATATGCTCAGATGCTACGTATGTAGCAACAATGTTGGCCACCCACCATTTTATAAGTGTGGAATTTAGAAGAGTAACAATTTTGAGGTAATTCTTGGGAACTGTCAAAAAAACTTCAAAACTCCTAAAATTGAAGAAACACTTGAAAAATATACACAACTGGAGAGTAAAAGAGAACAGATTGATGGACTTTACAAGAGATCCAAAGTTGATTCACATACAATACAGGTAGTATATAGGCCATGATCACTGGCACAAGGATATCAGCTGGAAAATAATGTCCCCAGGGGTGTGCTAAGAAACTGCTCACTACTTAGTGTACCCTCCTCAAGCAACAATGCAGCAGAAATTCTTGCAGGTAAATAATCACAGAGATGACGAATATCATACTGCAGAATGTAATTCCACACACATTGTACTTGGTGTCTCAGCTGGGCAAGAGTCGTTAATGGTGCAGAAGATGTGCCAGATGATGTCCAACCCAGTCCCACATATGCTCAATGGGGGAAAGATCTCGTGATCAGGCTGGCCAGGTAAGTTGAACTCCTTGAAGAGCATGTTGGGTTGCACTAGTGGAATGTCGATGGGCATTTTCCTGCTGAAATAAAGCATCCTCCTGCCCCTCCACCACTGGAGGTGGGCTGCAGGATGCCGAACTGTGGTGAGGGGAAGTTTGGCTAATAGCATGTATGATGGTACGACCGGCTTCATGTAAATGATTGCGGATGGTTCTAGCAGACACTCCTACAGCGACATTATGTCTAATCTGTTCTGTGGTTGCCCTGTGATCTGCTATACCCGCTCGTACAAAGTCACGGTCTTAGTGTGCATCCGTACATCGCTGACTTCCAGAACCAGGTTTACGGGTATATGTAGCTTCCCCTGACCAACGGCACCACCACTGATGCACTGCTGACACTTCTCGTCCAAAATGTTCTGCAATTATCTGGCATGACCATCCAGCTTCCCAGAGTCCCACTATTCAATCCTGTTAAAACTGAGTTAACTGTACGAATGGGGCCTTTGCCATCCTGGCAAGCTAACAATGTCCAAACAACCTCTGGAGTACAATGAAGCCCTAGCAACTACAGTCGGTTCACGNTATAATCCATTCACGGTATCTTCGATACTTTTGAAAAGAACCTTTGAAAAATCACCCTAGCCGTTAGCCACATGCATATAACATTACAAACAGCGGCGAGCGCGGATACAGTTATGCCGTTAGGTTGCCAGCACAAAGAGAAGAAATAGTTCTAAAGTTTTAATGTAATTTATAATTTATCGCTTACAAATGGGTTTCGAAAAGACTTGTATCTTATTATGCCAATTATTAATGACGTGATGCTAACGTACTTTGATTTCAATGTTTCTTGCATACTCACAAGATCACGCTCAAGGTGAAAGTAGAGCGGCCATTTGTTTACAAACCTTCGTTCCGTGTGTTGTTGGCGAGATGTGGTCGACACACGTGCCAGAGAAATGGTGCGATTATCTTGTTTAACCAATAATAATTCATTTACTGGTTTAATTTTTTTTTTTACTAATATGCTCTCTTTATTATTTCTCGTTGTGCCGATTTCTTTCGTTTTTGATACCTGTATAAGAGATTACTCGTAATGCGTTCTCACGTGTTTAACATTTTTTAAAATTTATTTCAGGTTTGCTTAAAATTTTATTTATTGTATTAAACGTTATACGTTGCGGTAGTTTTTGTGTGCAGTCATGAGTTCTAGCAAGGTGAATAAAAGATAAGTCACCAACGCCAACAGGACATCATTAACCTCACCGAATCGTTGTATTCCCTTATTAGGCGAGGGGAAATGAAACCCTGCAACGTCGTGGAAAGAGCGGCAGAAATGTTGAAACGCTTCAGATCCACATTTCTAAGGTGTGTTAAAATATATGTAATATTAACCATTGCGTTTGCAAGTTGTGTGTGCTAAGGTAAATTATGTTGTTATGTTGGCCTACGAAATGTGTTTACAAGAACATAAAGAAAATTTGTTAATAACTTGATAACATTGTCGAATGTTGTCTACGTGTCTTTTTAACGTTTTATTTGGGTAATTATTAAGTTTAGGGGGCTTATCTGTAAAAAATAACAATAATTTCATGGAAAATGGTATATTTCCACTGGTGATTACTACGTCTTGTGCTTAATACAACGGGCATTAACGTCCGACTAATTTCGTAATATGTGCCCACCTAACCTAACAGAACCTATCCCCCACAATGAGTGAATCACTATTTTACATTTTTAAACTAACCTAGGATTGTTGGGTTTTACACTAACCTAGGATTGTAGGGTTATATAGACTCAAATGTGAGTGTATGAATCACCTAACCAAAAGGTGGTATTACAATGTGTAATTAAAAATAAAAACTACTTTGTGTTGGAATTTGTGTACCCCTGCGAGGGATTCTTCATAAACAACCCAATATATACAGTGGAAATTTATTATAAAGACAACTGACAATGGTAAGGAAAATTGCCTCTATAGTGAGTTTGTTATAGTCAATTAATTTTATATAGGTTATGGAGAGATGGTGCATTTTAAGATTCTGAAGAAGGAGCTTGTTTTGTATTTATAAGTTACATTGCGGCATTAATTGCCATTGTTATACGTCACTAAATAGATTACAGTCGATATAACTGGAACTTCCCCTACTATTAAACATATCTGTATCACTTCACTAAACATGAGAGGACATCGTAATCGATGAAATCGCAGTCATAATCTTTTAAGAAAACAATTGTGTATTAATGCATTTCCCCAACACCACTGTTCTACAGCCATTGTCTTTTAGTTATTGTAAATTATCAGTGTCATATTTTTCACTTTCAGTGCTACATAGCCAACCTAATTTGCATAATTTAAAAAGGACCATAATTCAGTTACTGGGTCAACTACAGTTACTGATACCAAAAACATACAAGGGTTTGTTTACAAATGATGTGTGACAATGTGATATGCTCTGCCGTGTGTTAGTTTAGGTTAGTTTAATAGGTGGCAGGTATTGGTTACTATATAACCCTACAATCCTAGGTTAGTTAAAAAATGTAAAATAGTGATTCACTCATCGTGGGGTTAGGTTCTGTTAGGTTAGGTGGGCACATATTACGAAATTAGTCGGACGTTAATGCCCCTCGTATATTCGTGTTCTGCATCATTAGCAGAGTGGAAATATAAGATTTTCAATGAATTATTTTTATTTTTACAGGAAACCCTATAAACTTAATAATTACCAAAATAAAACGTTAAAAATACACGTAGACAACGTTCGACGACGTTATCAAGTTATTAACAAATTTTCTTTATGTTCTTGTAAACACATTTCGTGGGCCAACGTAATTGATCTTAACACACACAACTTGCAAACGCAATGGTTAATACTACAGATATTTTAACATACCTTAGCACTGTAGATTTGGAGAGTTTCAACATTTCTGCCACTCTTTCCGCGACGTTGCAGGGTTTCATTTCCCCTCGCCTAATTAGTGAATACAACGATTCGGTGAGGTTAATGATGTCCTGTTGGCGTTGGTGACTTCTCTTTTATTCACCTTGCTAGAACTCATGACTGCACACAAAAACTACCGCAACATACAACGTAAAATACAGTAAATAAAATTTTAAGCAAACCTGAAATAAATTTGAAAAATATTAAACACGTTAGAACGCACTATGAGTAATCTCTTATACAGATTTCAAAAGCAAAAGGAATCTGTACGAGAAGGTTAGCACAAATTAAAGTCATACGTTATGAAAAATCAAATAATAAAGAGCTGATATTAGTATAAAAAAACCGATAAATGAAATATTAGGTTAAACAAGAATCGCACAAATTCTCTACAGTACGGCCATCCGGGGGCTTATGAGAGATTGGCGTTGCCATGTTAATGTTGTTGGATGGACTCCTTGAATGTTGACACATTTCATTGCAAAGTATTGTGTCTATAATATGTAATCAAAGTGAAAGTTTTTCTCCCCCACCCAATCCCCCAGTCAAAATCAAACCTACACACACACACACACACACACACACAGACCGGCACACGAAACATCTAATTTTTAATACTCACATTTTGGGTTTATATAATGAAATNACACACACACACACACAGACCGGCACACGAAACATCTAATTTTTAATACTCACATTTTGGGTTTATATAATGAAATGTTTTTCGCTTGCTTCACATATTATTTTGTGTGAAATTCTCAAGATTAAAAACTTTACGCTTGTGGAATATCCATTAATAATAAATACATTACTTTTACGATGGGTACATGCATATACGAACACATGTACACACACACAGTGGAATGTAAACATTGCCATGTGACTGACACATGGCAATGTTTGTTTACCCTTTGGAAGAAGGATACGAAATGGGCTTGAAAGTAGATCTTTAGCAGGGCTTCAAGAAAGTCTCTTCCAGTCATGAACCGACTATANTTCAAGAGAGTCTCTTCCAGTCATGAACCGACTATATACGCTTCTCTTGATGTTCAACTGGTTACGTCTATGTACTCTGACTGTTCCACTTCAACTCAGCGGTCTTCCCCAGCGCTGCGCTTATGATGACTTCATGTGCTGCCCTCTAGTAATGTCTTCTGCTTATTTGGTCATTCTCAATCACTTCCATCATGGAGTTATTTTTTCATTTTTCCAGTAGTGTAGGTGAAAATGCAAGAAGTCCTTATCAAGATCTATTAAAAATATGTTAACTAGCAATACAATACAGTAGAACCTCAATTTTACATTCCTCTCACTAGGCAACATGCAAATTTCGCAAATATAGTTGAAAATGATACAAACACATTTGTATATGCATATGAAAATAAAAATGTGCAGTTTGTTTTATAAAAATTGGTTTTGACAAAGTTATTTTAGTACTAAAACAGTAACTTTCGCGGCCGCTGTTACAATAATGCGGAACACTCTCTCATTGGTTTGACGTCACTAGTCATAAGCCGGCGGGCGGCCCCGGCACGTTGCAAACAAGTAGCACTAAAATGGAAGGCAACTTTTGAAAGCGCAGTCGGACAATCTGCCATGAGTAGATACTGATATGGTACTTGATTACTTAAATTCCCATTGGTTTGTTGAACCTGAAATAAAGAGGTGTAAAATTACAAAGGTAAGAACGTGTTTCATATCGCAGTCGTGATCTTCAAAGCGACAGAAGGCCTACATAACATGTTAAAACTTATTTGTTTGTATGTTTTATTGAGGTACATATTATTATTATTATCATGTGTGTTTATGCTTGCAATTGCTAAGATTCAAAGTTGGAAATTAAAATATGGAATACGTATTACATTCACAAGAATAACAGAATTGTAATGAAGGCGACTGCAGTGAGCGTACTGTGTTGTCGCGTGCCATGCTTGATGTCTGTGATAAATTAACTACCTACATTATTTAGAAATAAAACATAATGTTATGTTGACAAAGAAGGTAACAAATATTTCCGAATTCTAAACCACGTTTCAGTATTCACAAAACACTTTTTTCGCTTTATAAATGTCAGATAGCGAGCAGCATGGTCACAGCAGGCGTAAAACTAGCATGCTAGTCACTACCAGAAACTGCAAGACTTCTCACGAGCAGCTGCGGGCTGGTGGCGGAAAACGCCGCGCTGCCGGCCGGCAAACCTGTATTTCCGCTTTCCACCTCATTTATAAACACTATATTGAGGCCTCAAATATATAGTTTAGAAACTAAAAAATAACTTGCTTATGTTATTGTTTCTTATGTTTTGTGTACCTAACATACCTTTCATTATTCTGACATCACGACAGCTGTGTCTACACTTTCTTTTTAACTGTAAGAACTGTACACATAAACTGAAAATATAGATATGGTAGTTTGAGAAACACTTAATACAGTAAAGCTTCGCTATAACAAACTCCAAGGGACCCAAATTACCACTTGTTTGTTATAATGAAGTTCTTTATACTGAAATCAAAGATTTCAGGCATTGCAATTTGTTTCATCAATAAACCACTTGGAATTGTAGAAGTGTACGATTTTAAATATGCCAGTAATTGTAGTGTATATGACATTTTATATGTAGATAATCATACGTAAGTTGGTATGTACTACATAGAAACAGTACCATAAAAAGAGTAAACAGTATATGAATTAAGAATACAGTACTACATAAAATGTAGNTACTACATAGAAACAGTACCATAAAGAGAGTAAACCGTATATGAATTAAGAATACAGTACTACATAAAATGTAGGCCTACCTTTAAAATATTCCGACTCACTGCAGCAAAACACCACCCAAGAACATTCTGCTGATATAAACTAAAATGTTTTAAGCACATTCAGTTAACAATAACAGTTACGTACATACATGAAACCATTTCAAAACAATACTGAAGAAAATGAAATATTTTAAGAACAAAACATGACACTTCAATTGATTTCAACTTTGGAAAACAACTCTTTGATGGATGTCTGCTTCTTCATGTCTCTAAGGTCTTTAGTTACATCTCTTTCTATTTTTTGTAGTGATGACATGTGATGGGATAAATTTACAGATGTCAGAAAAAGCCTTTCTAACACATCCAATGCATTACAGATTTCTTCCCGTTGAGGACGTTTGATCTCGGTTTCCTCTTCTGAGTCATTGTCATCGCTGCTAGCCTGAATGTTCTCTGCGGGTATCTCGTCCGTGACAGGAGAGCAAGTGGATACCTGATTATCCACTGACACAAAATCACTGAATGAAGTTTCATTAACGTCAAATTTTTTCTTCATTTCTACCCAGGCAGCTTCACACTCCTGAAGAAGAAACCACGTCAGTTGAAGGACACAATTTGCTGGAAACCCTGCCTTGGCAAAACAATTTGCAACTGTGGAAGGTGTGATTCTGTTCCATGCTAACACGAGCCTGTGCATGGCCTGAAGAATGTTCCACTTCAAGGAACTTCTAGCATCTTTACCAGATTCCATTTGGCGCAGAAGGAATTGCACCAGTTGCTTTTTGTAGTCTTTTTTGACCTGTGCTATAATCCCTTGATCTAGTGGCTGCAGGGTACTGGTGCAGTTTGGAGGGAAAAAAATCACTTTGATGTTCTTCAGTGCTGATATGTTAGCATTATGAGCAGGACAGTGATCTATAAACAGCAGAATTTTCCTATTTTGCACCCCCATCCTACAATCAAAACTCTGGAGCCATTCTTGAAATAATGATGATGTCATCCATGAACTTGAGTTGGCTTTGTATTTGCAGGGAAGGTGTTTCACATTTTTGAAACATCTGGGTTTTGAAAACTTCCCAATCACTAGTGGTTCCATTTTCTCAGACCCATCACTATTAACACAAAACAGAACAGTAAACCGTTCCTTACTTTTCTTTCCTCCATGACAGGTTCGACCTTTTACCTCCAAAGTTCTGTCTGGGAGAAGATTGTAAAAAACTCCGGCTTCATCACAATTAAAAATGTTTTTTTTTTTCATATCCCGAGATAAGTGTGTCAAGATTTTCCTGCCATTTTTCCTGAACCTCAGGATTAACAGCAGCAGCTTCTCCACATACTTTCAAAGTGGTTAAATTATGCCTTACTTTGAACCTATGCAGCCAACCACCAGAAGCCTGAAAGTTTTCAATGCCCAATTTAAGGGCTTCTTCTCGTGCCTTTTCCTGAAAAATATTTCCGCCAACTGGTATATTTGATTTCCTGGAATGCATTAGCCAGTCAAACAATTTCTTCTCCAGTTCTTCATAAGGTGAAGGGCGCACACGTTTACGATCAGGTGACAAAAAATCATTCTCAATTACAGTGCGTTGGGTTAATATCGTCGAAAGCGTGGATTTCGCTATTCCAAATTCGTTAGCAATATCATTTTTTTTTCTTCCGTCATCTACTGCTTTTAATATCGCCAATTTAGTTTTTAGGTCAATTGCCTTTCGTTTTCTTGTCAGCATTTTTAATGAAGTGTGAACAAAAATTATCGTACAATTCACCAACGAAAACTAAATGTAAATTAGGGATGGGTCGAATAACCAAAAATGTCGATTCCGGTTCCGGTGCCGATTCTACAATTTAAATATCGGTTCCAGTATTCGGTTCTATGTATTTTGAATACTTGCCTTTTGCTTGCAACTTTATTAAACCAATGCAGGTAAAATTCATTAAATGTTTTATTTAACCGTTATATGGAAGAATTGAACAATAACAAAGTGTGAAGATAAGTTTTAATGTATACAGATAAACTTGTTGTATTAAATTTATTTAAGGTTAGTAAATATGTAAAAAATTACTCTTTTTTTACATTAAAATGTGGTGATTGTGATATGTTTGGAAAATACTTTAATTAAATAACTCCTGGCCCTCAAACCAAAACATTGTGGCCTGCTGTAAGATGGGAACCTACAAAGGTTCGTTAAAAGAAGGTCAACAGCTGTGGTGGGCTGGATTTCTTATCTTTTTTTTGCTTCTTTTATGGTGTCTGGGTGGCCCTTTTTTGTCTTTTACAGTGACTCATTGGTTTTTTTTTTGCCGTGCTGGAATGTGACACCTCGAAAAAAAAACCGTCTCTCTTACTCCCGGCCCGTGGCCATCCTACCAAACAAAGAAGCCTTGGAGGAATGTATCGATCGGCTAGCAGTGTTGTTTACTGGAGAGGGCTGAGCTAAAGAGAGAGAGAGAGAGAGAGAGAAGGGAGAGGAGTGTTGATGTAAGAGCGAGAGCTGAGATAACAGACCATTCTCATACACTTCCCTCTAAACATCGCCGAACAGTTCCTTAATTGTTCTTCCTCTTGATAACTATTACAGCAAACACGGAATTAAACAAACACAATGTTTACATACTTTACGAAGTAACTCATAGAAGTCACTAACACTATAGGTTGACGTAAAACTGTCGTTAAGTCACTGGCATAGATTTCATAGGCAGTGTCGTAATCCTGCACTAGGCACTAAGCTGCTAGCGTTTTCTTTGCCGCACCACGTTGTACTGTAGTATCTGCTGCTGCTGCTAACGTAGTTCTCCACTGAACCGCCGGCAAGCGCTAGTTGCATCAGCCAACACAAAAGCTTGTGACCAACTACACCACCAAAGAACTGCAACATCTATGAGAATACCAGTGAAATTGTTTATGTTTTCGTAAGTGTCCACGGCGTTTGTGGATGCAAAAAGTTAATTTCATTTCCGTTTAGAAATATTACTACCAAAATTTTTGGATTCGTGAAGCGCAAAAGGTGTTCGTTAAAGCGAATGTTTTATAAATCGACCGTAAATTTTAAGCGAAAAATTCGTACTACTGAAAATTATTTACATGTGAAAGTATAGCATTTTGGCGGGACCATATGGTTTGTTCGTACTAATGAAATGTTCGTTGTAATGAAGTTCGTTGTACTGGTGCTTTACTGTACCTGCAATGAGATTAAATACAGCAAAGAAAATCTGCAATAAAATCTTAAGAATTTGTTTTATTCTGAAAAGCTGATTTCTTTCTGTTTATTTGAAGGAAAAGGTTATAAACGTAACACAGCGTACTTGCGTAAAATGCTAAGGCTATTTAGTGTCAATTTTGTGGGCCTTGTCTCGTAATTTTTTGTAATGTCCCTCTCTTTTATTCAAAAGAGATCTGACAATCGAGTTAAATTAATATTTCATTTAAAGTTTATGCTGTAGTCCATTCACAGTTTCTTCGGATGTTTTGAAACAAACCTTTGAAAAATCACCCTACGAATAACATATCAACCTGTTTTTTTCAATAACTTTTACACCACAAATTTATAACTCTGTGATTAACTTAAAAATATTGTATTCTTGAATAAATGAAACTTTAACTTAGTATCTTTTATAACTTGTAATATTTATTTTGTATTAAATACAATTAAAAACAGTAAGAGCAGTGATGTGTTGGCCACGGCTAGTAAGAAATAGTTTACAATTAAAATATTGTTTTACCATAATTTTCTGGTATGTTATTTGTAAATTAAACATTGCCTATTGATATATTCAAATTTTTAGGTAGCGCTGAAGGAAACATATTTCATTGTTACAGTTTTTTTAAGTCGTAGTTTGAATTTGTCGTTGGGAATCTGTGCAAGGGCTGTTAAGATCTTCAATGATGTTCTTTCTTTTCGTAAACGGTTCTGAAAATGCAGTTTGGCTCGCATAGGATAAGTGGGTGTGATGGAGTTTGCACCAGTATCCAAAGGGACTCTCTGTACCACGCAATACCTTATTAGGTAGTAATCGACTGTGCTAAGTCCTTATTTGGATATGTTTGCGATGCAATGGTTGTGAANTCTGTGAGGGCTTGCTGTCATCTCAAAGATAATAAACATCAAAGAGAGAATTTCGGGAGTGGCGAATGTAACCCACACCTGCATGCACCTGCGACTGTCTCTACTTCATCTTGTTAGGACAAACTTTTATTCTAAAAAATTTCTTCCGCTTGTGCGGGATGTAGTTACGGTGCCAGGAAAGAAAGGGCCCTCCTGCATTCCTAAATTTCTTGCAATGCAAGTGTTTCAATAGCATGAATTAATAATGGTTCTACGATGCTTTTCTCGTAATCCACCTGGCTCGTATTACAAATTGTTTAATGTCTCTGCTGTTTAAAGTGAGTGAACTGTATAAACAATGTGTGAGGCGTACTGGCATAATATTTATCTATGACTCAGTCTCATCTACTTGTGACGTCATGTCACCCCGAGTGGGGTTTGAACCCAGGACGGTTTACTTCCAGAGTCAACCAGCACACCTCTAGGCAAGGGGTGCCCAAGGACACAGCAGCAGAAGCCGTCTACGCCATTATGTCAGATGTCACATGTCTTGTAATCACCCCTACGTGCGACAAGCCATCAATGAAGCCCAGCGCTGCTCTTAAGCATGCAGTAGAGACTCAACCCGCACACAAGAGAAACCACCACTTCCATCATCCCCTGAGAGAATGCGACCAGCGCTGCTAAGGGAGGAGCTCATGTCCAAAGATACCAGACCAAACGAAGGGACCTGAAGGACGCGTGCCGGCCGACTATATACGCCGGTGTGCAGCCCCAGAACGTCAGTTGTATACTCGGCATCTCACTCCACCACCTCGTGTGCTGGAGCTTTCTGCCTATCGCTTTCCTCACGAGGGATCAGCCAGCCTTCCAGAAGTCTAGACCTGTGCCCAGCGACCCCCAAAGAAGTCTTTGCACCATTACACTTACTACCACTTTGGTAGTGAACCCAGAGTCCCTTATGGACAACAGTGTAGAATAGTTACGGTCAGTTTGTCTTAGCTACCTAGCTTATTTTTTCTGCTCTTGTTAATTTAGCCCCAGGTCCCCTTCACCTGGTTTAACGTCATCTACTTCCGCCGGTTTCAGTACAATTGATAGCTAGCAGATAGTACGGGCCACCATGTCTATTCCTCTTGGTGAATAAACACGTA
This sequence comes from Clitarchus hookeri, assembly GCA_002778355.1. Lineage (NCBI taxonomy): Eukaryota > Metazoa > Arthropoda > Insecta > Phasmatodea > Phasmatidae > Clitarchus > Clitarchus hookeri. Next base: position 319,318 of record NQII01001871.1, read on the forward strand.
TTCTTACCTAACCCCGTGTGTTTATTCTAGGGTGATTGTGACTTCAGATCTCGTAGACGCCAAACCCACAAAGGAGAAGCAGGAGACAGCATCCTGAAACCCACTTTGCCGAAACTAGTGTAGAACTGCGGGCTACCCTAAATCGGGCACACGTACGTCACCAAACATAACCCAGTCGACGGCCACCGTACTTTGAACCAAGTACTCCGGTACTTGGAACATTGTAAGGTAGAACCACAAACACTACGAACACACGCAATGAAGCAGTTAGACATCCTGATCAGCTAACCCACTCCATTCACCGCCTTGAAATTTGCAGGTTGGAGTGACAGGACTGATTCTGGTTGGCCTAGTCCCTTCTGGTTACACTTTAGCTAGGGAACTCGTTGCCTGCTCCTCCTTCGTGTGGTAGACCTTAGTACCTTCCCGTATACCCTTCACCCATAGAAGCGGTGCAAGGTGGGAAGCTAAGAGGGCAGCTACTGCCTCTAAACTTAGTCAGTTGCTCTGCAATCCATTGCAGTCTGCCCTCAGCAGCCCCTCCCCACAGGATCGAGCTTGAGTCGCCCGACAACTGGCAAGGCCTCACCTCCCAATTCCTCTTAGTTCCCTTTCCCAGCCGCCCCAGAAGATTGCCAGAGATCCTCGCCCGCTCGTAATCCGTCTACAACTGCAACTATAAGTACCCTTTGATATTGCCTGCCCATACTTCCGGCCTGCGACGTCCAGCAGCACCACCGCCACCCCAGGACAGGACCCCTGTTCCAGCCAGAAGCAGCTGAGCCAGGATCTACCTCGAGTGAAGCCCACTGCTGGTAAACATGCAGATGTGGAAGATGCTGGAAACTGAGTTAGAGGTGGATTTATTCATCATCATTACTTATTTCATCTTTATTTTTATCATCCATAACATACTTTCTTATTAACTGAAAATTTTAGCTTACACAATTGCCCGTTATATCTTTAAATTCTTGTATTACCTTTTTAGTGGTGCTGTTTTCATTATTTTGTTAAATTTAAATGTTATGATTTTATTCCTGTATAAATCACCATCAAAATGTGTTTGTATCACGAAGGAAGCAAATATTTGGTACTGCTTCATTCTCTGTGAGACATGAAAACACATTAAAGGTTGACTGTTGCTGCAACATGCTTAAAAAGGCAGTAACATTTGAAGTTCGGTCTCTAATAGTCATAGTACAAAAAATTCATAGCTTGTGTATCTTATATTTGATTTCATAATCATTACGACTTTATACACTTGGTCTAAATTAAACAATAACTCTAGACCGACGTCTGAACGTGCCTTGTATTTTAAAAATAGTTTTGTCTACTAGTACAAAGCAATTATAGATAAGTTGACTTATTTATGTTACAGGCTCAAGAATAGACAATTCACATGAACTTGACAGACTATATTGAATAATATTAAAAAAAAAATACATTGTTTTATTTTTATGCACTTCAGTTAGCATATTTAATTAGCTTTGACCGAAATAAACAAATCTCAGATATCCTAACACAAATTCACTTACATATGTTAAGGCTACAGAAATACTTTGTAATAGTACTCAAAACAATAAAATCCAAAAAATGCTGGACATAAGTGTGCATAAATAAATATAGATTACGTTACGCACAAAAGTGGCAAAGCCTACAGAATTACTTCGGCCTCGTGTAATTACAAGTAATGAATATAATCAAAGATAAGTAAACTGTGTATAAAGTTAGCACATCTTACCAGAGACAGCTTAAATTCAAATTCCAACAACTTACGTTATTACAAATGTGATTTTGGTCAAAAACACGCCTAACATATGATGTGCTTCAAATAACTGGCACTTCAGAAAAATAAATAAAACGTCTTTATGTATGAATTTATGTGTGTGTGTGTGTGTTCATTCTGTAGGCGATTCATACAGGAAACTTTTATATCATCACAAACACTGCATAGAAGGGAAGGAAACACACATTGGAGAGTTTCACTGTTGTGAGAAAACGACAATGAAATATTAATAACGCACTGAAAACAGCACTGCGTGGGAAATAGTATAATACCTAATTGGTTGTACTAAGTTAAAAAATTAAACTTATATATTCTCTCATGAAAACAAAGTATTCAACATGGCAACCGTCATGCATAAAGTCTGCAGGAGCCGTGCCTTGCTCATAACGGGCCAGGTGGGCCAGAGAACTGCCTCATTAAAAATTCATGAGAGATCAAACTGTTGAAAGTACAAAGTAGTAATGCCAAAATATTTTGAAAACTGATTATGTTACTGGAAACGCAACATTGTTGTCAAATTTTGGCCCAAATTTTAAATTTACTTATTTCTTTTGTGCGCACTATTATCATCAGGTGTTGCCAATATGAACACACACAAAAGTGTTATGAACCAGCTGATTGCAGGCACTGCAAATGGAGTAATTTGTTGTGACAATTATAAAGTTGGTGGTTCTGTCTGTCAAAAAACTGCCTTTGTAAATTAAACACAGTATATGACACAGTTGCTGTACTAGTACTAGTGACGCCACACTTGATGGTTGGAGAGGCCTATTTATATACATGATTATCTATAGATTATTAATATTTCCTCTACGTGATTGGGGCGGGGCACCTTCGTAATAAATTATATTATGATTTCTCACCATGACCCAGAGGTGCATTTGCACATGCCGACTAGCTATTGAAACCAAGGAACTTGTAATTTAAAGAAACTTCTTTAATGTTTTTGAGAAGTTTATTTTAACATGTCAAAGATACAAAAGTTTGAAGTGGAGTTATAATTAATTTTTAAAATTTTCAGATCTCTGTTTGTATTTCAGTTGCATGTGAGTTAGAACATGAACAGAAGTGATTTGCCAGTTTAATTTTTGAAAACATAGAAATTCAGCTTTAGCTTAATTGGCAGCATCTTGGATACAGTTTTTAAGTCAGTACATATTTTTTTTATTTTATGTTGTTTTCGTTCAGCAACTATCACCACTTAAATTTATTCTCAGTGTTTTATGCATATAGTTTGTAACCTGACTTCATGTGATTTGTGGCATATAGCATAATTGCAATGATTTCCTGCTATTGAAGGTGTAATGTGTTTTTTGTTATACTGTGTTGGTCATGTTCTCAGTTACACTTAATCAGTACACTCAAATACCCTACTTTGTTTATTAATTTAAGGTGCTTGTAATGACGCAATATTCTTAATTTTTCGGGACTCGGGTGTAAAATTCTTTTGTGTGTATAGCTGCTTTGGAAAGCTTCGTAATATTTTTATCGGGTTTGAAATTAAAAGCTGTGGTGGCTCGTTTCCCGCGATAGTTTGTTTATCCGGCAGACGTGTGCTATTGTAGGTTACCGGGCGGACGTCTGCTGTTTACGTTTTATCAGGAGTCCGTTTACAGTTTTGGTTTCGAACTTTGGAGTTTTGTTAAGCATCAGCATTAATTAGATATTTCAGGTGACGTTGACAAGTTTTAGTTCCTCCGGCGCAGTTTTGTTGTACGAGAGGTTAGTTAATGTTGACGGCACAGTATTAGTTCCTGCGGTGTAGTGTCGATAACGTGTGTGAGGATAACCCCCACATCGGCCACTAGACTTTATTTTATTTCTCTGCCTGTGTGGGAGGTTGACACATTTTATATTTATTTTGATGCAAGTTTTGAGACGTTAATGATATGTAAACGACTGTGGCGCTGGTCTGTACTTTTATATTTATCTGTGAGAGGTTCGTACTCTGCATACTGGAACTCTGTCTGTGAACTGTGAAACTGCAATAGTTAAATAAACATATATAACAAAATACTCTGGAACTTTATTTCTTAATCAATCGGCGTCAATTGCAATTGTACTGAGTCTCGTGTTTCTACCTTGAGCTAGTTGTGGCAAAGTAACATTCATCNCAATTGTACTGAGTCTCGTGTTTCTACCTTGAGCTAGTTGTGGCAAAGTAACATTCATCAACTACAGTAAACGGCTGAACGTTACAAAATGGCACCTAACTGTGGGGCGGCAAGATTATAAATATGGCTTAACGAGCTGCGGCAACGTTACATGCTCAACAAAATATAGAATGAATCTACAATCTAGTGTTCTGTTTGACGCATGTACCGCCACTGTAAAAGACAAGGCGGCTTATACGGTCAAAGTTAATGCCCCTCCAGGCCCTGACNAGGGGGTGGGGTAAGGGGGTGAGGGAAGTGAGCCAAAGGCGTGCTGTAATCCTCAAAACTGTCACGCGACATGTTTCATGGACTGATACAATAATTATATTATATACGGACATGTCACTGCACAGCAGTAAACATAACCTAAATAGAAACCATACTATACATATGTATATGAAAACTTTACCACAACAAACACTTTTTTACTGGTGGCTTTGGCAAAGGGAAGAAATCAGGTTTTTTTTTGGGCGATGCAGCTATAACAAACTAAAAGACATTGACTATATCAAAAGTAAATGCTAAATAATATTCTGAACTTTTAGCAAAATGGTTTTAAATTAAGGGGTGTAAGGACCACTTCAATTCAGACACAGAGAAACTGGAAGTAAACAAGAAAATAATGATACAATGGTCATGCAATATTGGGAGTTACTGAAAAGGGAGAAGAGGTTGATAAGGTCATAAAAAGAAAGGGGCTTTATTTAAAAACATAATTAGAAATTATTAATCACCTTGTATTCAAACAACATTGTAGCAGAAAAGTTGTCCTGCTTTTACATTTTTTCGTTTTGGTTCCGCGGAAGACACAGTATACATTGTGGTGTATGCTAAGCTAAATTAATTAAGTCTTGTAAAAAAATTTACCCATTTACATTTTAAAAAAATATCACCTGTGACTGTTTCTTATTCCTTTTATCTTCGGGTGTGTCCGTCCACACAGAGCGATCTCCTACATCTTGAATCTCTCGCCGCCGAAACTGTCTTGGTCCAAGACCAAACTCTTTGGCGCGCTCTGGTGGCAATTCTAGCATCCATGTTTCTCGTTTCAGGAAGTCTTGTTCACTGTTATCTGCCTAAAAGAAAACAGTTTTAAAGTCTCTTGAAATAAGATTATACAAGAAAAATAAAACATTTTAATTGATGTATTATAAAAATGACATAGGCAGCTGTAATATGTAACATCTGTACATTTTTTGATTGTCTATAAGATTAATGCTATAGCTTAAAGGAAAAGTGCAGTGTTTGGCTATAGGAGGACAGTTAACTATTAGAAAGACAGTGAAAATTTTCTTTTACCAGTTTTGGATAAAAAAAATAATGTTTTGCAACAACTGTAAATTTAGAGCTGAAGAAAAGAAAATTCTGACTGGTGGAGGGATCAACATGTGAAGATTTGCTGTTCAGCAGAGTTTCTGTAGTAGTTTACTCGTAAATGTTTTAGTTTTACATTCCAGTGTTCAGCTCACCACATTCTATCATTTCCAAACATGTCACTTGTGGGCATTACAATTTGGGCCATGGAGAACTGAAAAATCTTATGCTACTTGTAAACAGAAAAATCTTGCTGCTATGTTTATAACCAACATCACACGCCTAACGAGGATATTTTTGCAGCTCAGCAGGAATTTGGGAAAATCTTTACTGATACATTTAACATTTCATAACTCCTACACAATTTTCTTTGAAATTTTTTTTAAATTATGCATTTATATTATTGAGTTAACTATGCACCTTATTTACTTGTGTACAGTGCACAACCATAATTTTTGCATCACTAAGACGTGATGTCGCGGATGTGTCAGTAATTTATTTAGCATCACGCAGTTTCTTTTCCCCACATTGGTGTGATAATTGTGATATACTATACTTGTGTACCAATAGCAACTAATGGCAGAAAACTCCTAGCTTGCTGTAACTTGAAGGCAGTTGTTGAAAAACATCACCAGCTGTTCCCAATTGTCTTTTTTCCTTCCCTTACATGGGAAGAGGGTTGTGATAAGTCACTTACCCTCTCCTGCGAATGTAGCACAACGTCCTCCCTCCCCCTACCCAGTCTCAGTTACATACTGCAGCTTCTCTTTCCTCACTTGCCACATCTGCTTCTCTCTTCCCAGGTGAAGTTGTGTTCATGAAAACAAGGAGGGCGTGCAGAAGAATACCAGTCCACACCAGTAGAAAAGAGAACTGTGAGCACACTTTGCTTTGTTGCCGCACACACACAGTGGTTGCCTGCCTGAGTCACTAACTAAATAATGTGTAGTGGTTCGGTACAACTGCTCTAATTGAAAACTTTATTCTAGAATAATGTTTTTTTTTGCAACATTTAATAAACCTTTTGTGTATTTCTAACATTTTCATTTTCTTATTTTATTTTCAATGTGTATTCTTTTACGAGTGAAACAGCTTAAAACTGGCATTTTCTCTATCATATCTATATATCAAACTTAATTACAGAATCTTCACTAATACAGAGAGGGACGAAAAATAAGGAAGCTGCCAGAATTGAATGAACTCACCTCACCAATGAACTTCCTTTTTAAGGCTTGTGCCCGTCTCTCTAGAGCCTCGTGTGCACGACTACTGCCCGAGGAGGGGCTCTGAGATGGTGGCAAGGGACCCACGACTTCCTCATCACTACTGCTCGAGCCACCTCCCTCGTCATGCCTGAAGCCCTGGGGTAGTGTGGGTCTCATTACTCTACTCCCGGACATGGCCACAAGTCCAGGTGGAAGAGCTGGGCCATACATGTCAGCACCACCCTCCTCAATGTCTGAAACACCACATTAACAAATGTATTTTCATACACTAAGCGAAACACTGTAAAAAAAAAACCAAAGAGATAATTTCAACCATGTAATGTGCTATTATGAATGTTGTAGGGAATTCAAAAATCATGACAGCTAAGGGTACCACTGACCACCACAACAATAAATGTTTGGGACAACAAATGACAGTGTATGCAGTCCTAATTTCAAGTCCCAGATAGGTTGCAAGTTCACGTTTAGTCCATGTTAGCAAGAGTCACTTACAGTAGTGCAAGTCAAGTAATAAACACACTGGATTTTACACCAAAAATTACTAGTAATAACGTCACATTTTTATTAACCTAATCAATATTAGAAAATTTGTCATGTACACTTCGTGCTTAAAAACTTTCAATATTAAGTTTTTTTTTACGTGATGCAAGTATATAGCTTTTGCCAACCACGTCTTCTTGAACATGAACCCCATCTTGAATGAATACAGCAAACCCAGATATTTTGCGACAGTAGTGATTTTACAACAAAATTCTCAGAAAATATTAAATTTTAGACAAAAATGCAAGGAATTTCAACCAAATTTCATAGAAATTATGTTTGTTAGCATGCAGTAATAAAATTAAAGAAGTTCCGTAGTTTCAGCCAGAGAGAACAGATCGAGGACTTTGAAGAGTACGAAGTCTCAACATCCTGGTGAGGGCACCCACCCCGCTGGGGCATGGTGTCTGCACGGAGAACATCTTGAAGTTGGTTTATTACAATTTAAGTAAAGTGCCAGGTCTAGAGATTCGTTGCAAAATGTTAAGTTTAATTCCACTCCAGTTAATAACTATTAAGTTGGTGTTAAACCTGAACTCCCCTCACGGATTTAGCTAAAATTTGCTGTGGGTGCCACAAAATAGAATTTAAAGTCTTTTTCTTGATACACCTCTAAATTCAAGTTTCACTGAATGTTAGATTAAATGCCTTTGTTTTAAATTACTTGTCACACTAAATTATTATTTGTTAGTTAATGTTATTGTATATCTCTCAATAATTTTTTATTTTGAGAAATATTTGTACGAGTAAGCTTCCAAAAAGGTTTGTTAATAAAATTCCTATTTTTGATCAAATGATTGTTATTTTCACTTATATGAGGACTGATTCAGAAGTCATGGCAACTATTGTTTATATCCTAAAAAATGACTCAACACAGGAAATGCACTATGTGCAGATGAAAGAGTAATACAAGTATGTTTTAAAGGTGACACCACATGGGGTATGGATGCAGGAATGACCGGTAGGGAACAAAGACAAACATGGCTGCTTGAAATCACAGTTTAGTTGATTTATTCTTGTACCTTCTCTATACATTCATTTGAACGGGTATATATCGTACGTGTACAAGCTGTTTAACATCTTTCAAAGTAGTATCCGAAGTTGTCCAAGGTTCATTGCCAGCGATGAGGCAGACGGGAAATACCATCTGCTGCATGAGATCCATCAATGTGCGCTACCTCTCGCCGAAATGCTGTGATGGTGTCTTGTTTGTTGGCAAAGTGTTTACCACACAATGGCCTCTTCACTTTCGGAATAAGATCTTAGTCACACGGATTAAGATCGGGAGAATAGGGAGGGTGTGGCAACACCTCCCATCCCCAACATTGTAAACAATGTGTAATGCTACCTGCTGTATGAGGTCTAGCATTGTCATGTAAGACTATAGCGTTGCCCAATAGTTCAGGACGTTTCTCTCTAACTGCACAATGACAGATAGTACTGAGCATTTAAATTACAACCATCACGAACTGAATGAGAAATTAAAACACCTCGACTGTCATATGCCAAAATGATTATCAGCTTTGTGGGTGACTGGTTTTGTCGTACCTTGTGTCTCCGTGGTGATCCAAGATGACGCCATTAATTGGACTGTCGCTTCAATTCGGGTTCGTATGCTTCTGCCCATGTTTAATCAATTGCATGATGCGGTTCAGCATGCCATTACCTTCACGGTGAAAGCATTCCAGATTGATACAACATGTCTCATATAAGGTTCACTTCTATACCTCAGTTAAGTGATGTGGCACCCACTTGGCACAAAATGTCCGTACATTTAAGTCCGCCGTAGAATTTGGTGCACTGACGACGCAGGCATACCTGTATGCTGGGCTAATGCCATAACAGTCCAGTGAGTGAGTGTCATCCATTCGGCACTGATCGACCACAGCCATTCATATGTCGTCAGCTGACACAGCACGTCCACTGCGAGGTAGGTCGGCTGTTGACTATTCCGTTTGAAGGCCTCTACCCAACATACCACTGTATGGTAAGGTATAGCACGATTACCCAATGTTTCCCATAGCTCTGCACGACATTCACGTGCATTGCAGTCGCAGCGTATGGTTATCTTAATGCACGCACGCTGTTCAACTTTGGTTACGTCCATTTCGCACCACTGTCATCCGAGAACTGACATAGGGAACGTGCTCACAGTCGGACGGAAGCACTCATATCCCATCAGTTCGATGTGGGGTAGCACACATTGACGAACCGTAAACAACCTCGGAGACTACTTTGAAGGATGTTAAACAGATTGAACATGTACGATACGTACCCGTTAAAATGAGTGTATACAGAATGTACAAGAATAAATTTATTAAACACTNAGAATGTACAAGAATAAATTTATTAAACACTGATTTCAAGCAGCCATGTTTGTCTTTGTTCCTTGCCGGACATTCCTGCATCCATACCCCGTGTGGTGTCACCTTTAAAACGTACTTGTCATTCATTTTCACCTGTACATAGTACATTTCCTGTGTTGGATCATTTTTGGGAGATGAAAATCGTTGCCATGACTTCTGAATCGGCCCTCACAGATAATGAGTTGTTTCTCCCTTTTGTTCTATTGGTGCTAGATGAAAGGTGTTAGTAGAACATAATTGATCATGTACCAGTATTCTCCGACAACCACAGCATGTCCTGTATGGGACTTAACCTTAGTGTTAAGAACTTCCCCCTTTGCCTTTTGCGAAGTGGTAATTGCATAGCCAAACGAGTCACAATTTGTAGAATAAGAGAAGACGGTTGCATAAATACAGGCTACCTCTAGTGACCCCCGAGTTACAGTGTAACAGTATTTCTTAGCATTGACAACATGCTTTGAATGAACTTCATCCCCATTGCCTCTATTTTCCTTTTGTTCCTCTTAGTGCCCAACCATTATTAAAATTTTAACTTGCATTGTAGTGGCTTTTCTGTATGTTTATGTTTTTCGTACTTCGGTAAACATTACTATTTCAACTGATCATCTTGACTGCATGTTAACTGTTTTGTCCCCATTAATATTGCATTTTCAATGATTTCAGTAAAGTTTCTAAATAAATCCTCTACAAAATTCACAGATGTTTTTTATGGTATTAAAATGCCAGTTGGATTAATGTATATTGTATAATTTTATTGTACTACATTACAAATTGCAAAAAAAAAACCTAGAAAATTTAGAAAAAATCTTCTGAAATGGTATTGTTAAATTCATAGTTTATATTTCATTGCACTTTTTTTTATACCAAATTTACGTTAAGACCTCAATTTGGAAGAGATCAAGCAATATCACTGTTACGCTATGCATTTTAGTGGCCTAAACTGTGAATGTACATAGCATGCACGCATGACCAAGAATATGAATATCACAATTAATACCAAGTAGTTTAAATAACACCCAGATTTTATCATCAAGTTTAAATTTAACTTCTTTATGTGAATACACTACAGAAAGGTGTATAAGATACCTTTGCCTATAACAACAGTTAATTAAGTACACCCTCGTGAACACCAAAGTCTTCCAACAAATAATATCTTAAATATCATTGTGATTAGGACCTAATATGTGCAAAAGTAGGGTCTGGTGAATTATGTGCCTTATGAAAAAGAAAACACAATTTTGAAAAATTATATTACACTTTTACACAGAGTAACTTACAAAATAAAAGTTCTATCTTCTTTACTAACATCTGCATTAAAATCACTATTATTNTCAATCAATTGCCAGATTTTCTAAATCTGTAGTGTTTCCTCAGAATGTTGGACGTATTCCAACGGGAGTTTTATATCACTGATGTAAAAATTCAGTAACCACTATTTTATTACAACTAAATGTGATGCTTTCTTTTCATCTGCATTTATAGCTACAGCACATTTATGAAGTGAATTACAAAAAGTGCTTACTTTTAAATTTCTGATACTTGCACAACAGTACAATAAATTATCTGATAATTACTAAATCTATGGAATTTATTTCTTAAGTGGAAATGATACTGACTGCTGAAGAAGTTAATACCTATATTTGCATCATTCTTATCATCTGAACTTGACGANTTAAGTGGAAATGATACTGACTGCTGAAGAAGTTAATACCTATATTTGCATCATTCTTATCATCTGAACTTGACGATCCTCCACAGTCTGTCGTTTCTGTTCTTTCCGAGCTGTCGCCACTCCCAGAAGACAGATGAGGTGGCAGTGCAGGCCCAATCACCACAGATGCAGCATTGTCATTGTCTGTATCTGCCTCACCACACACTTTCTGCAAGTGTGGGGGCAAAGCAGGGCGAATGAAATCTCCCATTGTGCACTATAGGATAAATGAAACAGTTTAAGAACACCGACATTATCCTAAACTTGTAATTTTTTAAACACTAACATCATTGCTTAATGATCTTATTTGTAGGTAGGCAAGAATGGAGGATAGGGACATGCGCACACCTTGCTCATACCCAGCTCACTCGCTGTCATGATGCAGAGACAAAGATTCTGTGGAAACACACACACACTTGTTACACATGGTAATTTGATTGTTACACCTGCAGGCCACTTCTTGTGACTTACTAGCAAAACAGATTTTGTGCACCTTGTACGTCGAAAACTAGTGAAATAAATGTTGGGCAGCGACAACAAGAATAATTGGTGGTATTTTTGTGAACTGGTATGAACTTCAAACTAACCCCACCCATCACAATGAACACTGTTACTGGTTTTAAGGATATTCAGCATTTGATATGGCAAGGCTGGTAGAATATAATTACAAAAATGTGTAGATTTTAAAGTTTGATATTTTTAAAATAAACAATACTGATAATCAAAATTCTCATTTTATATCATATTTCGGCTAAATTCAAAAATTTTTACAGACAAACACACAGCCCTTAGTTTTATTATATTTGGACAGCTTTGAGAAAGATATCACCCCTAGTTTTCAATAGGTGCCATTATATTGTCCACATCCCAGGGAGTTTAACCCAAACCTTGCATGATTACCCCAGTCAAGTCAGGTTTTCACCCATACAAAAATAATGTAAAGCTGAAATTTAGCCCAATGGTACTACTGCTCTCAGTAAACAACATATATAAATACTTTGACTTTGTGTTCACATACGTGATTTTAATTTTAAGGCCCTTATAATTGTTAAGGCATATGATTCGCGCAATTTTACTTTATCACATTTTGTGACGTGATGAATGAACCTTACGATCCACATTAAGTCTCAAATTAAAGAAAGAGTAAACTTTAAATAACATAGATCAGTTAATACTAGAAAGAACGTAGTTTAACTGACTATGTCTATTAAGCAAATAAAATGCACAAAATCAAAATTTTAATGAAACAAAGTCAAACTGTTGGTCATAGTTATTTTAAAATGAATAATATGCAAAAACCAACACAACAAAAAATGTTGCCTGTTTTACGCCTTTTTAATGTTTTTTTTTNTTTAAAATGAATAATATGCAAAAACCAACACAACAAAAAATGTTGCCTGTTTTACGCCTTTTTAATGTTTTTTTTTGTGAGCTCTGTATGGCCAGTGGTTGTAAAACTGTACCTAAATAAGTAAATGCATGTGCTATGTTTCANTTTTTTTTTGTGAGCTCTGTATGGCCAGTGGTTGTAAAACTGTACCTAAATAAGTAAATGCATGTGCTATGTTTCACAGACATAACCATGTTGTGCAACAAATACACCTGAAATATTAAAATATCTTTACAAGATTCCAGCTTTGCCCAAGAGCCTTTACAAAAAATCCAAGACCACATCATTGATATTCTTCATAAAACTTTTTGGACCCTTTCAACATTTCTATAGCTTTGGGCAGTACCCTTTTTGACTTTGTGGGTTGTACAGCCATAACAGTTGTCCTTTAATGTGTCACCCGACATTCTCCTGTCATACTGCATCTTCATACTATCACTATTTATTCTGAGGTGCTGTCAAACAAAATCAGGAATACCAACTTATCTCTGATGTAAATTCACTGACATAATCTAGGGCAACAGCTTCCTTCCCTTTCTGCCAGTCGACCAAACAGCTGGTCACTAGGGAGGTGTAGCTCACCCAAACAGCATACTAGATGGTGTTACCCCTGTAGACTTGTGAACTGCCAAGATGTAAGCAAGGAGAGGTAATTATCCAGGGTAGCTGCTTTTCTGTAAAAAAATTAAATAAGCTCGGAAAGTGGTATATTTCCACTCTACAAATTATGCAGAACACGAATATACTAGGGGCATTAACGTCCGACTAATTTCATAATATGTGCCCACTTAACATAACAGACCCTAACCCTACGATGAGTGAATCCATATTTTACATTTTTAAACTAACCTTGGCTTTTTTGGGTTTTAAACTAATCTAGGATTATAGGGTTTTTAACTAACCCGGGGTTGTAGGGTTTTAAACTAACCTCTGATTTTAGGGTTTTAAACTAACCTAAGAATTTAGAATGTTAATCTAACCTACGATGTTAGTCTATTTTAGGACAGTTCAACACACCGGAAGTCATCAGGGTAGGCGGCGGGTACAATCCCATTGTCTTAGACGCATTCAACTGCCGTGCATCTTACCTCAATCGACGAAACACAACGATCAACTAAAACATCCACGTAACACCTGCCACATAGGCAAAAATTACGCACAGAAGCACTAGTTCTTGCACCCTCCAATCTTAAAACACATCCACACTGTCTCGCTTCTGAACTGCTACTAATGGTTTCTCAACTGCAACGTAAAATTCCGTAACAATGACGTCTATATATCACAGCCAATAAGGTGACGGCACAATGTGCATTTGTTCACGTCACTACACCAAATATTAAGGCGTCTGACGTAAAAAAAGCGGTGGGCCACTCATACTATTAACTATTTTATTTAATACGTTCTACTTATTTTAACATTATGCCCTCCTGAATATCCGCGGCCGGTAGGTAGCGTGGGAAACAACGATGCGGAGCCATTAAACATGGTAACCGACGTGAACACAGCGACCAAACTGCACGTACTTTAGACAATTTATTTAATATGTTCTACTTATTTTAACATTAAGCCCTCCTCAATATGAACAAGGTAAGCTGTGCAGAACCTATTAATGCTACTTTTGTGGGTCTAGGACATTTCCTTCAGAAAAGCAGCTACTCTAGATAATTACCCAAGGAGAAGCACTTGCACTTTCGAATCCCAGTCCTTTTGGGTGTCTGCCACAAAGATCGACGGGTACTTCTCAAGAGTCGGACTTCGGGTGCAAGGCTGTAGTCCTAATCTTTTTCATCCCCAGAAGCTTTGTTACATCGTGGAACACAGCAGCTTGAAAATTTTTGTCCCTGATTGGAATGGAGTTTTAGAGGTGCCCCAAACCTTGAGAATACATGCTCTATAAGTGCATCAGCTGGATTACGTGCTTCTTGGTTTTTGANCCCAAACCTTGAGAAGACATGCCTTACAAGTGCATTGGCCACAATACATTCTTCTTAGTTTGGGAGGGGAATGACCTCAAAGCTACTTAATAAAGTGATCTTGGGCCACCAGTATATACAGATTACCTCTTTCTGTGGTAGGCAAGGGGTCCAGAATGTCTACTGCCATTCTCTCAAATGGGGCTTCAACACTGTATTTCTGGTGGTGACTTTGTCCCTTCCCCGCAGTGCAGCTGTCGCACATTTGGCACCACTTCTCAACATCCTCTTGACAATGAAGCCAGTAGAATTTCAGTCGGACACTATCCAGGGTCTTATTAACACCAAAGTGACCACTGACTGCCGTATTATACAGTTCCTTTAAAACTTTGGAAACCCTGCATTCTGGAAGGACTATCTGTAAGTGTGTGTGTGTGTGTTTCCCATCATAACTTTCCCAGTTCTGTAAAGTACACCATTATTCAGTACAAGGGAATTTCATAGTGCCCAGTATGATTTGACTTTTGTGCTCAGGCTCAATATCTCTTCAAATTTTGACTGACAGACAGCGCCTTTCAACTCTAGTAAAAGAATGCAAAGTGGGATAATTTAGCTCATCTATCCTAATACCCTCATCACTCCATGTAGGTGACTCATCACAATATACAGAACCTTGAATTCTCATCCTACGTACCTTCAGCGATTCACCACTTTTTATTTTTCGTAGTGTTCACAATGACGACAGAATGGTTCACATGGCCTCATAGAATGTGCATCTGCATTGCTGTGAAGACGTCCAGATCTGTGCTGTATTTCAAAGTCATATTCTTGAATATGCTGTATCCGCCGGGCACTTTGACCTTCAGGGTTCTTGAAATTAAGTAACCTATGTAATGAAGCATGTTTGGTTCTTAGAATAAAATGCCTACCATAAAGGTAGGANGGTTCTTGAAATTAAGTAACCTATGTAATGAAGCATGTTTGGTTCTTAGAATAAAATGCCTACCATAAAGGTAGGAGTAGAAGTGTGAAATTACCTTCACCACGGCCAGGAGCTCTCTGCGTGTCACGCAGTAGTTTCTCCTATGCTTGTGCAGTACCTTAATGAAGTATTCTAGTGGCCTCTCCCCCCCATCCTGAACCTGAGAAAAAAGTAGCTCTGGTGCCTACACTATAGTCCATTCACAGTTTCTTCAGATGTTTTGAAACAAACCNGAACCTGAGAAAAAAGTAGCTCTGGTGCCTACACTATAGTCCATTCACAGTTTCTTCAGATGTTTTGAAACAAACCATTAAAAAATCACCCTAGGAGTAATATGTTAACCTGTTTTTTAAATAACTGATATTCATCAGTATATAACACTGATTAACTTTAATAGTATTATATTTTTGAATAAATGAAACTTTAACTTAGTATCTTCTATAACTTTTAATATTTATTTTGTATTCAATACAAATTAAAAACAGTGAGAGCAGCAATGTTTTGGCAACGGCTAGTGAGAAATAGTTCACAGTTAAAATATTGTTTTAACCAAGTTTTTTGGTATACTATTTGTAAATTAAACATTGCCTATTGAAATATTCAAATTTATAGGTAGCTCTGATGGAAACATATTTCACTGTTACAGTTCAAAATATTCGCGCAAAATACGGTACGTAGGCCCTGGAGACATGGTGTTTTTTTTTTCGACTGAGGAAGAAACTTAAATAGGCTGTCAGCGGAGCGGAGCTTGTCGTTCTCTCTGGAAGTTTCGCACCGCTAATAGTAGCAGGAAAATTATACATGTTTTCAATTTTAACACATTTCACACTTGTTACAGCAAAAATCTTAAATTTGTAATTTACAACTGAAAAGAGATTTTAATGTTTCAATATTTATAATATATTTAGATGTGATGACGGGAAGGTTACAAATCCGAAGTTGGCAGTAGTGGCGACTGGCCACATGACATGGCATGTTGCTATTGCTCAACAAAGTGTCAATTTTTATTTTTCCGAAAAATACTTTAAATTACCACATTGAGTTTGTAAACGTTGTGTTCCTTAAACCTACCTAGTCAAGTTACGATGTGATGAATCAGTTTTTCCATGGCAGTTATAAATATACTGTAACGTGCGTCATGACTGCTGCGTGTGAAAGGGTGTGGCTGCGTCATGGTCGTTACACTGGCTCGGTGTGTGTGTGTGTGATTGCAAATATTAGACGTGCAACATTTGTACGTTTTAACCGTGAACTTTTTTTATGATGAAGTTAATTATTTTGAGGCCACATCCGTTTATTTATCAACTTCGTAACTTTTCACTAGATGTTTGAAACACAATTGTGTAACGTGCCTATGTTTCTGTGATTTGAATGTTTGCCTTAATCCCAACAAATTACTAAGCCCAGCCAGAAAATTTTAAATATATAATTAAATTGACCTAGTAAAAACTAAGTAGTTATGTAAAGAAANTTACTAAGCCCAGCCAGAAAATTTTAAATATATAATTAAATTGACCTAGTAAAAACTAAGTAGTTATGTAAAGAAATATGAGCGGAATAAAAGTTATGGTAGGCCTATTTGTGTGCATGTTCACCGCTATCTTTTAAGTTTGCCGGTGCTACGTAGAAAAATAAGGGACACAAGTTGTATGTTTGAATTTGCTGTCTTTTTCATTAGACTGGTTGCTCCTTCATTTGATTATTTATTCCAACTAAGGCCTACCTTTTAACGAAATAACCTAAAACACAGTCGTAACAGGGTTAAACACAGTTGTGGAAAAATATTAACGTGTATTATGTGTAATGTGCTATATCGTGTATAACAAATATGTTAACAATGTAAAATAATAACCGTAAGAACTATCGTCAATACAGGCATTGTTAAAAAGTCATAAAGCTGACCTAAATATGGTTATTGGCCTAAATTGTGAATATTCGTATAAAAAAGGTTTTTGAAATATGACAGAATTCTTTGAATGGCTGAAAACAGTAAGCAAAGCATTTGACAGTTAAAACATAGAAGTCACATGGCAGTGTTCATGTTTACGTGTAGTGGAAGGATACATAAACAGTAACCAAAAGAAAAAATTTAGCAGGACTTCAGAAATGTGTGAAGAAACCATGAATGGATAGGATCAGTATTCAGAATGAACGTGACCTCAGTGTTAGTGAATCCCAAGACTGAGGGAGATATCAGAATTTATTTTAGCGTACTAAATGTAACTTTGCACTCATTGGTCCAAGAAAAAATATTTCCTTTTTGTCTCAGTCAGTTCATTCAGTGACTTGGTGATTCTGGTGAACTCTGGTACAAATTTACAATTTTAGGCACATAAGTCCAGAAAACTCCGCACTTCGGTTTTGTCAGTTGGCGTCAGTCAATTTCTTATTGCTTTGGTCTTCTCGGGGTGTGTTTCAATTCCAAGGGCAGATACATGTCCTTCCTGTCACAACAATATCTTTGAGATAAACCTAACAGATAAGAAAGGGAGGACATTTTCCATCAGGCATTCGAAGGTGAGGGGCATTACACAGCCCAAAAAGCATAAATTTGAACTGCCAAGTTCCTTTCCCTTGGACACAAAATACAGTTTCCTTGGTCCTCAGGGCCACCTCGCACTGCCAGGAACCACTTTTCATGCCCAAAAAAGAAAACCATTCGAACCTGTTAGGTTGTTCATCATCTATCCTCGGAAGTTGGTAAGACTCTTTCTTTGTTACATAATTAAGCTGGTGATAATCCACACAAAACCTCAGAGAGCCATCTTTCTTCTTAATAAGTACAATGGGGAAAGACCATGGACTAAATGGTGGATCTATCACAACTAACTCCATTTCCTTCAGAATTCCCTCAACAGCCTCACGTGAAACTAGTGGCAGTCATCTTGGTGACTGGTTTATGGGCCTTGCATATCCTGTATCAATATGGTGGCAAGTCACACAGTCCTTCCAAGGTCAAAAGTCCACAGGAGAAGGCATCCCTATTTCCCTGCCGTAATAGGCATGATGACAATTTTTTAAAATACATTAAATAATGTTCTTACGCTTCCACTATTTACTAAAAATCTATAATTTTTCCAGGAAATTAAGGTTCAATAGCAATAATTAGCCATTAAAATAGTTATTTTAAATTTCGCACTAAAACGCTTAAAGCGTAATGGCGCCGGCTTGTGACGTCACGCCTCGCGTAAACAAACCTCAACCAGTAACAAATACTCGACAATAGTCAGACAAATTAAGTTATTTTGTGTTTTAAAATGAATTCTAAAGTGTATAAGTGGTGTGCAGTGCCTAAATGTACTAACACATCGATAAAAACTCCCAACAAGGTTTTCGTTTACGTTCCAAACAACAAAACAATGAGAAATAAGTGGTTAAATCTTGCACGGCGGGACCCTGCAATTGTATCGCCTAATTCTTCAATTTATTTCTGTGAAGACCATTTTGATGTACGTTTTTCCTTTATACCTTTATCGATTATAATAGTGTGTACTTGATGTGGTTGGAGAAATTGTCATTTGTCTGAACAATAAGTACCTATGTACTTTTAAAAGTCGATCACTTTAGAGGTTAGGATTCAATTATTTATTTATTGTTCTCCTCCACCACTGGTTATTTTAACAGGTTCTTATTCTCGTTACAGTTGCCAAATGATATGGATAATTATATTCAGTATCTTGTGATGGGTTCAGTGTCACAAGTGCGCATGAAACCTGGGTGTGTTCCCACTAAATTTGAATGCCAACCAGATCGAAGAAAACGCACTTCAAATACTGTACAACGACCATATATTCTCAATAAACGAAGAAAGAGAATAGTTGAAGAAAGTGAGAAAGATGATTTTTCTATGAGTTCAACTTATGCTAGCAAAATATTTATGAAAAACATTCCATTAATAGCTAGTCTATTGCGTCCTTTTATTGTTAAATTAGACAAAGATTCAATAAAAAATAAATTACCCATGGCTTTTAGGCATAAATATCACCATGTAAGTTGCATTATTGACTGCTTAGAAATTGAGATACAAAAGCCTTCGAAAGCCTTGAATCAATAAAGAAAGCAACATGTAATTAGGTTCATGATATAGTTTAAAAACAACATTTCGCTAACATAACCTCTAACCTATCATAAAGTGCATATTAAAAAGCAATTTTACGTGTTTTAGACTTTTAAATTATTGTTATTTAAGATTGTTAATGTAGGTACTGACATGGAAGTTTTCACATTTCGAAATTCTGCTGAGCAAAAGTCTTTGTTTGATGCAAGAAATTCTCCCAGCATCAACAAATCTACTCTCGGCAAATTAGAGCTGTTTGCCTTGATAAATCCTTGATGCATCGTTAACGTTCCTTGGTTTGGGATATGGATACTCAAAACTGGACAGTTTGATTGTTGAAACAACAGAGTTATTGATTAACACAGGAAAAGTTCGAATGAAATCTATGAAACTCAATGATGTTTACAATAGGCAAATGAGGCGTGACGTAATACGCTGTGATTGGTGTTTCACAAAACATGGCGGATTGTCGTATTTCGTATTTTTATTTTAATAATATAATATTAATCTCACAATTAATGTGAAATTACGTATATTTTTTACGATCTTTGTTATCTATTCTAATAATTAAAAGCATTATTTTTGTATTTCTTTGTTACTGTCATCATGCCTATTCAGAGACAGCCTTCTCCTATCACTAGTTGAGGTTTTCTTTTATTCTTACTAGCAGTTCCTCCAGCACTTCTAGTAGAGGACATTTGATCTGTTTTACTCTAGAAGGTTCTGGAACATTTAGAAGAACCTCTGTGTGACCTGCTTGCAAACTCCTATCAAGGCACTGTCCTCAAGACGAATGGCAATATCAGGAAAATTAATAATTCTAAATGGCAAACTGTCAGAATTTGAAGCGACCAAAGTTTTTGCTACAATGACTTTGCTTGGTAGGATGCCACCCATCTCTGCTGGTTCAATTAGACTCAAACATCTGACAAATTTTCCTTGACATCTGTCAGTTATGTAACAGGTAGCACAGTGGGTTGACAACAGACTACTGGGCAGCTCATTGACAAGGACAAATCCTGCAGTGTTGACACCACCAAGTCAGTACTGCCTACCTACAACACACCAAGTCCAGTATCGATACAGCATCCAAGTCTACATAATACACCAAGCTCCAAAAGAAATTCATATGCTGTTTCTGCAATGTAAATACCATACTCTGGACTAAAGTCACCAAGCTTTAAGTTCCCCCTTTCCTTATCTCTCACTGGTGTGGTTTCGCCTAGCACCTTTCCATTCTGTCATCAACCGATCGCTGGGGGAAGGCTTAAGTATGTTTGGTCTTGCTACTGTTATGGTCGTCTCAGTGTCGACGGGCACCTGACAAGGAACTTCATTCAGGCTCCTCTTCACCAATACATCACAATCCTGTTCACTGAACGTACATGTAAGAACATTGGGGTGTACAGCAGGCTCTCAGGTGCCCTGGCTGTCCACATGTCCGACACACTAGCCATTTGGGTGGGGGTGGCGAAGTCCTGTAGCATGGACGATGTCTCCTTCAGTGTCCTCTTGATGTTGTCATTGTCATCCTCGCTCAGCCTCACAGCCCACACCGGACATAGATGTGCAGAAACCTGTCTTGCTGATGCCACATCCAGTGCCCGGGCCATGGCGTGCTGCATGATGTGGAGTGCAGTCAGACATACCGCTTGCAGTACCTCTGTGTCGGCAATGACATTGATGAAGCCAACTGCGATGATGCAGCTCACCTCCTCGGGACACCCTTCCACAGATAGTTGGGCAAGCTACACAATGTCTTGCCATAGCTCCTACAGTGGTTCCCCAGGTTGCTGGGTGAGGCTTTGCATTCTGGCATGGTGGGCATGTCGCTGGTATCTGTCACAGGATCGTAGCTCCAAGACCAACACCAGTGTGAGTTACTCCAGTCGATATTGCTTTGGCAAAGATTGTATTATGCTCAGTGCAGAACCACTCAGTACAGCCCCGAGGTAGTAAACCTGCTGCTCATCTGACCAGCCATTCAGGGTGCAGGATTTCCTGGCAACTCTCATTTTCAGAGCGGTTGGGACAATATGGACATCTGCATCTTCTTTGGTTTGAAGCACTCGCACATCAGCTTCCACTAAATACATATTTAGCATTGTTATGAAATTGGCTTTATTTTTAGTATCACTTAAGAAATCTGCACATAATTTTCATACAATTTGTATGAAGACACTTAAAAGCATCAACATCTACTTCAATCTACATGAGATGCTCAAATATAAATTGATAGAACAATTGTGTTTTATTTTGTCTGAAAATAGTGCGGGATGATTACAAATTAATTCAATGAAGTTTGCAATAGGAAAATTAGAAATGCAGACATTCAAAGAAAAATTAATTGGTTTGCAATCTTAATCAAACAGAACAAAATAATCACCTCTCTTTAGCAAACTTACAAAGACAACAAATTACATGAAGGCCAGTAATTTTCAAAGTTCACTGCAAAAAGAAATGTACTACGGCTAGATAGGATGAAATTCATATCTGACTGGCTTCTGGTTAGTGTCTAAATAAAAATTTAGCCCTAAACTTTACTATCAAAATTTAAACAGCAAAGTCTAAAACTTAAAAATATTCTTGCTTCCAAATAAATTTCTCATTGAATTGATTGTTGGCAAATTTCCTTATGAATAGTCCCTCGTAGGAATAAGCATACTCATCTGAATGCTCTGGAATGGAGAAGGCAGCATCACTCATATATGAAAGCACTAAATATATTAATTCTGGCTTTACCCTGTCCTTATGATGTTCTCAAAAATTTAATGAAATTTGACAAGCAAAAATTATGTTGAACTGTTCTCCATGGCGTCCAAAAATGAGAGATCCCCGGAGTTCACAAAAGATGCTTAATCACCAGATAATTACTAAGATTTCAAACACTTCCTGAGATGTAAATATTAAGTCCAAACGTGCTTAAATTGTGTTGCTTTCTCTTGGGCTATTATGCAATAGTGCCTACCTTACTTACATAAAACTTGCTAAGAGAAAGAAAATATTACAGACTGATCAAAGATAAGTGGTGCCTAGCACAAGTGTCAAAAATAAAATAAGTGTTATTAACATGTGAAAATTCCAAAATATAAATAACAAATTTAGTAGATATGTGATTCTGAATATTACAAATCTAGTTAATCTAAGCTGAGATTCCAAAATAAAAACATACAATCATAATATTTACCAGACATCAAGTAAACAAATAAACAAGAATAAAAATGCTGGTATAGTTACAATTTTCTTAAAAATAGATTTATAACCATTTTACTTAAATTCCCCGACTTTTCCAGAAATGCAGAATTCCTTGACTTTTCTAGATCTTCCCTGTTTTCCCCAATGGTAGCCACACTGCAATAAAATTTTAGGTGAATCTGCTACATTTATTTACTCTTTTATTAAATCTCTCTCGGTCACCCTTTACAACTAGCATATCTGTCTGCACGGTTTTCTGCAAAGTAGTTGTACCAATATTCAGAAACATCTAAGTAAG
This sequence comes from Clitarchus hookeri, assembly GCA_002778355.1. NCBI lineage: Eukaryota > Metazoa > Arthropoda > Insecta > Phasmatodea > Phasmatidae > Clitarchus > Clitarchus hookeri. The sequence goes on from NQII01001871.1 coordinate 342,252, forward strand.
TTCGAGTTGCCTAATTTTGCACTCAATTGATCACCATGAACAAATTGCACGAGTACAATGATGGTTGCCACACAGTATCATCATAGCTCGTTATATGTCCTATTTGTGTTTAATGCATGGATTTGCCACTAGAGGCCATACATGTGTCTCCATCATTCATAGCTACAAGACACAGAATAAGGCCTTAGTAGCAGCGTGATCCATAGGGCCAAGTCCAGTGAATACGCAGCATGCCCCAACGGCACATTCAACAAACCTTTGCCTAGCTTGTTAAATTTCATACAATTCACAACTCTGCCATTAATATGTTGAACGCCGTTTATAACATTTCATTTTAATTACCGTGTTAAAATTCTCAGCCTTGCAAATATTTTTTTATTTTCAGTTAGTCTCCAAAAAAATGTATCTACTTATTTCCTTTTATCTTCTCAAATACAAAAAAAATCAATCTTCCTTATTATTTAACTNTCCAAAAAAATGTATCTACTTATTTCCTTTTATCTTCTCAAATACAAAAAAAATCAATCTTCCTTATTATTTAACTATCAATTCTTCATCTTGCAGCAATATTATTATATTTTAAATTATTAAAACGTTCATATTATTTTACACACGTCCATCATTGGGGGTGGTGAGAATTCTTCTGTTGAAAAATTAGTACTATTTTACATCTGCCTTACTTATGTTGTCTCCTGTCCTTCGATTGGCTGTCGTCTGACCATGACACATCTCTCCGCCACTTAGTAATTTAATGCTGACTACCCCCTAGGAAAGAAATGAAAAAATAACAAACAAAATATTAATACTGAATACTGTCTAGAAACAAATGAAAAATATTTACACTTGATCTCAATGTCAATAAACTATTAAAATAACCAAAGATTAAACTTTTAATTCATACAATAAAGCGTAATTTGGAAATGACGTTAAATGAAGTGACAACATAAGCAAGTACTCTGTAATAATAGACAGTAATGACAAAGTCTATGACTAACGGTAAACATAACCCCAAAAATCTGCAATGTTACCAGCTGGATAAGTTTGAGACAGGCCACATTGTCGGCCTCCAAGAGGCAGGTTGGGCGTTTCGGCACATTGCTCGCCACCTGAACCGTTCTGCCTACACTGTGAGTCAGTATTGGACGCAGTGGGAACAGAAGGGTACACACACCCGTTGAGAAGACTTGGGTTGACTCTAGCGGACCACAAGCACAAAGGATTGTTTCATCGTGAGACAGGCTGTAATCGCCCCATGAGCGTTGCTGCGCACCATCCAGGGATATGTCATGGAAGTCAGAGTGGGATCTATCATCGCGGCGACCCGTATGACAACTACCATTACAACCTGAGCATTGCTGAGCACGTGTGACCTTCTGCTGGTAACAGGCAGAATTGGCAACGAATGGTGTTCAACAACGAATCATGGTTCTATCTGGATACAGATGACTGCTGAAGTCCAGTCTGGAGACGTACTGGGCATTGCCCTGTTCCATGCTTTATTGTAAAGTGGAACATCACTCCAACGAGAGATGTCATGGTGTGGGGTGCATTTCCTACAATTTTTGCACCCCACTGGTGGTGATTGAAGGAATCCTGACTGTGCAGGAAATTCTGCGACAATGTGCACTCTCCTTCATGGCGCAGGTTGACAAACTTATTTTCCAGTAGGATAATGCCCGGCCTCACACAGCACGAGTATCTCTTGTCTACCTTTGTGATGTCAATGTGCTTGCTTGGCCAGCAAGGTCANTGCCCGGCCTCACACAGCACGAGTATCTCTTGTCTACCTTTGTGATGTCAATGTGCTTGCTTGGCCAGCAAGGTCCTCAGACCTCTCACCCTTCGAAACGTTTGCGACCAGATTGGACAGCAACTTCGGTCTGTGGCAACTACANCAAGGTCCTCAGACCTCTCACCCTTCGAAACGTTTGCGACCAGATTGGACAGCAACTTCGGTCTGTGGCAACTACAGTGGATTTGGAAGGTCAGTTGTGGCAGGATCTTCCTAAGGAGAATATCCAACATCTGTATGCCTCCATGCCCAACCGTATCGCCAACTGTCTCAATGCTACAGGTGGTCCAACACCATACTAAGTGCACCCTGCAAGTGTTGGTCCCCTGTAACACATGTTTGATGTGGTACAATATTTTGAGATTTTCTGTATACATACTACCACGTCCTGCACCTGTACCCACTTACGCACCCCTGCGATGGCACCTTCAGGGTAATCAATTTTTTTGCAAATGGGTGTATTTTTGTCAATGTTGTATGACAGGTCAAACAAGGAAAGAATAAGTTTGCTTTTAATACCAGCTACATCCTTGCGTTGCCAACCCATTAAAGGAAAAAAACTGAGTCATCACAAGGCCGACTTGTAGCTGGAATTCAAAGCTAACAGTGTCAATATTTAAAATATTTGCATAATATACAGTATTAATTTTCAAAGAGGTCAGTTTAAACTTTAAAATCTATGATTCAACACAGTAGAGGGAATATAGGGTAGAATGTGTGTGTCAACCGTACAGAACTTTATTTTGCTTCTGAAACTGTCAAAACAATACTGTTTGGGCAAAGATTAGCTTCATGTTTATGTAAACATGTTATTTGAAGCGATAGTTAATTTCTTCTAAGTTTTACTACAACTGTTATAGCATTACTATACATTGAAGTAGATGGTTATTTTGTAGTGTAATTTCTGTTTAAAACGTTATTGTAAACATTTTTAAGTATTTTTATAAATTTACCCTCAGATAATATTTTATTTTAATGATTAATCCATAGCATTATGTTTGAAAATATTTCTTTAAAATTATGTTTGTCAGTTCAGTTAAATGTTTATTAATGGCCAATATTGTTAATTGTGGTTGCTAAGCGAGGTTTTCAAACAAATATGATTTGTTTATTTGCTTAGACTCATAGAACTGTGTACTTTGAAACCTTACTGAAATTTGTGATTTTTGTATAAGTTTTAAAGGTATTTCTATGTGGTGAAGCTGATATTTAGCTTTGGAATAAGTGTTTTGTTTATTTGTGTTACCTGAATAGAACTTATTAAAAATTTTAACAAAGTTTAGCTTGAAAAATATTATGACTTTGAGATGGCTTTCAGCTTGTTTCTTCTCACACAGCATGACGTAGGGCTTGGAGACATCAGCTTGCTTTTTTTTTTTTTTTGTTAAAAAGCTGCGCCAACCTAAATTTAGATAGAAATGCCTTAGGTCTGCAATTGCATGGGCAATAGCAGTGAAGAGGCCCTCAAATATAATATTAAGTAATTTAGAAATTTTAGTGCATCAACTTCAAGACTTCCATCTTCGGTATGTGAGCTAGGCTTGGAAAGGACAGGCCGTGAAAGCAGCTATCGCTGGACATAAGAAAAATCTAAATTTTTGTACTTTTAATTTTTGTCCTTGCGTACAAATGCCTACCTGATCTGTAACATAATATAAAAAATATAAAATTGGTTATCGCATTAAGAACATTTAATAATGAATATAAAATTTTATCGCAAAATTTTCTTGGGCACACATAAAATTGAAAGAAATAAAATTAAGTTTTGACGTTTTACCCAGTGGTTAAATAAGATTGCACTTGCTTTAATTACACTGAGCTATACTGCATTTTTATGGATTTTCCCAGAAAGACTGTATTAAAGAACTAACTACCTAATTTCAGTTAACAATCTGCATGCATGAATGGTGCACTAGAAAAAGAAAACAATTATTCACAAAATACAGTAGTGTTTTCTAAGATGGTTGGTCTTGCACGTAAAATAAATACTTGTGGGTAGCATCCCTATTAATTATTCTGTNAGTAGTGTTTTCTAAGATGGTTGGTCTTGCACGTAAAATAAATACTTGTGGGTAGCATCCCTATTAATTATTCTGTAGTTAAATTTCAACACTTCAATTTTTGCTCCATTTAAATTTCTGTTATACACTGAAGCGCCAAAAAAAACTGGTATAGGCGTGCGTATGCAAATAACAGAGGTATGGAACCAATCAGAGTAACGCGATGCGGTCAGCAGCGCCTATATAAGACAACAAGCGTCTGGCAAAGTTGCTAGATTGGTTACTGCAGCTGCAATGGCAGGTTATCAAGATTTAGGTGAGTTTGAACGTGGTGTTATAGTCGGTGCACGAGAGATGGGACATAGTATCTCCGAGGTAGCAATAAAATTTGGATTTTCGCGTACAACCATTTTACGAGTGTACCGCGAATATCGGGAATCCGGTAAAACATCAAATCTTTGAGACATCGCTGCGGCCGGAAAAAGATCGCGAACAAACGGGAGAAACTATGACTGACGAGAATCATTAAACGTGACAGACGTGCAACCCTTTCTCAAATTGGCGCAGATCTCAATGCCTCCTGCATACCTTTAGACATTAGTCGAGTCCATGCCACGTCGTCTTGCGGCACTTCTGTGTGCTCGTGGGGGCCCTACACGATATTAGGCAGGTGTACCAGTTTTTTTGGCTCTTCAGTGTATGTTGATTTTATTTCATGCATGAAAAGAGAATTGGTTTAAGATTTTACTAAAACATACATGCAAAGTGCATGGATATCCATGTATGTATCTGTTCTGTTACAGTCCAGTTACCCATACAGTTTCTGGGTGACGTTCCAAAACGTTACTCCGAGAGTAGAGTGAAGTAGCGGAGAGTAACGGCAGAGGAAAGCAAAAGTAAATGTGGTTTTGGAACAGGCAGGATGTAAATAGCATTCTGCGTTTACAAATATGTACTGATTAAGCAACCAATGTAAATTCCAAATTATATTTGNGCAGGATGTAAATAGCATTCTGCGTTTACAAATATGTACTGATTAAGCAACCAATGTAAATTCCAAATTATATTTGCCCTTTTCCTAATATCTTTCTTTTTCAAAATATTAGTTATATACATAAACAGCTTTGCTTGCAATAAATTAACCATAAACATTACAAATAAAATATAACCTTTATAAAGGTCAACTTTTAAATAAAAATGCAAGTTTTATCACTTGTAATTTATAATTTTTCAGTGTGTATCTGTAAATAGAATGTCCACGTATCCTTTCAATCTGTTTAGTTATACTAAACTTTCCGCCATTTCCAGCTAAACCCCTCGTTACTTACTGAAATAGTTTGTGTCAAAGTTTTACTCTGGCAAGATGCTCAGAGTAACTACTCTGAAGTTTTGGGAGACTGCCAAGAGCGAGTAAAACATTTACTCAAAGTGTTCTGGGACAGCCAAAGAGAAAAGTTTACTCATAGAGTAACGTTTTGGAACACAGCCATGGTAAGGTTTTTAGCCTACTTTTCGAAATAAAATAGACTTATGCAGTCACCCGAATGTCTATCTGGAATGCATGTTCTCCCCCCCTTATAACTTTTAAACCAGTCAACCGAATTTTACCAAACCATGTCCACANAACCAGTCAACCGAATTTTACCAAACCATGTCCAGATATACTGTTTAGTAATGACATTCGACTTTTATAGTCTTTGATTATGCCAACTACTTATTTTTAAAATGGCTGCTTCTTTAAAATTTAAGGCACTATGTTATTTCTCTGGAACTATTTAAACCAAATTTGGTACATTGATAGTGCATGATGAAAGCATTTACATTAGAGTGAGATGATCTTATTGGTCTGCCATCTTGGAAGATAGTGTAAATTGTAGAAATTAAACTTTTCCATTATATCTCGGGAACCATTTAACTGATTTAAACCAAATTTGGTATGTTGACAGTGATGAGTGCATGATGTAAGCATTGCATTTAGAAAGTGACAATGTTATTAATGTGCCATTTAGAAAGTTAGTGCAACATGAAAAAAGTTTTTAAGTTATATCTTGGTAATTACACAACCAATTCCTACCACATTTGACATTTATTGTAGACCATGTTCATATAAGTAATTTAAATGGATAAGACACTTATTTTCAAAATGGTAGCAATGTAGATATTTTAGGTACATTTGTAATATCTACAATACAGTTTGACCAATTTCAACCAAAACAGCTATGCTGAAAGTATTTTTTACAAGCATCAAATGTGTCAAAACATAGCCTCTTTTGTCCACCATTTTGCAAGATAGTGCCATGGGATAAAATGCAACATTTATCCCATGGGAACAAATGATTGAATTCCCGCCAAATTTTGCACACATGTAGTACAGTGGACCACATAAACTTACATAATTCAAGTGTGTCAAGCATTTATTTCAAAATGGTGCAATATAAATTATTTAGATAACCTAATTTAATCTTAAATAATTTGACAAATTTAAACCAAAGATTTTATGTTGACATCTATTAGGCGCAACAGATATGCCTATACAGGCCCTGTTTTTAGACATTTTTGTATGATAGCAACAAATGAGAAACTAAAGCTTTTATGCCAGTCTCAACCAGTCAACCTATTTCCACTCAATTCTACACACAGGTAGTAGTACTGTAGGCCATTTAAACTTATGAATTAAGTGTTTCACACACTTGTTTTGTAAATGATGCCTCTGTAGATACTTGAAGTTGCTAAACCCAATCTACCAAAACTGTAAGACTGATTACTACCAAAGTTAATGCTCTGAAAGTTACCTCTATAATATAGTTGGCTGCACGCCAGCTTACGCTACAAGGCATTCTGTGTTCGGGTGAGGAATGTATTTGTAATTGTCTCGCTAGTATTGCATTTGTTTCTGGTTGCATCTCTGATGATATTTCTATCAATCAAGACCCACCTACCATCCAACTTTTTAAAAATTTAAAATTATTTGCAGACATGTAGAGGAAAGTACATTCATTAGTTATATTATAGATAACTTCTAGTTTTATATGTGTTCTTTTATTTCTTTTTTTGTCATGTGTATATGTAACGTCAGTCCTGGTGCTTCAAATGGTCTTTAAGTTTACCTAGTCATGTTGGAAATTATTTTCTCATTTTATTTGTTCCTATAGTGAATTTTTGTTCCAAAAGTGAAGACTTTTGAGGCCCTAGTTACTTATTGCTTTCAGCCATTTTTTATCCTTGTAAAAAAATTTTCAAACAAATATTGCCATGTAAGAAATAAACACGGTGTGTATATTCCACCGCACTTGGAAGTTAACGTCTAAGGGCTAAAATAAGATACATTTCTTTAATTATTCCAAATAAGAGGGATTTCAAAAGTGTTCACTTTACCGTGAATAGCCTATAGGTACACATACTCTTATATCCTCGCTGTAGTACCTCTATAATTAATCTGTCAAGTCTACTTCTCACACAGAATTTTATACTTGTAAATATTAATGTACTGCTAGTTTCTTTTTTATAAAAGCACAATTTTATTTCTACCCTACAAATTCTATGAGTTTAGTCCCCATAGCAAAATTTTTTAATGCTGTATGTGTAGGTATAACTTGTGTAGTTTCCAAAGATGGTTGCTTAAGTAAATATTTTCTTCTTTTTAAATTAATATCTAAATTATGCAGTACCACAAGTACAAAACACTCTGTTCCACCTGCGAGTTGAACCAAACTAGGGAAGTTTTCACAGATTACAGTATAGAGAGAATGTGCATGATTAATATGCTGGTAGAATACACACCTATAAGGTATAAGCCCTATATTATGACAACCCCACTTTTTATTATGTGATTTTAATTTGTAGTGAACCTACCTAAATAAGTACACCATAATATGTACATAAATATAATTTTCAATCTACAAATAATGTCACAGTGATTTATACATTTTAAATATTTTCTTAGCACTGTATCTGACAGATTTTAATAAACCAGCAGTAATAATACCCTTTATACTTTGGGTTATACTCGATGCCCAAACTNACTGTATCTGACAGATTTTAATAAACCAGCAGTAATAATACCCTTTATACTTTGGGTTATACTCGATGCCCAAACTATGTCTCTAATACAACTACCCAAAATCTCGCCACAGTCTGGATCAAATGCCATTGCATTCAAAGCATCTTCTGTATCTTGTCTATATTTCACACTACCCTTGTTCCATGCACGAACAATTGCCCTCTGAGGAGTCCTAGGCAGCTGGTTAAGGTGATAATGTCGAGCAGTGGGACTGAAGTTCTGGTAACACATCAGATGTCCATCATCAGAATGACGTATATCAACATAGTCACTCATAGAATTAAGCACAGGTGCATACAGATTCCAGAATGCCTTGATCTGAGGTAACACTATGTTCTGGATTTTATTCTTATCTTCACCAAAAATCATTCGGAAATCACCAAAATATGATATCCCTGCCACAGTCTCATAAAAGTTATTTTCTGTAAAAGTGTCTGGTAGAAGTAATAATGCAGCATGAACCACACTATGCAAATTTTGTTGCAATGCTGAGCGAAGTTCTGAATCACTTGCATTTCTGATTATTTCAACAGGTTTATGAAGCCTACCTGCTAAATATAAATCATTCCAGTCCAAAAGATCTGTAACAAAGGCAGAATGTGAAACGACTCCGTATTTAATTACAGCATTTTCTTCTTCTACTGGTACTAATGTGTTGAAATAAACTTTCGCTCCCCAATTTTCCTGATATCTCGCGACAGCCTCGTAGCCAAACCAACTAAGTAACGAATAGTGTTTTCGATTTTTTTCAATGTTTTCACGATGCCACTCACTCGGATTGTCTACCGCGAAAATGATATCAATTACTTTATTTGATTGATCACTTGAACTTGACTGTTTCAATACGCCCGAACCGTAAGCAAAACAGAATGTAAACTTTTGTGGGAAAATTCCAACAATTCTAGTACATAAACTTGGAATGCCAACGAGTGATTTCGTTGACATAATTAACCACAGATACAAAACAGTCAACAAGTATCTTAAAAAATTAATATTAATGAGTAACAAATGCAAATGTTTGGTAGTGTAGAGTAAATACCAACACAGGNCAAGTATCTTAAAAAATTAATATTAATGAGTAACAAATGCAAATGTTTGGTAGTGTAGAGTAAATACCAACACAGGTACTCTATAATAAACATACATACATACCCATATGAAATAAAGTAAACAAAACACATCATAGATATTAGTAACAAATAAACGCAATTCGAGTTTTCGGAAATTCACCAATACCAAGGATTATTTTAATCGGTTAGGGGTAGATTAATGTTTTTACTTTATCAACTAAAATTTTTCGTCACACCAGTAAGCGCTAATATTGAATGTATACATATTTTTTTTTATATTTTCTACGCAAAATAGAAAAATAATTGCAAGCACAAATAGAATATATAATAACTACTTAATTAAAAGAAAAATTTCTATTTTATTTACGTAGCTTAAAATTTGGATCATTTTACCACTTTGGAACACTAGCGCTTAGCTCGCGGTGGGAATTTTCCATATGCCAAACACCCATAAGGAAACTTATATTATCCCTAAGTTCTAGCCTGAGTAGAATTCACTTTACCAGTGCATCCACCCATGAAGCGAAGGTAGGAATAACGAGATGGCATGTAATAATATCAATAAAGTGATAATTACCTTAATGTGACACACAAAACATTGAAAATGTTAAGGCATGTTTGTGTATTTAACACATGAAGGCTGAAATTTTTAAACAAATAACCCCCTTTTAGACCAGTTTGGGAGATGGAACGCGAGGTCAAACATGCTATTTCATATTAGAACCTTTCTTATGCTGATGCCAAAACGAAAGTCCAACTTAACTTTCGGGTCTTTCTGGTGCTACAACCACAGCCTTTGTATCCAATTATATCTCCACCCTCCTTTCTAGCTCAATTTCCAACTCTCCCCACGCCATCTGTTCTTCCTCGTTGTTGCCTGCGGCCTTCCCGACTGCATATTAACTAGCTACACAGGGTTCCGCCCAACCTTTCCAATGGCCACAGTGTNGTTGCCTGCGGCCTTCCCGACTGCATATTAACTAGCTACACAGGGTTCCGCCCAACCTTTCCAATGGCCACAGTGTGGTCCGATGGCTATACAGTTTGCTACAAGGCGCTATGTCCTATGACTTCTAACACTGCTACCCCTTCGTTTCATATTAGATACTATTACCCTCAATTCAAACCGGATGCTGTCGACAATTTTCTCTCCCCTGTTCCTACCCCACTTCCTGACAAGGTTCCGNTTACCCTCAATTCAAACCGGATGCTGTCGACAATTTTCTCTCCCCTGTTCCTACCCCACTTCCTGACAAGGTTCCGCCCGCTGAGGTGCGTGAGGTTACTTGACTTAATAAAGACAAATTGAATTCCTTGATCGACAAATTGAGCATAGGTTCACCACAACAAGAAAAAGACTTGACATATAATTTTGACTGGTAGTCTTTTTCAATCCTGTATTCAAATTCTCCTATAAGATGTGTCTTTTTGAGGTGACTGTGTCTGCTTTTATTTTTCTATTTCTTGCTACCCCTGTTTCCTCTACATTTTTGTGCTGTTTAGTGGGACGCTAGATCTCTTTTGTGTAATAGATTTCCCCTCTTTCAATATTTGGATGCGCATACTACAGATGTTGTTCTCCTGACTGAAACTCTGATCTTACACACCCACCCTCTTCATATAAGATCCTATCGCTCTTTCGTCTCCCTTAACGATGCCTATATGTGGCTATTTATTTACAGGATACACATGCTGGTGAGGTTTTCAATATTACTTATCATGACAGTTCCACAGTGTTGATGCTGTGGCGTATGGTCGTCTCTAGGTTACTTCCGTATCACTATCATTTCGGTTTATGTCCACTCTAAATTTGGATTTTCAGAGCACGATTAGGCTTATCTCTTTTCCCAATTTCCACAACCTGTACTTGTGGGTGGCGATTTCAGTTGCCACCATCTTATGTGGGGTAATCCCTTCGAGGATGTTTCAGGTCGCCATTTGGCAGAATTTTTACTTACATCATCTTTTACTCTATGGAATGGTATGCAAGCTACATGGCTAGGGCCTCCACATTCCCGATCAACTGCAATTGATTTAACGTTTGTTTCTGCCAGCCTTTCCGGCAACTTAACCTGGTCGGTACCTGGGTTAGTGATCACTTTCCATTTATCCTTCTTCGCTAACTCATCCGTCTCCATCCCTTAAGTATCGTCGATACCGATTGTTATTTAATCATGCTGATTGGTACAAATTTTCTTCCCTAATGTCGGAAGATCAACTACACATTTCCTTCCAATCACAGCTTNCAAGTATCTTAAAAAATTAATATTAATGAGTAACAAATGCAAATGTTTGGTAGTGTAGAGTAAATACCAACACAGTTACTCTATAATAAACATACATACATACCCATATGAAAAAAAGTAAACAAAACACATCATAGATATTAGTAACAAATAAACGCAATTCGAGTTTTCGGAAATTCACCAATACCAAGGATTATTTTAATCGGTTAGGGGTAGATTAATGTTTTTACTTTATCAACTAAAATTTTTCGTCACACCAGTAAGCGCTAATATTGAATGTATACATATTTTTTTTTTTTAATATTTTCTACGCAAAATAGAAAAATAATTGCAAGCACAAATAGAATATATAATAACTACTTAATTAAAAGAAAAATTTCTATTTTATTTACGTAGCTTAAAATTAGGATCAATTTACCACTTTGGAACACTAGCGCTTAGCTCGCGGTGGGAATTTTCCATATGCCAAACACCCATAAGGAAACTTATATTATTCCTAAGTTCTAACCTGAGTAGAATTCACTTTACCTGTGCATCCACCCATGAAGCGAAGGTAGGAATAACGAGATGGCATGTAATAATATCAATAAAGTGATAATTACCTTAATGTGACACACAAAACATTGAAAATGTTAAGGCATGTTTGTGTATTTAACACATGTAGGCGGAAATTTTTAAACAAATAACCCCCTTTTAGACCAGTTTGGGAGATGGAACGCGAGGTCAAACATGCTATTTCATATTACAACCTTTCTTATGCCGATGCCAAAACGAAAGTCCAACTTAACTTTCGGGTCTTTCTGGTGCCACAACCACAGCCTTCGTATCCAATTATATCTCCACCCTCCTTTCTAGATCAATTTCCAACTCTCCCCACGCCATCTGTTCTTCCTCGTCGTTGCCTGCGGCCTTCCCGACTGCATATTAACTAGCTACACAGGGTTCCGCCCAACCTTTCCAATGGCCACAGTGTGGTCCGATGGCTATACAGTTTGCTACAAGGCGCTATGTCCTATGACTTCTAACACTGCTACCCCTTCGTTTCATATTAGATACTATTACCCTCAATTCAAACCGGATGCTGTCGACAATTTTCTCTCCCCTGTTCCTACCCCACTTCCTGACAAGGTTCCACCCGCTGAGGTGCGTGAGGTCACTTGACTTAATAAAGACAAATTTAATTCCTTGATCGACAAATTGAGCATAGGTTCACCACAACAAGAAAAGACTTGACATATAATTTTGACTGGTAGTCTTTTTCAATCATGTATTCAAATTCTCCTATAAGAAGATGTGTCTTTTTGAGGTGACTGTGTCTGCTTTTATTTTTCTATTTCTTGCTACCCCTGTTTCCTCTACATTTTTGTGCTGTTTAGTGGGACGCTAGATCTCTTTTGTGTAATAGATTTCCCCTCTTTCAATATTTGGATGCACATACTACAGATGTTGTTCTCCTGACTGAAACTCTGATCTTACACACCCACCCTCTTCATATAAGATCCTATCGCTCTTTCGTCTCCCTTAACGATGCCTATATGTGGCTATTTATTTACAGGATACGCATGCTGGTGAGGTTTTCAACATTACTTATCATGACAGTTCCACAGTGTTGATGCTGTGGCGATTCGGTCGTCTCTAGGTTACTTCCGTATTACTATCATTTCGGTTTATGTCCACTCTAAATTTTAATTTTCAGAGCACGATTAGGCCTATCTCTTTTCCCAATTTCCACAACCTGTACTTGTGGGTGGCGATTTCAGTTGCCACCATCTTATGTGGGGTAATCCCTTCGAGGATGTTTCAGGTCACCATTTGGCAGAATTTTTACTTACATCATCTTTTACTCTATGGAATGGTATGCAAGCTACATGGCTAGGGCCTCCACATTCCCGATCAACTGCAATTGATTTAACGTTTGTTTCTGCCAGCCTTTCCGGCAACTTAACCTGGTCGGTACCTGGGTTAGTGATCACTTTCCATTTATCCTTCTTCGCTAACTCATCCGTCTCCTTCCCTTAAGTATCGTCGATACCGATTGTTATATAATCATGCTGATTGGTACAAATTTTCTTCCCTAATGTCGGAAGATCAACTACACATTTCCTTCCAATCACAGCTTTTAACATTAATGTTGTTTATGAAGACTTCTGTGCCTCCCTTTTGGAATCCGCTAAAAGTTCTTTGACTTTTCGCCCTGTTAGTATTGGTGGTTGGAAACATGTTTCCACTTGGTGGGATGGACAATGTGAAGAGGTTAATCGTTGTTTGAATGCTGTTAACCAATATAAACTTCAGACTTCATTTGCCAATTTTCTACATCTTAAGCAATGCTATGCACATGTGTAGAAATTTTGGTCTGAATGTAAAAAGGCTAGCTAGAATACTTTTTGTGCTTCACTTTCTCGTACTACTTCCTCTCGTATATTATGGGGTAAATTTAAAGCCTTCTGTGTTTTTAAAGAGAGACAGCAGTCTCAGGATCCCCCTCTCACTTGTTACTGTTTTTGTGGATCGCATTGCCCCTGATACCCTCCTGGAGGATACTACCTTTTGTGCTCTTTTATTTAGATGTTTCTCACGCGGCTTCACAAGATCATTAGGTTTCTTATCGGGCATTTGCAGTTGAGGAATTAAGCCATTGTTTGTACACTACAGATAATACCACCTTTGGTGTGGATTACTTCTTTTGTGGTTTCCTTAAGCACCTGTCTTGCACTACTCTAGTGTGGTTAGCTCAATTCTATGATAAGGTGTTATGTTATGGTTGTATTTGTGATGTGTGGAGGGATTTGGAAATTGTCCCAATTTTAAAACCANCTATGATAAGGTGTTATGTTATGGTTGTATTTGTGATGTGTGGAGGGATTTGGAAATTGTCCCAATTTTAAAACCATGCAAATCTCATCTATCAGCAGAGTCATATCGTCCGATTTAACTGCGTTCTTGTTTGGAGAAATTTCTTGAGAGATTGGTAAAACATACGAATTATTGGTGTTTAGAATATCATTGTTTACTTCTACAGAACTTAGTTTTCGTTCTGGTATTAATATCCTGGATGCTGTTGCTGTGATGTGATGTACCGGAATACATTGGATACCGTGATTTTTTTTACTTGGAAACATTTTTTAATAATGTCAATCTTAAACTCCCTTATGGTAAAATGTCCAAACTTGGTTTACCATTAACCCTCATAGAACGTATATATTATTTTTTAGTGTCCGTCGTTATGTGCCTAGAGTTCCTGATGGAGCAGATTTTGTTCGTCAGGTGTCTAATGGTTTGGTTCAAGGTAGTACTCTAAGTCCCTTACTGTTTCTTTTATATACTCAAGACATCATATTTCACCTGGGCTCCCACATTCGTTCTACTGAATATGAGGAAGACATTGTACTTTGGGTTGAATGAATTTCGTATGACAAAGCTTGCACTTCCTTAACTACGGCCCTTGATTCTACATCATTTGGTTATATAACCATGGTTTTAATATTTCTGTGTATAACAGTCGCAGTTTGTATTTCATGCGTGAACGTCCCCATCGCCGCTACTATCTCCAACCATCAGAGGTTCTCTTTTTCCCTGTATGACAGAAGGTTCGCAATTTGGGTATATTTTTAGAGGCTAATTGTGGATGGACCCATGTTTATTAAACTATTACTATATGTCACAAAATAATTAACATTTTAAAGGCTGTGGCCCATTACTGTTGGGGGTTGTAGAATTTTGCCCTTCGTTCTTTTTATGTCTCTAATATCTGGTCTGTTTTAGATTATGGTATTCCATTTGCTGGGTAGCTGGTACTCTTGTTGGAGAACAAATTGGAGATTATACAGAACGTTTGCCTGAGACTTATTCTAGCTGCTTTCTCTTCTACCATCATTATGGTCTTGCATATGGTATCTTTCCTTATTTCCTTGTCCGACCGACCATTATAGGCTGTTTCAAGGTAATCATTGGATCTGTACTAGTAGTTATCGCATAGGGGGTATTACATAGGCAGTTGTCAACCTTGGTTACGTTCTTACGAAAGTATTATTAACGACAGCACACTTTGTTCGACCTCCACCTAGATTGTTGCACCGTTTGCAGTATGAGGTTTCGTTTCGTTTTCCTTGTGCTCTCTTTATATATCCTACTAGAGCCTTTTCTCCCATTGTCATTCAACAAGAATGTAAGGCTACTGTTCCTAGATATCCTGACTGTTCTTTGATTTACTCTGATGCCTCAAAACCTGTCGGAGGCGTTGGGTCTGCTTATTTTGATTCTTCATATAAATATTCTGGACTCTTTAAACTCCCTTCCACCACCACCATTTATAATGCCAAAATTTTTGCAGCGTATATGGCTGTACATTATGTTTACTATTTCAAGGTCTTAAATCCTCTGATTGTATAGGTTTCATGTAGTTTATTTATGTCGTTGTCTTCTCAACACCATATAAGGAGGTGCTTATGTGGCTCATACGGGATAACTGTGTTCTTTGGATAAACTAAATGTTACTGCCCTCTTCAAGTGAGGACTTTGAGATGGTGGATAAACTTGTGAAATTGAGTGCTTTACATGTTGTCTCGAAGTCCCTACTTTCCTTTTCGGTTTTATATCCAATATTATTAGTGAAATTTTTTTCCGGTGTTGGAAGCAGACATGGGAAAATTATCCTTTGGTTTCTCATACTTTATATGCACACCTATTTCCTACATATTCTTGGCACTTATATCATCATTGTAGTTCCCGTACTTCAGCAGTCACTTCTTCTCGTCACCTTTCAAGTCATAATGCACCCGTCTCATTTGTATAAACTTCATATGGTCCATAATCCCTCATGTATCTGCAGTGCCCCTAGTGCAGATTTCACTCATCTCTTGTTTCAGTGTTCCACTGGCGGCGATCGAAGTTCGTTGTATGCCGCCCTTCAATGGCTTTGTGTGAGGTTTCCTGTCTCTTACCCTTCGGTACTTTTTCATGACACTCGGGTAGTTTGTGACGTTCTCGCTCGGTTTTTACTTGAGCACGATATTATTTAATTTTGAGAGTTTGGTGTCCTGTTAGTATTCCTAGGTGACCAGCCCTCTTTACCTTGCTATCCCTTGTTCCGTGACCTTTCTTTCATTCTATGGTTGATTGGCCTTTACCGAGAAGAATAGTGTTTGTGATCCCATCTGCTACTGTTCCTTGTTCGTTTTTCAGTGGATATTGCCCTTTATTTTTCTTCCTTCTACTATTTTGTTTTGGCCGTGGGTTTCCATTGGTCACGTTACCACAAAAAAATTCCACTGGTGGTGACCGAGATTCGTTGTATACTGCCCTTCATCAGTTTTGTGTGAGGTTTCCTATATCTTACCCTTCGGTACTTTTTCATGCCCCTCGAGTAGTTTGTGAGGTAATTTTCTAGTTTAGGGGCTTTTCTGAAAATAATAAAAAAAACTCCAGAAAGTGGTATATTTCGACTCTNGTCGCAGTTTGTATTTCATGCGTGAACGTCCCCATCGCCGCTACTATCTCCAACCATCAGAGGTTCTCTTTTTCCTTGTATGACAGAAGGTTCGCATTTGGGTATATTTTTAGAGGCTAATTGTGGATGGACCCATGTTTATTAAACTATTACTAAATGTCACAAAATAATTAACATTTTAAAGGGTCTGACCCATTACTGTTGGGGGTTCTAGAATTTTGCCCTTCGTTCTTTTTATGTCTCTAACATCTGGTCTGTTTTAGATTACGGTATTCCATTTGCTGGGTAGCTGGTACTCTTGTTGGAGAACAAATTGGAGATTATACAGAACGTTTGCCTGAGACNGGTATTCCATTTGCTGGGTAGCTGGTACTCTTGTTGGAGAACAAATTGGAGATTATACAGAACGTTTGCCTGAGACTTATTCTAGCTGCTTTCTCTTCTACCGTCATTATGGTCTTGCATATGGTATCTTTCCTTATTTCCTTGTCCGACCGACCATTATAGGCTGTTTCAAGGTAATCATTGGATCCNTCTTGCATATGGTATCTTTCCTTATTTCCTTGTCCGACCGACCATTATAGGCTGTTTCAAGGTAATCATTGGATCCGTACTAGTAGTTATCGCATAAGGGGTATTACACAGGCAGTTGGCAACCTTGGTTACGTTCTTACGAAAGTATTATTAACGACAGCACACTTTGTTCGACCTCCACCTAGATTGTTGCACCGTTTGCAGTATGAGGTTTCGTTTCGTTTTCCTTGTGCTCTCTTTATATATCCTACTAGAGCCTTTTCTCCCATTGTCATTCAACAAGAATGTAAGGCTACTGTTCCTAGATATCCTGACTGTTCTTTGATTTACTCTGATGCCTCAAAACCTGTCGGAGGTGTTGGGTCTGCTTATTTTTATTCTTCATATAAATATTCTGCACTCTTTAAACTCCCTTCCACCACCACCATTTATAATGCCAAAATTTTTGCAGCGTATATGGCTGTACATTATGTTTACTATTTCAAGGTCTTAAATCCTCTGATTGTATAGGTTTCATGTAGTTTATTTATGTCGTTGTCTTCTCTACACCATATAAGGAGGTGCTTATGTGGCTCATACGGGATAACTGTGTTTTTTGGATAAACTAAATGTTACTGTCCTCTTCAAGTGAGGACTTTGAGATGGTGGATAAAGTTGTTAAATTGAGTGCTTTACATGTTGTCTCGAAGTCCCTACTTTCCTTTTCGGTTTTATATCCAATATTATCAGTGAAATTTTTTTCCGGTGTTGGAAGCAGACATGGGAAAATTATCCTTTGGTTTCTCATACTTTATATGCACACCTATTTCCTACATATTCTTGGCACTTATATCATCATTGTAGTTCCCGTACTTCAGCAGTCACTTCTTCTCGTCACCTTTCAAGTCATAATGCACCCGTCTCATTTGTATAAACTTCATATGGTCCATAATCCCTCATGTATCTGCAGTGCCCCTAGTGCAGATTTCACTCATCACTTGTTTCAGTGTTCCACTGGCGGCGATCGAAGTTCGTTGTATGCCGCCCTTCAATGGCTTTGTGTGAGGTTTCCTGTCTCTTACCCTTCGGNCTTTGTGTGAGGTTTCCTGTCTCTTACCCTTCGGTACTTTTTCATGACACTCGGGTAGTTTGTGACGTTCTCACTCGCTTTTTACTTGAGCACGATATTATTTGATTTTGAGAGTTTGGTGTCCTGTTAGTTTTCCTAGGTGACCAGCCCTCTTTACCTTGTTATCCCTTGTTCCGTGACCTTTCTTTCATTCTATGGTTGATTGGCCTTTACCGAGAAGAATAGTGTTTGTGATCCCATCTGCTACTGTTCCTTGTTCGTTTTTCAGTGGATATTGCCCTTTATTTTTCTTCCTTCTACTATTTTGTTTTGGCCGTGGGTTTCCATTGGTCACGTTACCACAAAAAAATTCCACTGGTGGTGACCGAGATTCGTTGTATACTGCCCTTCATCAGTTTTGTGTGAGGTTTCCTATCTCTTACCCTTCGGTACTTTTTCATGCCCCTCGAGTAGTTTGTGACATTCTCGCTCGGTTTTTATTATTATCTGATTATGAGAGTTGGGTTTCCTGTTTGATCTTATAGGTGACCGGCCTTCTCCTACCTTGCTATTTCTTGTTCGATGGCGTTTCTTTCCCTTCATGATTAATGNGTAGAGTCGAAATATACCACTTTCTGGAGTTTTTTAAATTATTTTCAGAAAAGCCCCTAATCTAGAAAATTACCGTTTGTGACATTCTCGCTCGGTTTTTATTATTATCTGATTATGAGAGTAGGGTGTCCTGTTAGATCTTATAGGTGACCGGCCTTCTCCTACCTTGCTATTTCTTGTTCGATGGCGTTTCTTTCCCTTCATGATTAATGTTCCTTTACCGAGAAGAATAGTATTTGTGACCAGTCAGCTCTTGTTCCTTGTTCGTTTTTCGGTGCATATTACCATGAATTAGTCTTTATTACATTTTTAGTTTTGGCTGTGGGCTCCGTCTCTGTTGGCGACATATCCACCTAAAAAAAAAAAACACCACGTGTTTTGCGTGAAACGAACTGCAGTAAGTTATTTGTCTTTGATATTTTTGTTATTTCCTTAGAAATGGCGGGACAGTTGTTATTTTTTAAGTAATTGATTTTGTTGGTATGGCTTTATTACATGTTGTAAACGAAACTGATGTCACATTGCAGGAAGTGGACAAAGGTAATGTGACTGGAGTATCACCAGTTACTTTACCAAGTTCTGTCAAATATGTTATTGGCGGTGTAACTGTATATTTTCCGATACGAGCTTATCCATCCCAGATTGCAATAATGGATAAGGTTATACGCGGAATTACAAACGCACGTAATTGTTTATTGGAGAGCCCGACAGGAACGGGAAAGACTTTGGCCCTTCTGTGTTCGTCTCTTGCGTGGCAGCGAAAAGAAGAAGAGCGAGTGGCTGAACTAAGAACAAAAGTTGGGGTGATTAACTCGGGGTGTTCGCTTACGAAGGAATCATCACTGTCTTTCGATCATAACCAAGTTGCAACAGGTTATTGTTCTGATCAACAGACATTTGAGTACGAAGAAGAGCGAGTGGCTGAGCTAAAAACAGAAGTTGAGGCGTTTAACTCGGGGTGTTCACGTACGAAGGAATCATCACTGTCTTTTGAACACAACCAAGTTGCAACAGGTTATTGTTGCGATCAACATACATTTGAGTACGATGATGATTTCGATGATTTTGAGAATCCACCACATAAAATGCCTTGCCCTAGAAGTGTGGTTGGGAAAACTCCCATGCTTAACAATCCACGGACTAGTCNAATCCACCACATAAAATGCCTTGCCCTAGAAGTGTGGTTGGGAAAACTCCCATGCTTAACAATCCACGGACTAGTTATGGTAGTGCTGCTGATGTTTCCAAACAGACGTTTACCATAGAATCTGACTGTTGTTCAAGTTTAAATGACGAGGTGGTACCGAGGGTGCCCCGAATCTATTATGCAACAAGGACTCACAAACAAATTGAGCAAGTGGTAAGAGAGTTGAAGAAGACTGAATACAAGAATGTAAATATGACTGTACTATCAAGTAGAGAGCATAGTTGCATTCGAGATTTGAATGGCAGCAACAGTAAAACAGAACTGTGTCGTGAACTTTTGGATCCATTAACTGNCATAGTTGCATTCGAGATTTGAATGGCAGCAACAGTAAAACAGAACTGTGTCGTGAACTTTTGGATCCATTAACTGGTCCTGGCTGTTACTTTTACTCAAATGTGAAGAATATGCCCTCTCATGCTTCGCTTGAATCAGTTGGTTTTGAAACTCCATGGGATATTGAAGATCTAGTAAAACTAGGTCGTAGCAGGAAAACTTGCCCCTACTATTTGGCTCGTTCCTTGATGAGTTCTGCAAAACTTATTTTTTGCCCCTATAACTATCTGATTGATCCACTTATTCGTGAAAGTATGCAGCTTGACATTCATGGTGAAGTTGTTATCCTGGATGAAGCCCACAATATAGAGGATTCATCACGGGAAGCTGCCAGTTTTTCAGTGGCCCAAGATGAATTGCAGTTGGCCATCAATGATATCATATCAGTTATGCATGCTGGCACACAGCGATCTATTCACGAGCATATGGCAATGTTTCTGGAACAGCTTTCAGAATTCATTAACTCTCGGAAAGATTCTATTGTTTTTTCAGACTTTGATGAAGGACATAGTGCACTGACAGGAACAATGGCTGTTGGGTACTTAAGTTTGTTAAATATAGGACCAAAAGAATATCCTGNGGACATAGTGCACTGACAGGAACAATGGCTGTTGGGTACTTAAGTTTGTTAAATATAGGACCAAAAGAATATCCTGGTTTTAGGTATTCTGTTGAAGAATGTATTGCAAAATTGAAAAATGGTGAAGTGAACAATAGTAGCAAAGCTAAAGCNGTTTTAGGTATTCTGTTGAAGAATGTATTGCAAAATTGAAAAATGGTGAAGTGAACAATAGTAGCAAAGCTAAAGCTAGTATTCATGTTATTTCTGCATCTACACGTAGTATTTTAGAGAGATTAATTTTGATATTTGATTTTATGTACAGTGACTCATCAAAGGATTGTGATGATTACAGAGTTGTTATTACCAAATCAATGAGCAGAAATCCTCGCGACTTCCAAAAGAAAAAGAAACTGCACAACTCTGAGTGGAAGTACTTTCTGCATTTCTGGTGTCAGAATCCTGCTGTGGTATTTCACGAGCTCCAGGCTTCTGCACGCAGCATCATCCTCACTTCAGGCACGTTGGCTCCCGTAGATTCATTTCAGTCAGAGCTTGGGACCATGTTCCACATCCAGTTACAAGCCACCCACGTCATCCCTAAATCTCAGCTGTGGGTCGGTAGCGTGCCGTGTGGGCCGCAGGGGTACAACTTGTGTGCCACGTACAGCAACACCGAGACACACAGTTTTCAGGATGAACTCGGGTTGTTGGTGTCGTCCGTCTGCGAGAAAGTGCCATTCGGAGTTGTTTGTTTTTTGCCGTCGTATAGGTTACTGGACAAACTGATAGAGAGGTGGCAGGCGACGGGTTTGTGGTGCGACTTGGAAAGCATGAAGACAGTGGTGATGGAGCCGAGACGAGCGGACGAACTGGACGTGGTAATGAGAGAGTTCCACAAGGGCATCAGGGAGTACGAGACGGCAGGTGAAGGTGATGGGGAACAGACCGGGGCTCTCTTGTTTGCAGTGTTTCGAGGAAAAGTCAGCGAGGGTTTTGATTTTGCAGACAATAATGCGAGGGCAGTGATAGCAGTCGGCATTCCGTTTCTCAACTCGAAAAACATCCAAGTGAATCTGAAGAAAAGCCACAACAACGAGAACTGGTCAAAGAGAGGTCTCCTGGACGGCAACAAGTGGTATCAGATACAAGCTTACAGGGCTCTCAACCAGGCACTCGGGCGCTGCATTCGCCACAGAAATGACTGGGGAGCCATCCTGCTTGTGGATTCCAGATTCAGGGCGAATCCTTCTTATGTCAATCAGCTCTCAAAGTGGTTAAAAAATTATATGAATCAATATTCAGATTGGCCTTTCATGCACCAGAGTTTAAGTAATTTTATGATCCAGCGTACAGCTGGAAAGCTTGAAAATACTGTAATATGATGAAAATATTCCCAACATGCACTTGAGAAGTAGTCTGCGAGATCTTTATGGACTTTTGTAATGGAGGTTACTTTTGTGGAACTATATCGTATATGAATTTACTAAATTGGGCAATTATGGAACTATATTGTATATGATTTTACTGAATTGGGCAATTATTCAATTGTTTTTTGTATGAATTATTTAATTATGTAGGAAAAATTGATTATTGACTTTGAAGTAGCATCAGCTAGGTTTTTTATAGCATTGGTTTCAATTGTATATATAATTTGCAGTTAGATGAGTTGTAATAAATAACTGTTTACTAAGTAGCGTTTCTGAAAAGTGATATTGTTAGGTTGTATAAAAGTTGCTTGACTCGCGATGTCATCTCAAGAGTGCATTCTGGGATAGGCATAAGTTCCTTTAGGTAGTTCACGAGCTTGTTATTTTATTATTGAATTTATTGTTTATAATGAATCACATTTAACATTTAAAAAAAAAAAGAACCTTTGTGTTGCAACTGTTGAAATAAGTTTACCTTGTTTTCTGGAACTTGTCATTGAGGGCTTGACCTGCCTGCAGTTGTTTGCGAGTTTGAGGCCTCAAAATGCACAAGCTCTAAGGCCAACCCTTACTTACTCTTCACTTGCCTCATTGCCTCTACATGCAAGGCACTCAACTGGTGTGCAGCCTTTTCAACAACAACTTGACTAAATGCAACTTTTAAGGGGTGACCTTATATCTTATTTTTGCACATTAGCAAAGATAAATGTGTGATGCATGTATGAAGGCAGACCTTAAGTTCTAAATAAAAATTTAGCAACTAAAACTGATTTTGAAACATTAATTTTAACAATTTTCATGCCCAAAAAAAATTATTTTTGGAGTTGAAATGGGAACTTGAAACTTTTCTATAGATCCAAAACTTTTCATAAATGCTTCAAATTTCCGAATTTTTCGGTCTAACCCATATGGTTTTAACTTTAAAGGCTGTTTAAAGTAATTATCCAGAGTAGTGGCTTTTCTGCAAAAAAAAAAAAACCCAAAAAGTGGTATATTTCCACTCTACTAATTACTCAGAACACAAATATACTAGGGTCATTAATGTATGACTAATTTCATAATATGTGCCCACCTAACCCCACGATGAGAGAATCACTATTTTACATTTTTTTTAACTAACCTAGGATTGTTGGGTGTTAATCTAACCTAGGATTGTAGGGTTTTAAATTAACATAGTATTGTAGGGTTTTACACTAAATTATGAATTTAGGATTTTAGGGATTTAAAGGAACCGTAAAACACATCAAAAGAAAATCAATTGACCCACTGATGTAGGCAGCTGGTATAATTCGTCTGTCAACGGCCAATTCAACCTTACCTCAATCGAGGAAACCTCATGTTCCACTAAAACGCCACATACGCTAATATTACGCACCGAAGCACTCGTTCATAGCAGAATAATACGCACTGAACATTCTTTCATAGGCAAATATAACACACAGAACCACTCATTTTTGCTTTCTCAGTTTTAAATCCACCAAATTGGGACGACATGTCTCATCACGGCAAAGACGCAATGGCTACTGAATTATTTCAAAATTTTCCGGTAACAACGCGTCATGGTAACGTATTAATTCCCAAGATCCAATACGGTGATGGCAGGAATCATGACGTCACCAAAATCATGGCACCCGCAGTAAGCAAAGCGGCAGATTACTAGTATTTTTAACTATTTTATTTGATACGTTCTTTTTATTTTAACACGACCCCCTCCTACATATGAACAAGGTAAGCTGTGCAGAACCCATTAATGCTACTTTTGTTGGTCTAGGATGTTTCGTTCAGAAAAGCCGCTAAACTGCATAATTACCCTAATTTCGTAATATGTACCCATCTAACATAACAGAACCTAACCCCATGATGTGTGAATCACTATTTTACATTTTTAAACTAACCTAGGATTGTTGGGTTTTAAACTAACCTAGGATTATACGGTTTTAATCTAACCTAGGATACTAGGGTTTTAAACTAACCTGGGATTTTAGGGTTTTATACTAAGCTAGGATTTTAGAATGTTAATCTAACCTAGGATTTTAGTCTAATCTGGTATTTTAGGGTTTTAAAGTAACAGTTAAACATACCGGAAGTCTATGAACCAACCCACCTAGGTAGGCAGCGTTTACAATTCCATTGTCCTCGATCCATTCAACTGCAGTGCATCTTACCTCAATCGACAAAACACTACAATCTCCTAAAACATACAAATAACACCCACCACATAGGCGAATATTATGCACAGAAGCACTTGTTCTTGTACCCTCCATTCTTAAATCACAAGCCTTTGCACGGTCGGATTCGGACGTCACAACTCACGCCCGCAACTACACAACCGCACTGTCTCGCGTCTCAAATGCAACTAATGGCATATCAACTTCCACGTAAAATTCCATGACGATGATGTCTACAGATCACAGCCAATAAGGTGACGGCATGATGCGCATTTGTTCACGTTACTGATGCATTATTTCACCAAAAATCATGGCGTCCCACGTAAACAAAGCGGCTAACTGCTTGTACTTTTAACTATTTTATTTAATACGTTCTTATTTTAACTTTACGCCCTCCTGAATATGAACAAGGTAAGCTGTGCAGAACCCATTTAATGCTACTTTTGTTGGTCTAGGACGTTTTCTTCAGAAAAGCAGTTACTCTGGATAATTACCCTGTTTGAACTTTCACTGAATTGCAATGTTTCTGAGGTCTTATTTGCAAGCTGCACTCCCCTACGAAAATTGTTACAGCTTCTTCATAAAGTGTGCAATCTCTCTGAAATTTTACAGCCTCAAAGTGAGCACTTTTGAATTTTATATTATAATGTATATATTGTATAAACAATTGCATGTAACTTTTTTTTGTATTTATTGACATGTTTTTCCACATTCTGGTGACTTTGTGCTCATATGTCAGGATTCATGGAAAACTATAAATTGAATAAATAAATAAATACATACCTATCTAAATAAACACTGCCATGTGACTTTCAGCTTGTGTTCATATTAGCTGGCTCATATATCCATTACATACTCATTAAATAAACAGCGAAAAGTAATAAATATTGTAATCAGCACTATTAACATGTACACATTAATTTCAGGAAATAATATTGGTTTGTCAATATTGACTGATGTTCACAATTCTTTTTTTGTTAAGATATAAATTAATGCCTATGGTTGCCACTCATCTGGAAAACCTTGAAAACAGGGAAACGTCAGATAATTTGAAAACTGTCAGGGAATTTTGAACAAGTTAACTCAATGTCAGGAAATTCTGTGATATGCGTATATTTGGCAGATCTGTCATCAATCGTGCATTGCTACCAGAATCATATAAAATTTCTTTGGTGATTGTGGACAAACCTTTTTTCTGCACAATTTATGTAGAACCAGGGAAGTATTTTGGTGTAAAAGTGTGTTATAATGCAAAAGTTTCAATTCTTTCAGAAAAAAAATGTTAGCAAAATGTTGGGGAGAAAAGGTTATTTTTGTCTAGAAATCAGGGAACTCTCAGGGATTTTTTCAAGGGAAAAAAGGTGGCAACCCTGATTGCCTTTAACTGTAGTCAATAATAATATATATACTCCTTCATACAGAAGACAACGTGCTGTAAACAGTTGTTAAATTACCTAAGAATTTATGTTTATAACTATCATTTACGAGTAGAATTACAGTGCATAGATACCTCGCAAATAAATATTTCATACAAAACTATGCACAAGCAAATGGCAGGCGTTGCTATTACAAGTAACAAAAACAATTGTAATGAAACTCAATGGCTGAACAGAATTAATCCAAATTTTTACAGCATGTTTCCACATTAATATTTGTCACCTGACGCAAGTTTTGTGAAAATTCATCCAGCCACACAGCTTTTAAATAACATAGCAGTAACGTTTGCTAAGGCCTACTGCTTAGCGTACGAGAAAAAAAAACCACTTTTCGCTTATAAAATTTACATGTCTGCACTGATATGAACGAAAAACAAAATACCTAGCAGATGACAATGCATTTTGTGAAACTGCACCAACATATTTAATGCAGAATCTAATTTTGCCTCAAATTACTTGTTTTGAACGCTTGTGTATTTACTGTTTGATGTATCGGCTCATACAATTTAAACACAGCGGACAGACGTTATAATACTGTTTTAATGTATTCCTAACACCGGAGGGATGATTCATGTGCAGAGTAAAACATTTTCATGATGTAATTTTTTCAAAGTGAGTGATATGTGCTATTAACTTGTAAAATGGAAATAGTATAAATACTAAATAACACACACACACTTGCAAAATTTCTTCAAAATTATTTGAGGTTCTAATTTTATACAAACAAAAAATTGCATGAAGATTTTCCGGTTGGCATATTATGTGAAGTTTCAAGAATTTCTGGGACAAGAAACTATGGGGAGTTACAGCAGAAAGCAATGACAACATTGCCACTTCACTTAGAACATGTATAGAAATGTTTTATTACTTTAATGAATACTTTATTTCGGAAGTTACGAACGCACACTTAAAATCACGTTGATTACGGACCTACTGCTATTTTGTTGACACGAGTGTGCATGAGAAAAAAAAAACAATGAACCAACTATCTTGAACTTTGCAAGTGTTATTCCTATTTGCATATAAAAAAAAAGAAACTGAATTGCAGGTGACACAAATTTTTAACTAAACGACTAGTAAGATGTTAGAACACTGAACTACTTCTCGTAGTTCACTGCCAACTTAACTGTGAGTATTGTTGACATTGCTTGCATTAAAATATGTAATTTTTAAGGCAAAAAATTACCACTTTCTAAAAACTGAATTTTTGCAGTTAGGGGAAAGGCATTATGTTTATATTAACCTAGAAGGGTGTTAAAAAAAAATACAAAGAAATATAATTAATGTTTTTTCATTCCTTATTCTAAATGTTTTCCCAAAATTTTGATAAAGTGACTTCTAAATTTAAAATTTTTCATATACTCCCTTTTTGTACTAATATATGCATCAAGAAGTTCTTTATTGGGTAATTATCCAGAATAGGGGCTTTTCTAAAAAAAAAAANATTGTAATGAAACTCAATGGCTGAACAGAATTAATCCAAATTTTTACAGCATGTTTCCACATTAATATTTGTCACTTGACGCAAGTTTTGCGAAAATCCATCCAGCCACACAGCTTTTACATAACATAGCAGTAACGTTTGCTAAGGCCTACTGCTTAGCGTACGAGAAAAAAAAAACCACTTTTCGCTTATAAAATTTACATGCCTGCACTGATATGAACGAAAAACAAAATACCTTAGCAGATGACAATGCATTTTGTGAAACTGCACCCACATATTTAATGCAGAATCTAATTTTGCCTCAAATTACTTGTTTTGAAGGCTTGTGTATTTACTGTTTGATGTATCGGCTCATACAAATTAAACACAGCGGACAGACGTTATAATACTGTTTTAATGTATTCCTAACACCGGAGGGATGATTCATGTGCAGAGTNTTAAACACAGCGGACAGACGTTATAATACTGTTTTAATGTATTCCTAACACCGGAGGGATGATTCATGTGCAGAGTAAAACATTTTCATGATGTAATTTTTTCAAAGTGAGTGATATGTGCTATTAACTTGTAAAATGGAAATAGTATAAATACTAAATAACACACACACTNATTTTTTCAAAGTGAGTGATATGTGCTATTAACTTGTAAAATGGAAATAGTATAAATACTAAATAACACACACACTTGCAAAATTTCTTCAGAATTATTTGAGGTTCAAATTTTATAGAAACAAAAAATTGCATGAAGATTTTCCGGTTGGCATATTATGTGAAGTTTCAAGAATTTCTGGGACAAGAAACTATGTGGAGTTACAGCAGAAAGCAATGACAACACTGCCACTTCACTTAGAACATGTATAGAAATGTTTTATTACAATGAATACTTTATTTCGGGAGTTACAAACGCACAATTAAAATCACGTTAATCACGGACCTACTGCTATTTTGTTGACACGAGTGTGCATGAGAAAAAAAAAACAATGAACCAACTATCTTGAACTTTGCAAGTGTTATTCCTATTTGCATATAAAAAAAAAGAAACTGAATTGCAGGTGACACAAATTTTTAACTAAACGACTAGTAAGATGTTGGAACACTGAACTACTTCTCGTAGTTCACTGCCAACTTAACTGTGAGTATTGTTGACATTGCTTGCATTAAAATATGTAATTTTTAAGGCAAAAAATTACCACTTTCTAAAAACTGAATTTTTGCAGTTAGGGGAAAGGCATTATGTTTATATTAACCTAGAAGGGTGTTAAAAAAAATACAAAGAAATATAATTAATGTTTTTTCATTCCTTATTCTAAATGTTTTCCCAAAATTTTGATGAAGTGACTTCTAAATTTAAAATTTTTCATATACTCCCCTTTTGTACTAATATATGCATCAAGAAGTTCTTTATTGGGTAATTATCCAGAATAGGGGCTTTTCTAAAAAAAAAAAATCCCGGAAAATGATATGTATCGACACTGCTTATCTCACAGAACACACATTTACCAAGGGAATCACAATATTCGCATTACATACTACCAAATGAGGTAGTGGGAAGGGCTATGAAGATCAGGGAAATAGTGGAGTAAAACATTAAAAATATATGTAAGTTACATGTAATTTGGGTTCCTTAATCACGTTAAATCAAAATTACTAATCACACTTAACACAAATTCACTATGGGCATCACGATATTCATAGAACATACTACTAAATGTTACAGTGGGGAGGGCTATGAAGTAAATGCAAGAGGACCTTACCTAAGTCAACCTAACTTCACAATTTGCGATTACAAGGGGGGAGAGTGCAGACACGAGATAGTGTGTTAGAAAAAGTATAATAAGTAAACTCGCGTTGGTTCATCCACCTCCTATGATTCACCTATCATGAAGTTATAGTTAATTTGGTTAGGTCTTCTGCATTTTACATGGCTAGCGGCAGCAGTACGTCAACCCCTCAATTCCCAGTCACATGCAACACTACACACTACAATTAACTTCACTTACTTTCCATTCAAAAACTAGAATATAAATTACGTTATTCACCCATGTAAGTGGTGAGTATAGCTCCTTTGTGTTGTATTGTTGATAACACAAGTATAGGACACATTAACATTCAAATGTCTTGTACCAGTCACATGGGGATCTTTTATATTATCGTAGCAACCTCATTGAGGATGTGTTTATTTGCTAATGACCTGAAAAAACTGTGAATGCATGTAAGTGTGTGTAGTATAGGTATTAAAAAAAAATTATATTTTCAAATGTAGTGCTTTGAATTTTTTCATATATGTTTTATAGAATTTAAATTAAATTTGTGTGAATTGCTTTTGCATAAAAAATGTTTAAACAGTACCAGAAAAACTTGTACAAAGTGAGATTTGTTTACATTTAATTGTGCCAATGACTTTAATCTAGATATTCAGGAATGTATTATTTAGAAAGAATTTTGTATTCATGTATTTTTTGTCATTGTTATGGATCATTATCAATGTTGCGTAATGTGTGTATGCTATTATAAAAATATATATACCTACTTTTTTTAATAAATTTTTAATTTTGGAAGTGTTCTTTCTTTGGTGTTTGATGAATTTTCGCTGATGAAAAGAGGAAAGGAAGATTTAAATAATTCCAACAACTCATTCATTTTATTTTGATATTCAAATGGTAGTAGTGTAGTTCATTACATCATGTTATTTAAAGCAATTCTGGCAATTTTTTCTTTGTAAATATTTTGTTCCTTTGATGTTGCAGTGTTTTGCTCTCTTAAAGTAGATTTTTTCCAAGTGCAGGATTAGTTAGGGGTTTGGCTCAAAAGAGGGATACATTTATATAAAAAAATAGTTACTTGATACAAATATTCTGGAAGTATCTGTTNGGGGTTTGGCTCAAAAGAGGGATACATTTATATAAAAAAATAGTTACTTGATACAAATATTCTGGAAGTATCTGTTATTAAAAATTGTTTACACTTTGTCTTTGATGAAGAAAATATCTAGTGCTGAGGTTTTTCTGATTTGCAATTAAGAATGATTTGTTGGTTTTTCCCAGAATAGGGTAATAGTTTGTGTGTTCTATTTTTAGTTAGTTTACTTTCCGAAGGAAAGAGAGGCTTATGAGATCACTTTCCTGTCTGTCTCCAACACCTCCCCCCTAAAAACTTTTGAACCAGTGAACTAAATTTTACCTAACTCTGTATAAATGCAGTATTTGGTAAGGATATGACTTATATTGTTTTTGAACACACAAGGTACTTATTTTCAAAATGGTGAAAATTTTAATATTAAAGGCGGCATGTCATCTAGGTAACCATTCAACCAATTTATACTGAATTTGGCACGTTGACAGTGCATCATGTTAGCATTGAATTTAGAGATTGTGTTTCGGACTACAGCACTACATGAAAAAATTAACAGTTTTTAAGTTATATATCAGAAAATACTCTACTGATTCCTGCCCGNCGGACTACAGCACTACATGAAAAAATTAACAGTTTTTAAGTTATATATCAGAAAATACTCTACTGATTCCTGCCCGAAATTTGGCAAATAAGGAATAACTATGTTAGACCATGTAAACGTATGCAATTTAAATGGATAATACACTTATTTTCAAAATGTTGGTTATATAAATATTTTATGTTTATTTGTTATATCTGGCATATAATTTGACCAATTTTGACCAATCTGTGTATGCTGAAAGAATTTGTAACAGGCAACATATATGTCAATACATAGCCTTTCCTTTGCCATTTTGTAAGTTAGTGGCACAAAAATAATTTTTTTATGTCATCTCCACAATCAATCTACCAATCCCTTCCAAATTTGTCAGACAAATAGTATACTATGACAGGCCATGTAAAATTATACGTTTTAAGTAAGTCACTCATATTTTTAAAATGGTGGCCATATAAACTGTACCGTTTGGCCAATTTCGACTTAGCATTTTATGCCGAAAGTATCTATTACAAAAATTGAAATTGTTCTAGAGTATCTTTTGTCTGCCATTTTGTAAGATAGCCATTTTCAAGGTGGATAGGTTAAGATTTTATCGTAGTGCGCCATATCCACGGAACCATGTAACAACTTTCAACGTGCCTTTGTATTTTGACTTTTACTGTTAGAACCTCTTTTCTCTGCCAACTTGGTTGATGTTGCTTCGCTTGCTGGGGTTTTCCATCATAAGACTTGGTATTTAGTTAGTCCACCAGAAGAGAGTCGTGTATGTTNGTTGCTTCGCTTGCTGGGGTTTTCCATCATAAGACTTGGTATTTAGTTAGTCCACCAGAAGAGAGTCGTGTATGTTAGGCAGTTGTTTAGAAGAGGTAGTAGGGCCGGCCTTAACAGTAATTAATTTTGGTGTGAAACTTTTGAAGATTTTGGAGATTCCAACGGCAGCCATTGTGTGGTATGACGACGCTATTTCAATTCTGTGAAGCCACCCATTGTGCATGGCCAGAGGGGGCCACTAGGTCCAAGCAATGTTTTTGACTGAACAGACAATCAACTTTACTGCGTACTGTTTGTATTAATTTTCATGAACTCCCTTATTTATTTTACATTCACCCAGAGGTCATTTGATATGCTTTGCCTATAGAAGCTTACTACTACTNCATGAACTCCCTTATTTATTTTACATTCACCCAGAGGTCATTTGATATGCTTTGCCTATAGAAGCTTACTACTACTACCACATATAATTGAGAAATTTGCATTTGGAAGAGTTAATAACATAGTTTTATTTTAAAGGACCATTCATCGGTAATATAATAGAAATTAACTGAAATTTTGAAAGTATAGTTAATATGTAGGATTATTTCAGTGTGTATTTTTAATTTCTGTAAGGAGGGTGATATTTCGAAGTTTAAATCTTAGAGCTTACGTTTTCTCTTCATTCAAACTTTCAATTTACCATCAGCACGATTTGCATATCAATATTTAATCCTTCAATAAATAGTATGAAACTTACTTGCATTGGTTATGCTCTCTATTTAGTTGCAGTCATGTTTTTATGAGTGTTTTTTTATGTTCTGATTGAAAGTGTCTTGTTTTGTACTTTCCAAGCGAATGTTTTGTCTTGCTGTGTGTTCATTAAAAACTAACACGTCTCACTATCAGTCTACACACATTAATATCCACACTGTTCTATTTAAGTGTAATGGTGCTCAACTATTAAAGGAAATATATTAGTTGTCTTACCCAGAAATGTTACTACACCACTCACACCCACAAATATACCTAACCACTACATCAGAATTTAGGCTACTCTTTCACACCACCTTGTAACATTTCATTTAAACCAGGAATTCAAAATTCTTTTCACCATTTTTTACTTTTTTCTTGTTCGTCTTCTCAAACCAATTCAACAAATAATTCTTTCCTTTTCTTAAAAAAATTAAATTGATTCAATTATCAATTATTAATATTTAAACAACTTCCAGCCATTCTTAAATAGGCACATATATATTATTACTTATCTAATTTTTAACAAATTTGACACACGCTTCTGTCTTTGACGGTGGTGGTAAGATGTCTATTAACGAAAACGTTAGACTTATAACTTTGCCTTACTTATGTTGTCATCTGTCCTTCAATTGGCTGTCGTCTGATCATGTCACATCTCTCTGCCAACCAGCAATAACGAGACGAGAGACAACCGGTATATTTTCTTTTGTGCATTTGTTTAATAAACTTTAATACTTCCCACCCGCTAGGGAAGAAATTAAAAATAACAAACAAATTTAGAATACTGAATATTTTCTAGAAACAAATTAAATACGAGGCATATCCAGAAAGTAAGAGTACTCAATTTTTTGTATAAAAAAAAATTATTTAAACAAAATTACAAGATATTGTAGGTATATATATATATATATATGTTACTTATTTTTCCACGTAATCGCTTTCCCGTTCTATGCAGGTTGTAAGTCGTGGCACAAGCTTTTTGATGCCCTCCTCATAGAACTCTCCCGTCATCTCCTTCGTCCACTTCAAGACCTCTTGTTTCACCTCCTCATCGGTTAGAAATTTTTTTCCACCCATGTGAGTGTTCAGGAATGTGAAAAGATGAAAATCTGAAGGTGTCAAGTCAGGGGAGTTTGCAGGGTGGTTCAGAATGTCCCAACCAAACAAGTTCAA
Source organism: Clitarchus hookeri (assembly GCA_002778355.1). Taxonomy (NCBI): domain Eukaryota; kingdom Metazoa; phylum Arthropoda; class Insecta; order Phasmatodea; family Phasmatidae; genus Clitarchus; species Clitarchus hookeri. Next base: position 375,769 of record NQII01001871.1, read on the forward strand.
AAACTCCTTGGTGGTGTTGAACGTGTGTGGGCGGGCGTTGTCGTGCAACAAACACACTCCCTTCATCAACATTCCCCTCCATTTGTTTTGAATTGCTCTCTTGAGCTTTTGTAGGGTCTCCCAGTATCGTGCTGCAGTAATCGTCTCCCCCTGAGGCAAAAAATCGATCAAAATGATCCTTTTTTGGTCTCAAAACATTGTTGCCATGATTTTTTTTGCCGAAATTAAGGTTTTGAATTTTTTGGCAGATGGGGAGGGGAACCAGTGTGCCGCCACTGTGACGACTGTCTTTTTGTCTCAGGGGTGTAATGAGCCACCCATGTTTCATCACCAGTCACAATGGAGCTCAGAAAATCCTCACCTTCCAATTCAAATTGCTCAAGGAACTCGCGAGAGCTAGTGACCTGATTCAGTTTGTGCTGCTCTTTCAGTGGTTTTGGGACCCATCTTGAGCACAATTTTCGATATCCCAGCGTTTCTGTAATTGTTTCGTGTAACAGAGATCTGGAAATTTGTGGAAACATTGCAGACATTTCATCGACTGTCAATCGGCGGTCTTCACAAACGGTTTCCTCAATTTCTTTTACCAACTCATCTGTAACAATTGAAGGTCTTCCACTCCTTTCCTCGTCATGAATATTCGTTCTTCCGTCATTAAACTCACGATACTACTTAAACACGTTTGTTCGGTTCATAGCACCTTCGCCATAAACAGTTTTGATTTCTGCAAAAATTTCAGTCAGCGTTTTTTCTTCCGCGAGAAGGAACCTAATGACAGCGTGCACCTCGCACTTGGCGGGATTTCTGATTAACATATTTCACAGAAACGGACACTACGAGGCGAGTTTTGCTACTGATGAGGGTTTCAGGTGCTTGTTGTGTTCAGGAGACCCCCTCCCCCCCCAATATCACTCAGTGTTGCCAACTGTTGAAAAAAAAATTCCCACATCATGACAGCCCAACAGTACTCTTACTTTATGGTCACGCCTCGTCTACTAACACATGATCTCTATGTCAAGAAAATATTAAAATAACCAAATATTATACTGTATTTTGTTTAACTCTTATAATAAAATTGAATTTGGAAATTAAATTAAATGAATTGGCAACATAAATAAATACTTTATAATCATATATAATTATATGATTATATGACTAACGGTAAATATAACCCCTGAAAATTCGCAATGTTACAATCTTGGTTTTCTAGAAACTATAGCTTCATTGAAAACACTTAGAAGGTACAGCTTTCGGTAGTAGTAGTGATTAAGTCCAGTGCTTAGATATCCAAAAACTGGAAAATTGTCATATTTCTAAAGTGGTGCACTACATAAAAATTTCCAAGCACATTTTGCAGATAGAGATTTAAACACGTAAATTCATTGATGAATGACTTAACTCCTGCAGGTATTGTGTATTTTTATCGATTTGTTTTGTAACCACCCTATATTTATGATAGTAGTATTCCTTTAGGTATTTAGGTGTTGTAGTTGGTCTCTTCATGTACTTGCTGATTAGAGTTCATGTGGGAATGCCGTTCATGGTAATTTTAGTTAGCCATCTCACGAGAGTTCTCTTTGGTGGAGGACTTGCCCTGAAGAGACAGGTCGTAAAATGGTTTTGCGCGCCAAGTATGCTGAATCGAGTCCTCCTCTGCTAACTACCATTCCTGTGCTCGATAATTGACTGAGGGTGTAACTGCAATCCTGACAGCAGTTTACTTATGGCTGGTTGTGTAGTTGTGGAGAGATACCTCTTCAAAAGCTCCTTCCCCATGTTGTGGGTAGAGGGTGTGCTGGTGGTATGTCGTCCCCTGTAGTAGCTGTGATAGCGGTCTCACTTGGATGTCTACAAAGATGTCTTTGAAGTGTGAGGGTATATCTTGCTATCCATATGGGATTCCAGCATGCTTTTCTGGAATACAGGTAAATCTGCCTGTAGACTGGTTGGCCTGATTTCCTTTTACTAACCACCTGTATCCTGTTTATTTCCCTCTCACCGTAAATTGTGAGGTTTTTTTGTTTTGTATCTGGTTCACTCCATTGTTGGGATATGACATTTCAGATTTTTGTCCCAACTAGATTTTGTACAGCGATGCCCTGTTNTCTGGTTCACTCCATTGTTGGGATATGACATTTCAGATTTTTGTCCCAACTAGATTTTGTACAGCGATGCCCTGTTGTGAGACACGTAGGTTGATATCTCCATCTGTACCAGTTGTGGAGAGGCTGTTCCATGATTCACTCTTCCCAGGACCTGTTAGAGGTGTGCCTGATTCTGCTGTTGTGTTATTTAAAACCTGACTGAGTACGTGGGATGGCGAAAGGATACATAAATGAAAAGTAAACATTTGGTGCTACTTTTNTTATTTAAAACCTGACTGAGTACGTGGGATGGCGAAAGGATACATAAATGAAAAGTAAACATTTGGTGCTACTTTTGTCGAACTGTCAAAATCTGGCCATGTTACATGAGAGAGACAATAACTGGTTTAATTTGGAAATGTACTATTATTCTAAGAAAAACTCCCTTGCAACACATTTTCGCCCATAACACATTACAATATTCGTCCTTTATTTCGTTGGGATAACAAAAAACTGGCAGTCTAGTCGTAGCGATAAAGTCCGGTGTCATTCTAAATACTGACTGGTTTATGAGAAACTGGAAAATGTATTTGGAACAGTATGTGTATGTCGGATATCAGCACTGATAAAAGCAATTTTCATACTCTCCCATTAAATTCAATACTGGAGTTTACACATTGAAGATGTAGTAGAACAGAAAATTATCAGAACTCGCGCAACAATTTTTTTCTTCCGAAGATATAAGTGTGTGCAGCATAATAGAAGTTTATTAATTAAGTGAATTTTAAATGCAAACCAGAACTCTAGCATTATTTTTAATTAACATTACTAATAGCTGTAGAAAACTGTTTTTTTTTGTGACCTTGGCAATACCATTCAGCCTTTTCTCAAGGCGCATAGCAGCAGTAATCAGTGAATAATTAATTTGCTGGTAGTTATGTAATTATATGGATTTGTTAATTATAATCTGTATCTTTTAGGATTATTAATTTTATACTACTATTATTCTACGAGTAAACCTAGTGGTTTAACATTTTATAAAAGTTGTTTTCCATTGAATGTTTTTTTACAAAGTGCAGTAGCCATGTAACTTAATATTGAATAATATAAAGCTACTATTTAACTATACCGATAGTTAAATACTGAACAAGAGCTCCACTAATTATAGACATTTTTTTTCATTCTAGAACATAAGTTACAGTTTGGGCTTGATATTTCTGAACCTAAGTCTGGTAGCGATATCAATACCTGCTGGATTTGTTGGGGTTGTACAAGAAAATTGACAAGAGTTTTTCAGTTTATGTAACAGAAATGGAAACTTTTAAGACCCACATAAATTCACAGTTCCAGGTGTTAAAAAAACAAAAAATATTTAATGAATGCTGTAGTCTCCAACGCACTTGTTTAGTTATCACAACCAATGAACTGTAGGCTTTGTGTTCGGCTATAACAATATGAAACATTACAACCTACACTAGTAGCATGCTGCATGGTTTACAAATCATTTACGCACATAGAGGATCCTTGGATACTGAGCCTCGTCAGAGTACAGCGCCGCCCAAAACTAACTTTACTTTTCATTATATTGTGGAGCTACTATAAAGTGTGGAGCTACTTCCTGTGCGAGTAGGCAACACATCTGGCACCAGCAGCCGCCAGGCACCAGGCTTCTGTGTACTGTGTAAGCTATTGAATGTTGGAGTACATGGTACAACAGTGCTGAGCAATGACATTTGTGTGCATCTCAGTGCTGACAGCTATGCCAGTCCATAGGTTTTATTGAAAATACGTACTAAAAATTACTAGACCCCATGTTCGACACACAGTATACATTGCCGTCCAAATGATTATAGGACATGATAAAATCACTCTTAACACCTAACAAGAAGTCCATAGCAAAGATTAAAACAAAATTATTGGGTCATAGGGTCATAACAGCCAGGCTAGGCCAAATATTAGAGCAAAACAAATCAGACTTAACAACCATGCTAGAACAAAAATTGTAACAAATTCAGTTGGACTTAACAATCGGAACAAAAGTAATTTAACGTGACCACTTGTATAGAGGAGAGTTGCTTGCAATCCACAAGGAGGCCCGACAATTGCAGGAAAAACTGTTCATCAAGGTGAGGCAAGTACTTGTAGAGTTTGCAGCTAAGTCAGAATTTCATCTGACTCAACAATCCCAGGTCATTGGAGTTGACCATTGCCCAGAGAAGGCAGAATTAGCTATCATTACTAGCACAGGTGCAGTTGAAGTATTTTAGAAGCAGTTGTGTACACCAATGTCAGCTCAAAATGATTGTTGCAGCACAGAGCGCAGAAAATCATAAATTAGGAAAAGCAGTCTTGCGTGTACAATGAAAGTGTGCAAGAGAAACAAAGTTTTGAACAAGAATTAACTGTACTTAGGCAGCAACTCATGACCAGTCTAGCAGATCCATGCATGATGCTGCAACAGTGGCTGAACATCCTCAATGCATCCACTCGGAGTACCCAGAGAACACCGCCACTTACCGCTACATGCACTACCCTAAACTCAGATTCCACAATCATACCATTAATAATTAATTGAGAGTATAAGTTACAAATTTGATTACCACAGCAGCCTAATGATGAATAAGGGGTGACTTCACCCAAAATGAACCAAAACTGTTTGCTATTTTTCCTATAGTTTGTAATGTGGCACGTCAAGGTATTGACGGCTGGAAATTACCACTCTGCTAGCTCAGAGGTAGGAATATGAGACTCTTTAAAAAGGGCGCCAATTAAATATTAAATGAAGGCAAGTGCCGGTTTTATTTGTGCTATACTTTTATTTACTAATCAAGTGAAACAGTTCACATACGATCTTCAGGTATGCCAAGTACGAACAGGTTCACAGATAAACAGACAAGTGCAGAGCAGCGCCACAGTCGTTGATTATTTACGTCATAAAAACTTTCCCGAAGAAAAAACAAATGCAGCAACCTTCCACACCGGCTAAGAAATAATCTAGCAAGTTCAAGTTTGCCGGTGTGGGGGTTATGCGCCAAGCCCGACGCGGCCTAGGCAAGCACTGAGAGTCTACTGCTGAAGGGTGTTGACTGCTTGTTATCCACTGACGCCCAGCGATATGCGCACGAGTACTGGATGACGACTGCTGGACGGCGACAGGCACACGTGTATTTGTCGCCGCCTATCGCCCCCCTCTCCTCAGATAAGGACCTGTCGTGGGCTGCCACGCATGCTCTCCACACTGCTTAGCCCTCTTTAACTGCGCCGTCAGGATAAAGATAAGCGAACTTCTCGTATAAAACTTGTCGATGCAGTCTGAAAGTTTCTAATATAATGCTGACGCTTACTGAAACTAAGATATTGAAAAGGCAACCTGATGCCTGATAAACGTTAAACTGCAAACGTATGTCCGATAACGATAAACTATCACTGTAAACAAACCACCACTGCTTTAATTTTTGAACCCGATAACAAATTTACAACGCCTGGCAAAGCGAAAGAAAATGAACCACGTATCCTGAAAATTTATAATACTGCATCATTACGAGTTTTCAAAGCTCTCAAGATACATATATTTTTATTTTTACTGCCCACATAAAACTGTTTACAAAAATATATTTAGTTATGTGCAAAAAACCTTTTTTATTTTATTATATATACATTCCCATATTGCAAATTCCCTCCTTTGAGTAAAATATACGAAAATTTTAAAATGCCATAAGAAAACTCATTTAACTAACAATAAGAATAATACTGAAAAGATATAGCAAAATATGTGCCAAATTTTCAATTTATGAAAAAGTTAAATTACATTTATAATGCTGATACTTAACTTTTATATGACACCCAGCTACAGGTTATTTTGTAAATTCATACATTCCTTAAATTTTCGTACTATTTCCTATAGTTCCTCCATGATAAAACCCCAGTGTGTGCTGGTCTCACTGCATCACACAGTTTATATAGTGCGGGGACCAAACCGCCAATCTTACCTTGTGTGGAAGAATATGCTGGAACTACTTGGTATAATCCTCCCAATAGAATTGAAAATTGCTAATGATGTAGCGGATGACAACCGCACTGTGACACACAAGTCACGTGATGAAACATTGGCCAGGAGGAGGGGAGATGGCTTGCTTGCACAGTCTCATGCCCACTTCGTTGCCAAGACCCACTGCTTCCCAGGAGCGTTTGCTGCCCTGTTGGACTTGCCGCTTCAGCAGTGTATGGCAGGGCGACTCTTTCACCATGCATGCTCAGAAACAACATGACTGGAAACCAGGTAACAAAACCAGCATCACATCCTCCCATCTTGAAGGCACACCAGTGTGTCCAACATCCAGGGAGAAATGACTATGCAGAAAGGGTGGCTAGTCCGTGCCGCAGAATCCACCTCTGGAGCAGGAACACTCCCAACTCTGAAGATCTTCAACTCCNACACCAAGACACAATTTCATGTACCAACACATATAAACAGTAGGAAAACTTAACGGGAGCCTCATCTCTCAAAATACCTTGTAATTTACACTCTGGAAAAAAGATAAAAAACATTATTAAAATTATTCTTGTATAATATTATGGAACATGCTATATATTCCTTAAGGTGAGTATATTTTCTTTCACAATTTCAATAAGAATAACATTGCATATCAAAGCAAAGCAGATATTCAAGTAATAATGATACCGGCGTCAAAAACCAACTGATTTAATATTGCTCTTTCCACTGAGGAGCAAGCTTAGAGCTGAAATAATCTATTTTAGAGCTCAAACAATGAGTTTGAAGCAACACCAGATCACCAACAGTGAAACTTGTATCTTTTCTTTTATATATTTGCACCTCCAAATTTTTATCATAAACTGCAAGATTGCGAAGATCTTGGGGTAAATCTTTCATGTCCAACATCTCCCAACAGAAAAATTGTAAGGACCACACATTTAATAATGGATGAAACAGTCTCCTACTTAAAAATACTTCTGAAGGAGTATGCTTTCTGGAGTCACTAATTATATTATTAAAACATAATGCCAGGTTATACAGAATTTCATTCCACTGTCTCTGGGTATCTGACTGAAAACTCCACGATGCTATTTTAATAATAAAGTTGAAACATTCTACCAGATTGGCTTGTAGATATATGAGAATTTTGCATCATATTTATCCCCCAGCAAAACTTTAATCCCGAAACGCAATTGAAAGTAAATAGGATGCATTGTCTCACTACCAAAATGGGTGAACCAAAAACAGAAAATAAGAGTTGCATGATTACTTTATAAATTTTAAACAGATTTTATGCTATAGCGAGGAAAGAAAAAGAACAAAATTTAACAAAATAATCCACTGCTACCAAAACAGACAAATAACGAGATGAACTGCATTGCAAGGAACCCATCACATCTAAATACAATCATTCCCAAGGATATATGGCCACAGTACCTGCATGCTTACCTTTTCTGGTTAGATTTTTTGGTTTAACCTGCTGACAGTAATAGCAATTCGTCACCCATTCTTCTATATCCTTGCAAAAAACAAGGCCACATAAAAATGTTGTAAATGTGTGCAATGGTTTTGCATTTCCAACATAACCACCAGAAAAACTCATAATAATTTAAGATCATAGGATGTAATTCTGCTGGTACAAAAACCCAAAATTTTCCTATTCTTTATGCATTGCATACCCAAAAAACACCAGTTTTTATATCAGGTATAATATGCTAACACACTCGATCACTCAACTGTGTTCTTTAAAATCTACAAATACTTGAGGAAAATTCTGCAAAGTATTTACTGCACCTCCAATATCTAAGGTTTCCTCCTTTTCCTGTTTTGTGAACTACTTCCAGCACTCCCTTTTGTCACAATGCTAACGTGTCCATTTTGTTTACCTCCTCAGACTCCTCCTTACAAAACAAAATGCAACAAAGCGCCAGTTGCGATGTTTTCATTCCCCTTAACATGATGAATTTCATACTGTAAACACGACAAACGTACAAGCCAGTGAGATAGAAACCTACAGATTAGAAAGCAACTAGCTCAATGTCTGATTATCAGGGTAAAGTTCATAAGGTGCATGTTCCAAGTAATCTGCATACTCTAAATGCATGAAAGATACTATTTCTCAAAAACAGTAATTTTCTTTTCTTCTGCTAGCATAAGCAATAGGCACAAAAGAACCATTTCTTTTCCAACTCAAAATTTTGTGCCAATAGCAACAGAATTATCATCATGGTGCAAGTAAAAAGTTTAATTAAAATTTGGTAAATGTAAAACAAAAGACATGTAATTTTTGGTTTTAAAATTTGGAAGGTTTTGCTTATGCGGTCATAATTAACTTTAGAAGTAACTATTGCAAGGAACGTAATTTAATTACAATCTGTTGTCACTCCACTTATAACTCCACACCATGATGAGGCCACATACAGTGCCAACTTAACAGGAAATACAATACCTCAAGTCAATATACAACAGT
>NQII01001871.1:384870-411881 GCA_002778355.1 Clitarchus hookeri
ATTTGTGGACTGCCCTGCAAGATTCATGTTGTGAATTGCCTCCTGCATACCTTCAGACATTAGTCGAGTCCCTGCCACGTCATCTTGCGGCACTTCTGCGTACTCGCGGGGGCCCTACACAATATTAGGCAGGTGTACCAGTTTTTTTTTGGCTCTTCAGTGTATAATAAAGCTGAATTTGGAGATTATATTAAATGAATTGACAACATAAGCAAGTACTCTGTAATCATATATAATTATAATATTGGTAACCAATGGTAAACATAACTCCTAAAAAAACTGCAATGTTACAATCTCACACTCTCCCACTTTGCATGACCTGAATTGAGCAGAATGGTGAAATTGTGGACAAAATTTGTCTAATGAAACAAGACTGAAGACTATACAGATTGGAATGAAAACATTTACATGCTTATTCTGGTATGGCATAACCAGCTATATGGCTGACATATGACATGACTTGAACCTTTTGACATTTTGGTGAAAACTAATTAAAATAGTAAATCTCACAGAATCACAAAGTTATTGGCTTACATAATGCACATTTATGCCATAAGAGTGACTAAACTGTCAAACTCCCAGCTAAGCAGGTATGCATGCTTGCTTTCTTTGTGCCTCTGGGGGCTAGGCATCACACCTTTAATGACAAATTGTCTGTTAATAGTATAATACAGATTTATAGTAGCAACTGTATTTAAAAAAAAAGTTTTAAAATTTTAATTTTTTTTTTTTTTTTTCAGAAAAATAGTTATGAGTGATTCTGATGATTATGTCCCATCAGATTCTGAGGATGATTATTCAGAAAATGAGAAGATACTTTTGAATAGAACACGAAAGGCTGGCAAGAAAAATGAAGAAAGTGAGGTAAATCATTTAAAATACAATTATGTATTTTCCTATAATTTATTTATATATCGTTATTTTAACATCTTTATAACAGTAATTAAATAAAAAATATACTTTAATTCTTGTGTGAAATGTATATTTATGTTGCAGTGCTTAATGTTGTGCTTTATCTCATTAATATGTGACAAATTAGTGAATAAGTATTTTATGATCACACAGAGTTCATCTTTAAAGTTATATTTAATTCCAAAATTTATTCAACTTTATACACCCGGCGTTTACAGCAGGTTTCAGGGATGGTTGTCTCGCTGGAAGGCCAGTAATTCCCTTACCTGGGATTTTGCTGGCGATGTGCTGAAGTTGTACGTGCCCCATATGTACGGAACTGGTACTGGTAGTGATATCCGTTACGGGCGTCAGCTAATCAAAATGTTGGCTCCTGGGTTAGCACGAGACTCTACAGACTTGCTCAGGACCCGGTCGATGCCTGGCGAAGCCCTGCACCCTGGCGTTATGCACAGTTGAATGCTGATCAGATGCTGTTGCAGTACATTGAGCCATATGTGGGATAACCCCGAGAACACTCGTGAGAATAGAATGGCCTCTTCCATCAATTATGCAATAATGCGGTTATAGGGACGTGATGCCTCCTGATTGTCGTGGCACCTCTACATGAATGTATACATGAAAAACAGGATAACCTCGAAAACACTCACTACGACAGGTTGTGTCCGTTTCCAAAAGTTTGCATTGAAGTGGTTACCAAAATGTACACAATATCATAGGAAAAAATAATGTTTGCAACACAGATACATTGTCATACCTGCTTATAATCCAACCTTTACAATGAATAACGGAACAGTACATTTTCACTGAAGTGGACATGTGGTTAGGGCCCCACCTTAGCCTGATTACTGTGAAAAATGTCTCGCGGACAACAGATAGTTAAATTTTATTAAAGACTGTTGGGGGTTGCTGTTGAACTGGCGAGGTGCATGTCTATGATGGTTAAATAATTTAAAAAAGGGTTCCAGTATATTAGAAATGAACTATTGCTGAATGATGTTAGGTAACATAGACTGATGGCTCCAGGCTGCAGTGTGCAAACAACCTCTTATCCCCGCTAAGACCAACTGCCCGAGCAATGATGCAGCGACGTAGACCTTGTTGATGCGTAAATGAGATAAATTTACATTGGGTTGATTACAGACTTAAATAAACATGTACCCTTAGCATTCAAGTTTTGTATGGCAGTTACATTTTCACTAAGTAAGTAATTAAACTCTGATTATATATTTGCTACTAGTGAGAAATGTCATGCTCTCATGTTGCTGGGGTTGCTCCCCGAGAGGCTGCACTCAAAACTACAACTGTATTCAATTTATAAAGATAATATTTACACTTGATTAGAAACACTAATTATACATAGCTAGGCTTCCTTGGCAAATTACTTGCTGTTTACGTGTGCACTATCTTCTACTGTTGTCAGCATATGGTGGTCATGTGTGTGCATGTGCGTGTGTGTGTGTGCGCATGCTTGTGTGTCGCCCACCACATGGGGGAATCTATCCTACTGTTCCCTATATGTGCCAAACCATCAATTTAATCACTGAAATTAATGCAAAAACTAATCTAACATATTACACTGAATTAAGTAGTCACTCCTTGTAACTACACTGTTACACTGATTATAGGGTGGAATGGATAAGGCACACATACCACTCATTGCACTGGTAGAGTCTGCATGCAGGGTTGCTGTGTGGAGAGGGAGTCACCAGGGGCTCAAAAGGGAGAGGAAGTGCATCATACCCTATTAGAACACTATTGTAATAGAATGGTTGAGAAGTTTGAAAAATCAAAGTTCTAATGGTTCCATTATCTTTAACAAATAGGTATCTGATCTCCTTTCTTTCTCATAAAATTTTGGGTTAAATATTGATTGTGATAATTGTTTTTCATAATTTCCTGTTCATAAAAATTTACTTTAATTTCCTTATTAGTTATGTTTCATAACATGACCAATTTTATGTTCTGATTTAGGAAAGTTTTTAAAATTGAATTTTTTTATTAACTGCTAGGGTTGCCAGATATCCGGTATTGTATGGGATTTCCCATAACCTTGGGCTGAAAGAATTGTCCTGCGTGGACATAGGACGGGATGGTCATATATCATGTATCTAAAGACTTCTTCGAAAATAAACGGGATATTAATAAACTCACTGTCAGTTATTTACGACTTCTGTGATCATAGGTGTGCTCTTACCCGACGGCCGCTAGTAGCTACAGTTGACTTTGACAGGATGTGTACAGTATAGTTTCTTCCAGCATGTGCTAGTATTGTCTGTTTCAATGTCAATTAAATCAGAAATTCAAATCACATTATATCATGTCTGTAGTTACAATTAATATTTTGTTGTTGTAGTATGTTCAGTGAAAATATTGATTGATGTATAAAACTGACTTTTGCACACTACAGGTAGTAATTTAATTAAAAGCTTCTTTTTTATAACAAGTTTCCTTGATCATTTCATTGGGGTCAGATGTTGTGCGATCATTTGTCTTGAAGCATGTTGCAGACACAGCTGCATGTACCATGTCTTTTCTCCCTTTCCTCCTCACAGTCCAAGCAACTCTCGGGGCACTCCTAGACTGACCATCTCGTGTCTTACTTCCCTCCTCTGGGATATCTACCATGTTGCCTTCCTTCAGCACCCTGATGCAAGTTTCCACTATCTCCCTCCCCCACATCAAGCCTAGTGTAACACCCCCAACACCATTCCTCTCCTTCCATCTTCTTTACCCACTACTTGTGCCCTTCTTCTTTCCATGCGTGATTTCCTCAATATCCATAGCCTTCCTTGTGTATATGGAGTGTTGTGATGTTTGTGCTCAACATATTCTTTATCGAAATCACCACTGCCACCGCCACACAGTTTGAAACCTGCTTTCAAATTAGTCATCTCAATCCAGGGTAATTAATTATACAGAGAATAGCAACTCATTTTTTAAAAGAACGAAGATAACATGTCACAATCTAAAATGTTGTTTATATGTATTGTTATTACTAAAATGCAACTAAAACCAGCAAAAGATATTTTAGTTTTTAACTGTTTTTATGTATTTGTTCTTGACATAGATTGCCCGCTAGGAATTATTTCTTGCCTGCACGTTATAATTGCTGCTGTTTAACTTGAATGGTAATATTTAGTTGTAGAATGGAAAAAGTTATTTGTAAAATCCTTAACTTATTTGTGAATGTTTTAATGACTGCAATAGGAGGAGGTTTATGGTTTTCAATCATCCGAAGATGAAAGTGACCCAGATGATGAAGTGAATGCAGACAGTGATCTGGATGGTGAAGATGATGGTGGTTTGCCTGATGTGAGAGCATGGGGGCGGGATAAGAGTGCCTTCTACAGTACTGACTATGTCGACCAGGATTATGGAGGTAGGCATTCACCATCACAACACTTCTTAACAAAGTGCTGAATTTCTCATCAACGCTATTTTCCATATTTGCCTGTATGTAGGATATATATATATATATATATATATATTTTTTTTTTCAATTTTGACATTAAAATACTGAGAGTAGTTTCATTTTTGCATACTGAAAATTTTGAGGTTACCGGTAATGTTTTTGCTTGATTAGTGACATGTGATGGTCAATGTTTTTTCTTTACTTTTTTTTATTATAATATCAACTACTCAACAAAATCTTTAAACCATAGATAGACTGTGCATTGCAATTATAAAATTATGGGGGTTGACAAAAAGTGTGACTTTCATAGGTTTTAATGCATTTGAGGTATAATACATATTTACAGTATATTATCAACTTTAAATAATTTATTTGGAGAGGTACTCCAGGCAGGTGTTAGGGGTTGTTACTTTACCATTCGGGGGGAAAGTGAAATGGATTTGTTCGGTGCCATAACTCAGTTAACATGACTTAATGATGCGGGTCATGCAGCTGACTGCCCTGTGGGTCCCTGGAGTCATCGTCAGTCTTAAATTTAAAGATGAAGTAATCCAACAGACCTATCTATTGGGGCTGTAGGTCCCCCCAAAACACCAGTAAAAGTTGTAAGCAAGACTATTTCCATTGCGCACGTCATTACGTTATTTAATGCTCAATGTCTGTGCGAGGGGGTGCAGTGCCCTAAGCGATCATACATGACAAGAGCATGAATAAATATGCCTGTTTAGGGGTTACAACGTTTTAATGCAATGATTTATCACGTTTTTCAGATGGACAATGATATTAGATGGACCCAATGCTAGGCCCATCTGTAGCAGACAATGCTAAAATGGCACTTGACTATGTTAAGTCTTATGGTATGCATGACGTGCTTTGTCTTAGGTAAGATTCTCAGGAAAGCACTGAGTCTGCCCCTTGACACAAAAATGCTAAAATGGTTCTTGAATATTACACTATTGCAGTTACATGATAAGTTGAAAATGAATTGAAGTTGCATTATGGCGTTAGCTTGGCTGAGACTTTGCCGGAGCCAGTGCCAAAACAAGAACGCGTTCACTGACAATTATGCAAACAAATTACGAGAGAATACACTATACTTCATATAATGTACTTGATTCTTATATTCCACCCTGTAGTAATTATGTTACATCTTTGAAAAATGAGTAGGTTGGTATGAAGCAACATGAACATGTTATTGAACATTCATGTCAGTTTTGGTAGTCTCCTACGGAAAGGATAAAAAACAAGTTCGCTGTTTTGCTAATGACTGTAAATGTGTGTATATTATATATATATATATATATATATATATTTTATGGTGGTCCTTGTTTTTGAAGTTTTTTAAATGTTATTGTTTCACCTTCCTTAATTGTTTTACTATAAAAAAATAACTGAGACAAGTTTCATGCAGATCTGATTATATTTAGAGGTCACTCAAGTCAGTTGAAATTCAGAGTGAACCACAATGAAAGTCGTGACACAGAAAAAAACTTTCTGCTGTCTGAATCAATTGTCAATGATCTATTCAAATTGGCAGCAGCACTTCTGATGTCACAGTTACGCTACGAGTGTACTCTGTTTAGTTTGCGATGGCAGTTTTTTTGCATTTCTAAGAAAGTAGTGCCAGTGTTGTTTTTCTGATGTATCCCTTTGCCTCAGCTGTTCTGACACGTAGAAGTCATGCTGTTTGTTATGTCAGCTGTTGACATTATGCGGGACTGTGACTGTCAACTTTGTTTCTGAAGATATGAAATTTTCTGATGCAACAGAAANCAGCTGTTGACATTATGCGGGACTGTGACTGTCAACTTTGTTTCTGAAGATATGAAATTTTCTGATGCAACAGAAACTGTATAATCCACAATGTGCATTTGCAAAAACTATTTTTATATTTTGATAGTAAATTAAAATTATTTAAAGTAAAATATATCTACATCAATGTTTTACACGTGTGCTAAATAATTTCAGTTAATAATTTTGATTAACAATAATTTGCTATATACATATTGGTTACAATGTATACAGCATCAGCATAGATATGTTTAATTTTTGTCATGTTACATTTTTTCTGCAACTGAATGATTGCAGTGAGAGAGTGAGTGCATTACTTAAGTACATATAGTGTTGTGAATATTCGGGACAAGCACTAGTTCAAGCATTGACCGCCAGAGGTCTTAGAGGTCTAGTGTGTGTGGGCNTGAATATTCGGGACAAGCACTAGTTCAAGCATTGACCGCCAGAGGTCTTAGAGGTCTAGTGTGTGTGGGCTTGGCACCCAGTCTGTGTTGTGTTGTGGTTACTACATAACCTCACTCTGTTCTTGTCTCGTGATNTGTGTGTGGGCTTGGCACCCAGTCTGTGTTGTGTTGTGGTTACTACATAACCTCACTCTGTTCTTGTCTCGTGATTTTAGTACATACGTTTTCTTATGTGTTGTGTTTTCTATCTTCTTCCCCATAACCAACAACAGGTTATGGGCCCAGTCTATCCGCAGTAAAAGTGTCAACAGTTTGTTCAGTGACAAAAAAAAATCCGTNAACAGGTTATGGGCCCAGTCTATCCGCAGTAAAAGTGTCAACAGTTTGTTCAGTGACAAAAAAAAATCCGTCGCTGAAAAAAAAATGAGCTCCAACTCAGCTCTCCCTCCGATCGAAAAGCTAAAGGGACGCGAGAATTTTGATACCTGGAAGTTCGCGGTCAAAACTTATCTCGAGCACGAAGATTTATGGGGATCTGTGACTGAGGAAGACACAGATAAGAAGAAAAATGTCAAAGCCCGGACGAAGATAATCTTATTAATAGATCCGATCAACTATGTCCACGTTCAAGACGCCACAACAGCCAAGGAAGCGTGGGATAAACTATCGTCAGCCTTTGCAGATAGTGGACTCGAACGAAGAGTGTCTCTCCTACGAATTTTGACGACGACCCGCCTCGAAAATTGTTCATCCGTCNCAGCAAAGAGACCTACTGAGCTACGAGTTGACAACCAGGGAGCGCAGAACCTTGCTCTGAATGGCGCTTACCAGGCGCGAACGAAACACATAGATGTGCGCCACCATTTCCGACGTGAGCGAATCCGCGCAGGTGAAATCAGTTTCATTCACGTTGCCACGAAGGATATGGTTGCTGATTCTTTTACAAAGCCGCTCAACAGGGAAAAGCTGCTGAACTGTCTGATTCAACAGGGACTTGTCCCAAATAGGGAGCATGTTGTGAATATTCGGGACAAGCACTAGTTCAAGCATTGACCGCCAGAGGTCTTAGAGGTCTAGTGTGTGTGGGCTTGGCGCCCAGTCTGTGTTGTGTTGTGGTTACTACATAACCTCACTCTGTTCTTGTCTCGTGATATTAGTACATACGTTTTCTTATGTGTTGTGTTTTCTATCTTCTTCCCCATATCCAACAACATATAGTGAGGTATTTTATAAGATTCACACACACAGAAAATGTAATATATTTTTTTTCTTTTGCTGGTAAACATATGTAGAAGTGGAAAGGGGTTGGAAACTGGGTTGGAGGTAGGTTTATTCGTTATCATTATTTATTTCATCTTTATTTTCTTCATCCATAGCATGCTTTCCTATTAACTGCAAATTTTAGCTTACACAATTACCAGTTATATCTTTAAATTTCATTTTACCTTTTCAGTAGTGCTGTTAAAGTTATTCTGTTAGGTAAATTGTAATGTTTATTTATGTATGAATCACCCACAAAATGTGTTTGTGTCCTGACACAAGTAAATATTTGGTACCTTACCTGCGTTATTCTGCAACACATTAAAATAAGTTACAGGTTTAGTGTTTCTGCAACACTCTTACAAAGGCGACAACGCTTAAAGTTCGGCCTCTAATAGTCATCATGCTAAAACTCCATTGTATAGTTTATTTTATATTAGACTTTATAATCATTACGAATGCATACATTTGGCCGAAATTAAATAACAANAAAGTTATTCTGTTAGGTAAATTGTAATGTTTATTTATGTATGAATCACCCACAAAATGTGTTTGTGTCCTGACAGAAGTAAATATTTGGTACCTTACCTGCGTTATTCTGCGACACATTAAAATAAGTTACAGGTTTAGTGTTTCTGCAACACTCTTACAAAGGCGACAACGCTTAAAGTTCGGCCTCTAATAGTCATCATGCTAAAAATCCATTGTATAGTTTATTTTATATTAGACTTTATAATCATTACGAATGCATACATTTGGCCGAAATTAAATAACAACTCTAGACTCTTGTCTGAATGCACCTTGCATTTTTTAAAAAATAGTATTGCACACGGGAAAGTATAACATAACTACTAGTACGTAGCGATTACAGATAACTTGTCTTATTTATGCTATAGGCTGAAGAAGTGTTAATGCACATGAACTTGACAATAATATTTTTAAATATACATGGTTTTATTATATTTTCATGCATGTCAGTTAACATATTTAAGCTAAAACATCAACCAAAAGTTGTAAATCTCAGATACCCTAACACGAACACGCTACGTTTAGACTACAGAAAAACTTCGTAATTGTACTTAAAATAATAAAATCTAACAAATTCCAGTCATAAGTGTACATAAATAAGTATCACATGACGTTAGGCTCAAAAGTGGATAAGCCTACAGAATTACTTTGGCCTCATGTAATTAAAAATAAGTAAACTATGTATGAAGTGATCATATCTTACCTGAAACTGCTGATATTCAAAATCCAATGATTTACGGTATTTAAAATGTGATATAGGTCGAACATACGCCCAACATATTACGTGCCTCAAGTAAGTGTCACTTCAGCAACAAGTAAAGAACGTTTTGATGTGTATCTCTATGTGTATATGTGTGTGCACATGCTGTAGGCTATTCATACAAGAAATTTTCGTCACATCACAAATATACATCGCTGCACACGAGGGGAAAAAACACGTTGCCGGACCACTGTCGTCATGAGAAAATAATGAAGTATTAATAACACACGAAAAACAGCACTGCACGGGAAATAGTATAATTATTTGTTTCACTAAGTCACTATAAATAAGGTTTAAAGGAATAAAATGCAAAATGTATACATTTGCTCATGAAAATGTAGTAACCACGGAGTAACCAACATAACATCGGTCATGCACAGAGTCTGCTGGAATCTTGCTCACAACAGGGTTAGGGGTTTGCCTAAGCACTGCCTTCTCATTACAAATTCTTGAGAGTTGAAACTGTTAAAAGTACAAAGTAGCAATGCCAAAGTATTAAAAAAAATTGATTATGTTACTGNTCTTCTCATTAAAAATTCTTGAGAGTTGAAACTGTTAAAAGTACAAAGTAGCAGTGCCAAAGTATTTAAAAAAACTGATTATGTTACTGGAAACGTAATATTGTTGTCAACTTTTGATGGGAATCTTAAATTTGCTGATTTCTTTTGTTCATATTATTTTCTGCAAGTGTTGCCAACATGAACACGTATGGCTACTTTGCTTGGGAATGGAAGATTATTCGGCAAGTAAATGTAATGTGCTTTGAAACTACTGCCAGCAACACAGGTCACAAAAATGGAGATTGCATACTTCTGGAACAAAAGTTACAGAAGGACCTCCTCCACCCAACATATCGTCACCACATATTAGAACTCATTCTTGCAAGTGTGATCAATGAGGCTATTCGATGCAGATCTNCAACATAACATCGGTCATGCACAGAGTCTGCTGGAATCTTGCTCACAACAGGGTTAGGGGTTTGCCTAAGCACTGCCTTCTCATTACAAATTCTTGAGAGTTGAAACTGTTAAAAGTACAAAGTAGCAATGCCAAAGTATTAAAAAAAATTGATTATGTTACTGGAAACGTAATATTGTTGTCAACTTTTGATGGGAATCTTAAATTTGCTGATTTCTTTTGTTTACACTATTTTCTGCAAGTGTTGCCAACATGAACACGTATGGCTACTTTGCTTGGGAATGGAAGATTATTCGGCAAGTAAATGTAATGTGCTTTGAAACTACTGCCAGCAACACAGGTCACAAAAATGGAGCGTGCATTCTTTTGGCACAAAAGTTACAGAAGGACCTCCGCCACCCAACATATCGTCACCACATATTAGAACTCATTCTTGCAAGTGTGATCAATGAGGCTATTCGATGCAGATCTTTTGGCCCTGATATTGCCATTTTAAACTATTTAAACACTATTAAAATAAGATTGATCAATCAACTTACGAAAGTGCAACTGACAATGCAACAGTTATGGCATCTTCGGGAGATGAGAAGGACATTGCGACACGATTTTCAGTTAACCAGCTTCAAGGGAATTTCTAGAGCTTGCAATTATCTTCTTGGGAGGCATTCCTGCACGAGAAGTATGCTTCATATATCCTGGCGCTCATCATCATGCTAGATGGATGGCAAAGGCATTGTATTCTTTCAAAATTATTTCGATGTTTCATGGTCAAATTAACTTACTAAAATGGAAGAAATCAGACTGTTAAGTATTTGTATTATTCTTGTGCGTACTTATATTAGAGCTTGGTTTACAGTTTCTGTTCCTATCTCAGCCTTCTAATGACCTCAGTTTGCTGTAGCAGCATGGTGCTTATGAAACTGCAAATGTTGCTATCTCAAAAGTTCCCAGCGAGACATTTGAACAGCAACTGTGGTATTTAAGCAAAGAGCTTGTAGGTTTGGCCTTTTTTGATAATAATGTGTCTACAAGTTCAAAAAAAGCTATGATTCGGTCCCTTAGTGAAAGGGATGGGGTCGACGAACCTCTTAAACGCATCAAACTGAGTGCAGAGAATTCTCATGACATGAAGATTGAAGATTTTGTGACAAAAAAACTCAGTGAATTTCTTTCATAGTCTGAATATCCCGAGATATTATTTAGATTGTGATCCTGAAACATGGCATCTAAGCAAGCAAGGGTGACAGTTCAACAATATAATTGTTGTTAATGACAATGCTGAAAGGGATGTGGTACGTATGCAAGAGTACAATGCCCTTATAACGAAGAATGAAGATCAAAAACAATATTTATTACAAGTCATAGAACAACATAGGTGTTGTTATCCTGACTACAGGAAAATAACCTTTATCTCAAATGAGTAAACTTCCAATTTATTATGACTTAAGCAATTTGATAGATTTTCTTAGTGTTAACAATGAATAATTAATTTTATTTCAAGTGGTACAGTGCTCTGTTCTCTTTGACAGGCATTATTAATTTATATGAATTGTGTGTAGAATTTTTTGAACTTATTAATATAGCAATATTTCTGGACTAATTGATAAATGATAGTATCATGTGTAACCAAAAGCAAAACTTTGAACTTTGAGAGCATTGAGCTACCTGACTAGCTAAGTTCAGTTACTATTTGGTTCCCAGGTCAGGAACAAAGATCAGCCATATTGCTGCATTGAGCTGGGAGACAATATGTCTGGTGTCTGCTTGGTAGGATCCAGCAGGTGCTGAAGGCACTGCCAAACCATTCACAATGGGGAATGGTTTGGCAGTCACATACAAAACTGGTCCTTGATAATTTTCAAGTGTAGGCAAACAATATTTGGCACCCCTCCCTCGTAATAAAAATATAATCAAACTGTTATACAGTTGTGGTTCCTACTTTGTGGAAAGTTGGTATGCTCTAGTAATTGAATGCAGTAATAAGGTTGTATTCTTACATCTTAAACCTGCTTTATTATAATTAAAACTATTTGAAACTATCACGAAACTAGGTAATTACACTGCAGTACACCACACATTTACTTCCATACCATACAGCCCTTAAAGACATTGTCTCTAGAGGGATGCTTAGCAAGCGTACCACCAACACGTTATTTTAATGTATAAAATTCTAAAATTAAAATGTATTTAGACAGATGACCATACTTGAGATAAATCACTTTGATCACCGAATTTGACATGTCGTAAAGTCAAGATAGTAGGGTAAAATATTCTCAATTTGGCACTGAATTTCCTCTCCTCTCCCTAATTTTTGTATTTGTATTTTTGTAACAGCTTTAGGGATGATTTATCGTCTGTGTGGCTGTACCGTGAGCGGTATAGTGTCACTGTAATCTTGTGCTACAGGGTTTGATGGGAAGGACGCAGTGGCTGCGGAGTACGAGGAGCAGGAGGCCCGTGCGATTCAGAAGAGGTTGGCAGAGCAGCTGGATGATGAGGACTTCTCTCTCGACATCTTCACAAAGGTAGACCCTGTTTCTTGCTGATTGTGACGTTTTTTAGGTTTGGAACAAAACCAGATTCCTCATGAAAGAATTTGGCACAGGGAAAATTTCTGCTGCATGCTGTAAAGTGCACTGGCTGTCAAAGAGGTCAGTTTTAAGCTGGTAGTAAATGGAGAAATTATATAATAGATTTGTGTGTAAAAGCTTGTGTTTGGCTCAATTTGTGATGTATTCTTTCCCCCAGCCAGAATATTAAGTATTAATTTTATTTTGTAACTATTATTCGTCGTCTCCAATGGTATTTACAAGCATAAGCTGTAAAAATACGGTGTGTTTGGCATTGAGCATTCGTACATAAAGCTTATTTTAGTGGAGAAAAGTTACCAATTTAAAAGAACAAAATAAATATAGTTGTCATTAAAGTGAATTTTTTTATTCTATTGTCTCAGTTAATTAAAGTAATGGTGTAATACAACATTTTGCTAAATCCATTTTTAAAACTTAATATTAAACATGTTTACATATATAGTTAATTTCCCACTATAGTACAAAGAGCAAAGTTTATTAGTTATGTAGGTTCTAACACTATACACATTGGTAGATTTAAAAAAATTATATTTGTTTAATGAAATTTGCAATTATCCCATTTGTTTACACACAAAACAGCAAAATTCGGTACACGTGTAACATCAGTGCTACCTGGCAGCAAAAACTTTAGTTAAACTATTAGCATTGAGCTCCCACACCTGAGTAGAGTAAATGTTACTGATGGTCAAGGCAGTTTTTAGACTGCAGTTTTTTTTATACTGGAATCCTGCTGATTTTTTAAAAAGTAGAAGGGCTTTTTTGAGTACACACAATGTTTTATTTTTTTTGCAGAAACCTGAATCAAAAGAACTAGAGAAAGAAGAAGAAATTATTAAAACAGATCCAACTAAACTAAGCAAGAGACAAAAACTAGAATTGTTGCAGAAAGAATCGCCTGAGTTTTTTGGGCTTACTGAAGATTTTAAAGGTAATGACTGCTAGGACTTACTTGACGTGCAGTGATTCTTCCAGAAATTTAATTTTAAAAACAAACTTAATTTTTAGAAATGTATAACCAAGCTGTTGTATTTTTATAAATATTTTTATAAAGTTTTGATATTTTTTAAATTTTGAAACCAATATGCATTTGTGTGTATGTGTGTGTGCGTGCACGCGTGCGTGTGTCCGCCAACATCATATTGCCTCCAATGAAACAGTGTATCATGTTGGTAAGATAATTTCAACAGGAAATCATGTTATGACAGTACTGTATTATAAATAGTGGTTTTCATTTTAAAAATAAAAATTTTTCTTTGTTAAAATTTTTAAATAATTTTTTTGCCAATACTTTATGAAAGAGAGAACACATTTACATGACAGTATTTTTTAAATTATGTTTATGGGTCTTTTAATTTTTTGTTTGAACTGGAAATTGTAATAAGCAAGTGAAACGTGTAATATGTCCTTTGGTAAACAGCGGGAGTTACAATATGTATACATTATCTTAATTTTTTTACAGAGAAAATGACAGAAGTTAAGTGTAGATTGGCTCCAATTCTGGACTTCTTCAAAGGAGATAAATTTAAAACACTGCCTGCTATTAAATATGTGAAGACAAAATACCATATTATTCTCAAGTAAGTGTGCACTTTATGTTCAGGTGTTTTGTGTGTAAAAACATATTGAATGTTATAATGACTTCCTCTAATGAAAACAATTTTGCCAAATATTTGTATACCTAAAAAACTTGTGTGTATTTGGATGCTCATGATATTGAGTTCTTCCCAACATATCCTTTGAGTCTCAAAGCATAAAATTACAGTGAACCCTTGATTTAATGGACCTCCAATAACTGATTGCTTGTTATATATCAGTGAGCCTAGTGTTTTCAGTTTTTTATTTCATATCTGGATAATTTTAGAAACCTTTAAGTCCCTANGTGGACCTCCAATAACTGATTGCTTGCTTAAAAAAAAGTGTTCTAGATCAAAACTTTAATATATACTGGTTGAGGTTATGTTATATATCAGTGAGCCTAGTGTTTTCAGTTTTTTATTTCATATCTGGATAATTTTAGAAACCTTTAAGTCCCTNTGTTATATATCAGTGAGCCTAGTGTTTTCAGTTTTTTATTTCATATCTGGATAATTTTAGAAACCTTTAAGTCCCTAAGTAAGTATTGGTCTATTATTACATTACAGTTCATTGCTGCTCCATATCCACGTCACTTCACCCCCATGAACACTGAAATTCTCAGCTAAGTGACTCCCAAATCCATCACTATCATTAACAACTGTTAGATTAATGGCCAAGGATTAACACAAGAACTGGAAAAAGAGTATGTTTAAATTTTTTTTAAATGTGATGTGCTCTGATTGAATACATACAGCAAGTCTCACATTAAATTTAATTTACATCTTATCTCAAACTAAATTAAATATACATCTCTCAACTTATTTTTGGTTTGTTCAGATGACATAAAATACTAGGGTGACAGCATTATCTTAAGAGCTTAAAAATGTAATTTTCCAATTTTTTCTTCCCATTTTCATAAATGCAGCTAAACTGCATAACTTGAATTATGAGTTATTTGTAAATCAAATTTAATTTTCACTAATACAACATGTGTGGCCAAAGCGCTGCCGCAGCACTGACAGTTACTGCTGCAAGCAGCATTGCAGGCTCAGCTGAATAAACTGCTACTAGCGACAATGGCTTTTTTAGAGGGGTGTTTGTCAAGTGTCTGCAGCGTGGTTCCGAGATATTGAAACTGAATATTTTTAATGTGGCTAGAGGAGAATGTCACACTAAATATAATAATAATAATTGCATGGTTTGGTAGGTAACAACAAAAAAAATGTTGTCAGAAGTGTGTCTGTGGACCACTTGGGCAGTGCTTATTACACAAGTGCTTGTTTTCGACATCATTGTGGTGCATGTACCTTTCCCCCGTTGTAGTTCAACAATGTATCCTAATCTAATTAAACTACCCAAACTAACCTAAAATGCTGGTGAGTAAGTTTTCACACAGTTTAATGATAATAGGGTGGTTGCTTTATTATCTCTAAAAGTGTATTTATAGATATCATATCCCATTATAACTAATTCAATTGTTTCAAATAAAATAAACCGTTTTTTCGCTCCCCAATGTGAATTTTTTTAGCATGTTGGGCTGAATTAAAATCGTGGCTACTGACTGACTAAGCCCTACTAAATTGTACTTTTGGAGACAGATGAAACACAATTTTTGTAGATATAGAAAATACAATGTCTCCCACCCCTTTTTTCTTCTGATAAGATGCTAAAATACTTGATTTTCCAGTGTAGACAATGCGGTAAAAATTTTAATTTCACTGTTTTAGTTATGTTTCAAAGGTAACTTAACCCTGTCCAATATTGTAGATGCAATAAACAAATGAAGTCATATTAAAAACAAAACAGTGTTAGAAATAAAAACTAGAAAGGTCAGCAAATAATTGTTTATCCGTGGCTCAAGAACATGTGCACTTTGCCTTCCAAAAATTCTGCTAGGCCGCTAGTCGCTGTTTTGTTGCACTCATTCCTGATAAGCAACCTGCAATACATATACCTATAAACATTTGCCCACTGCCACACGAAAATCAACCCCAATGCCATATTTTTGTAAATTCAAACACTTTCAAGAAATATATCCTTTCTTGCATCGAAACTTAGTAGTCAACATTAAAAGCATGACGTCGCCAACATACCGGCAGGTACCGTAGGTATATTTTAGGAAGACCATAATGATTAAAACTGGACGTAAACTATATTCTACTACACGACAACGGTAGCACACTTGTTATACTATATCTAAAACTCGTGCTTGTTGTAACTCATAACTGAATACTGGGCGTATTTGGTCTCACGATCTGTTGTTTCACAAGAAAATTATTTGATTACACGACTAACACAAGCCATTAATAAACTAGTAAAACTTAATGCATGAATTGTAATATATATTAATTAATTTCTCATCCTCTTTGTTCAACATCAAATGCTACAAATGTAACCTTTCTCGCAACGTCATACTAATGTAAACACAATGTTTTGGGCTACAGTGATGGCAGCTAGAGTGTCCATAGTAAAACTGCCCATGTCCAGGTGGCTTCACTTACGTCACAACATGCCATCTCCTGTTTACTCCTACCTCCATGGTACATGCATTCTCTACAATAGCACTAAGATTAGTAAGAAACATCAACAGTACTATCCGATGGTAGGAAAATTTTAAATACAGTTAAAACCACTTCAAATTTCGTGGCTGACATCAACATGACAATAGTAAACATTGCATGCTGGGCATCATATTGTAAACAATAGTGTGCATCATAACAAGCAAAAAAATCATACAGAAATTAATGTTTTAATTTCACATTGCAGAAAATTATTTAATGGTTCTTTAACTGTTAGCTTTGGTAGAGATTGGCACATTTTGTCTCTGGTCGGCTTTCAAAAACTGAGCGGAAGTATAGTATGTAATCCAGCAGATGTTTTGAATGCTCTGACTCAAACAAGAAACTGTAACTGTTGTCCCGCGTCTGGGCCGCCATGTTTATAACGTCGCAGCCGGCAGAGGTGGCGACTGGAAATTACAGCTCGGTTCGCTCAATCGGTAGAGACATGAAACTTAAAAAGCCGCCAAATAAATATAAAATAATATTCAAGTCTCGGATTTATAACTCTTTACTTTTATTTATCATTCAAATTAAACAGTTCACATACAAGCTTCAGATATGCAGAGTCCCGAACGGTTAGTTTCACCAGACAAACAAGTAAAAAGCAGCGCCGCAGTAGTTTAAGTATTAATCATGTCATTCTAAGCTTGCATCGCAAGAGGAAAATACAAAGGCAGCGACCTCCCACACCGGTGGAGAAATAAACGAGCAGGATAAAGTTTGCCTGTGGGGGGTTATTTGCCACGCTCGATGTGTATTCGGCGAGTGCTGGTTGTCTACTGTTTTCCATTGGTAGCGGGCAGTAGGCACACAGGGTATAAGTCTCCCGTGCCTTCCCTACTCCTCATCCCAGGGTGCCAAAAACGTAACCAAATAAGGGTATGACGTGGGCCGGAATCCCTTCCCCACGCCATGCCAAACTGCGTAGTATTAAATGATAATCAATTTTCTAGAACAAAAACTGTCTGCTGCAGTTGGACAGCTTCTATCTACTAATGCTGATGCTAACAAAAACTAGGATTTCTGAAAAGGCAAACGTATGCCAGATAAATATATTAGCAATACTTTGAATCCTGATAAAATATTAGTAAACCCCGCAAAACGAAAGAAAATTAATCAAGTCTCCCGATAATTATTATTACTGCGTCATTACAAAACGCTCAACCTATTTCTTTAAATTTTTTCGTGCAAATTTTTTTTATTGTTCCTCAAAAAGGGTTGTTATTTCAAGATGGTCATTATTCCCATAGTTATGAAGTTAGAGCAGTGCTGTTTATGATTGTGTTTCAGTTACTGCTCGAATATTGCCTTCTACCTGCTGCTGAAGGCACGCAGGATACCAGTGCAGTTTCACCCAGTGCTGCGCAGACTGTACCAGTACAGGCAGCTCCTCAAGCAACTGGAGCCCATTGACAAGGAGGTGATGAATCTACAGATTGACACAATACTGACCATGATGCAGGAGGGAAAAGATATAGTGCTTTTTGGAACTGCCGGCGAAGAAACCAAGTAAGTGATGCTGCATCACACTTTCTGGGCGGACATTGCATACGTGTTTGTTTTTTTGTGAAACACCATTAAGCTCAAGTTTGTCTTCTTATTTATGTAATGATTTCCAGCCACATTTCACCAATTTTATTCCTAATTATTTTTCTTACCCCTTTGCTTCAGTTTGTAGCAGGTTGATTACTGCATGTTGTTAATCACAGCACTAACATAGCATGGAGACCACTTTTTAAAATGTATGAATGTAAAGCTGGATTAAAAATAACCCGACAGTCTGACAAAACAGCCCCAACACCGACAAAGATTTTTCATCAGCCAATCAGGAGCAAGGTCACCCCTACAAAATCACAGCCCTGACCACTCGACAAAAGTAGATTCTATTTCTACTTTTGTCGGGCGTCGGACTGGTTGGCCTCGCTTGGCAGCATAGAAAAAAACATAAACATAACCTTACAAAACTAAATTTCATGCAAATTTCACTACTGTGGTAAATTTTACACTAAAAATATGTTATTTATGTGTACAACCTGGTTATCTTGTAACAGAAAGCTGTCGAATTGACGAAAATAAATATTCACGGAAAAATAACTGTTCCAAGATTCAAAAATACTTTGTTTAGAAAGTTACCAAAACAAAGTAGTGTGCAATTATTTGTGATTTCTTTGCATTCCATAGCAAGTTGCTGGGCATTCTAGGTTTTGCAGAAAGCCACGCAACCCTTGTCGGTTGGAAACTGTCGGGGTATTGTAAACACTGAACTAATTTTGGTGGCGGAAATGGTTGGACTGAGAAGTCTTGTCAGACTGTCGGGACGACCACGTTGTGGCATTGTAAATCCAGCATAACAGTTAAATCCAATAATTATGTTTTTTAATAACACATTTTAATTTTTCATTACAGGAGATTTTAATAAGGGATTAAAAAAAGTGATGATGAAAACATGTATGGGTGGTGCCTTTGCTCTTCAAAGGGACATGCAAGAGTAGAGCTGTCCCTGGTTGTATACAGTGGACTCTCGATGTACTGAAAACGCATGTATGCATTTATAAAGCTACGTACGTTTATCGGATATTGCATCAATCAAAATATCTTTTGGTTGTCACCTAAGATTTCCTACAGCAATCATTTTTTGGCTGCTTGTTTATGCAAACGTCTAGGAACTGCCAACTGGATGTGAAATGCATCACACGCGCTCAAAATAGTTGCACCTACCATCACTAGCATTTAAAAGGAAATTATTATTTGCAATGATGTTTTCTTTTGTGATAAAGGTAGTTTTTTTCCCGTAAAGTTGGTGTTTAATTGCATGTGGCATGAAATCAACATGATTTTAAAACAAAATATTAATTTAACTCAATGGAAAGCATATTCACAAATAAAATTGTATGTCCAAAAGCATATACTTGACCTCCCCTTTGTTTGAAAATCGAGCAACTTGTATTACTAACTGATATCCTGCAAGGACTTATTTGACACCTTTTGTCATCTAATTACATTATAAAAAGTAGACAGAATGCACAAGTACTCACAGGGCAGTACTCGTAGATAGACACACACAAACAAAAGTCATGCAAACACATTTTGTTAGACAGATGCGCGGTTGCGCAACATTTCGCTGGCTAGACCAGCTTCATCAGGTGGCAAGCAGTGGCACACTGCAGTCTCTTGAGTGGTGGTTGGCAAACAGTGAACCTAGCGGCCAGAAAGCAAACTAGGGTGAGGCGGGAAATTTGAAATGTGGCGGAGGGGTATCTTATCTTTAGGCCAGGTGTCTGTCTGGATTTGGTGATGTGTTGGTGGGCCAGTTCCCAGTGACGCAGTTTTGTACAACCACTCTGGTTGTGTAACAGGACTCAAAGTTCTGGTTGTGAGATGCCTCATGTGCAAATTTTAATTTGCAGTGGTGAGGCCAATGTACTCTGCATTGCAGTGAACCCACTGTAACTGGTAGATAAGATTTTCTGTTGCACAGTTGTAGCTGCCCTTGATAGGATAAGTCTGATTGGCGAGCCTGCCTTTGAAGGAGGTGGAAGACTGGTATATCGCACAAGAGTTGCAATGTGGACTATTGCAGGGATGAGACCTCCTGGGGGTGGTGATATTACTGATTGTGGAACTGGGTGGTAATTTGGGGTGCACCAGTTTGTTGCGAAGGTTGGGGGATCATTTGAAGACCAATCTGGGTGGTTTTGAGTGAGTGGTGATGAGGCCAGAATTTTGTGTCCACAGTTGAGAATGGTTCTGAATGGAGTCCGAGTGCAGTGTAACTCGTGACAGGTGTAAGTATGCACAAAAATCAGAGGATGTGGTTTTGAATAATTAATTTTTAAAAACCAATAAGAAATAAATTTGATTGCACTATTTATTGATTTCTGTCTCAAAAATTACAAGTTTTTTTGCAGTGAAACATAATTAATTACTTTAAAAGACAGACATTTGCCATGCACGCAAGGTGTCGCCAACATATGTAGATAGCGGCATGGAGGGGTTCATTGTTTCACTCCTCCCGCCACTTCCCCTTCTCCATCTCGCCCACCATAAATAGGTACACTGCCGGTTGATAATCTCTCGGCGCACTCTTAGCTGATAGAGTGCGCAAAGGATATTCAAAATTTGGCTTCCATTCTGTCTGATTACAATTATATACTGTATTTTGAGATGTTAATTCTTTTGTAAAATGAGTTGTGGTGAAATGTTTTTTTAATGTATTATTTACAGTAATACTTATACAGTAAATTTTTTTTTTGAAATTCTCATTTTTATTTTGTTTACTAGTTAAACTTTATTCACAGATAATGTACAGCTCTCACTATACTCAATATGAAGTCTAATAAGGTTAGAAATTGTATTTTATTGATTGACATGTTGGAACCCTCGTGTACTGAAATCCTGGATGTATGGAAATTTTTTGACAGTAGATAGGGAGTCCACTGTACATCATTAATCTTATTTTACCTTGGGAACAATATGCCAAAGTTTGGCTTCTTATTGTAGGGATATTATTTATGACCATGTTGTTATAATAAAAGCCTTATATTGTGCTTACATTCTAGCTGGTTTATTCAACTGATGCAAACAGGCATGTATGATTTCTGATAGTCAGACTACATCATGCAAGGTCTTTCAGCAAACTATAAAGTGTAGAAAACACCCAAACTGTTGAACTTATGGTAATTCAATGAAATGAGTTTACTGGACATCTAAAATTTGCTTTGTTAAAATACTTATGGACTTACTTTGATCCAATTTTGCTCCCCTTTTTACAGAATTTCTATACAAAAAGAAACTTTTGAGCTCACCTTCACGTCTGTGCGCACATGTGTGTATGTATACTCACACTCACGTGTGCATGTGCTCCCCCTATCTTTCCTGTTCCTCAATAACTTTTGAATTGAAGCACCAGATTTCACCACATTGAATACACTTTCTAGGTTAACAGTAATTATTCTAGAGCTCAGCCGATACCATACCTGACATTAAATATCGACAGATATCACAGTATCGGAACCCATCTTAACCAATTTTCTTTTTAGCCAATATTGAGACAGAGATTTTGATTTATGCCTGGCTGTAACACCAGACTGTCACTCAACAATGGTGAAGGGCAGAAGAAGCTAACCTTTTGTGAGATAATCATCTACAGGAAGTGGCGGGAGAGAGCGAGATGCCGCTCCCACCCCACGGTGGCCTGCTGTGACAGGCACTAAAAGAGACAATCTTGTAGTTTACCATGCTACAGCATACTTCGGGAACCATTAAACTTACTTAAAGCAAATTTGATGTGTATGCACCAAATTAGCTAAATAATAGCTGTAATTGTCCACCATTTTGGAAGATTTCTTCACCTTAGGAACTACTCAACCAATTCCCTATAAATGTGGTGAAAAATTCCTTACACTGAATTCAACCCCTTCATAATCGCTTGAATATCAAAGCATGTAGAGGATTATAAACAGACCATTTATATAGAATGATTCATGAGGAGTTATCGCCACGCACAGGGCTTATTCCTTGCATCATTTGGAGCAAAATATGTCATAAATATGGGTTCTATTCCCAGTATTTACAGAGTAATTCGACAAATTGGAAATGCCTAGATTATTGCGTATGGGGATGGATGAAAGACTGCACAAACACGTGAGGAACTACTTGCGCGTATCATGCATGCCGCTACAGAAATCAANGTATCATGCAGGCCGCTACAGAAATCAAAGACAGCCGTGTTCAGCTATGTAGAGCAACATGTGCGGTTCATAAGCGTGCAGCCAAGTGNAGACTGCACAAACACGTGAGGAACTACTTGCGCGTATCATGCATGCCGCTACAGAAATCAAAGACAGCCGTGTTCAGCTATGTAGAGCAACATGTGCGGTTCATAAGCGTGCAGCCAAGTGTATGTAATTAGACGGAAACATTTTTGAACATCTTTTGTAAGCTTGTTATTGGTGATGCTCAACTGTAAACAATACGGTCTGTTAATACATCACTGTATTTACTTCTGAAACGGTTATTAGTTTATTTGTCATTTTTCAAATGTTTGGAATTACTCTGTAAATATTGGGAATAGGACCCACATGTATAAGACATATTTTGCTCCAAATGACGTAAGCAATAAGCCCTGCGAGTGGCGGTAACTCCTTGTAAATCATTCTGTATTGGTAACTTCACATTTTATATTAACAATTTTTTTACAAAACAGGACAAAAATGTGGCTTATACGAATATTTTGTTTAGTGAAATAATGGAGTATTTAGGTATTACGTAATTAATTTTCATATCTGTGATAATATTTTGTGCATATAGTTCCTCACATTTATAGTTTTTGTGGCAAATTTCTAGAAAAACTTCAACGAAGCTGTTGAAGTTGCTGACGAAGCGTAACAAAGTAAGTACCGAGATGGAAACGGTCTCACCACAGCCTCCACCTAAAAAGAGCAAGAGGAATGATGACAGCACATATACCTTTACTAATGAAGACCATGAGGAAGATGAAGGTGATGAAGGTAAGGCATCTATTGATTTTATTATATTATTTTGTGCATTTATTGGCTTGACATTTACCAGTACATTGATGTTCACACNTATCTGTGATAATATTTTGTGCATATAGTTCCTCACATTTATAGTTTTTGTGGCAAATTTCTAGAAAAACTTCAATGAAGCTGTTGAAGTTGCTGACAAAGCGTAACAAAGTAAGTACCGAGATGGAAACGGTCTCACCACAGCCTCCACCTAAAAAGAGCAAGAGGAATGATGACAGCACATATACCTTTACTAATGAAGACCATGAGGAAGATGAAGGCAAGGCATCTATTGATTTTATTATATTATTTTGTGCATTTATTGGCTTGACATTTACCAGTACATTGATGTTCACACATGTCTGCTCAGTTTAGGCATTGTGCCATTGCTAAATTTTTCCAAAATTTGGGGCACATTATTTTTCAGATTTTACCTAACTTTAAGATAATTTGAATTAATTTCAATATAGGGTGATCATGTTATTTCAAAATTAATTTCATCTGTGGTTTCATAGGTTGGAAGTTTAGTACACAGGTAACTTTGCTTCTCAACAGTGCCTGGATGCCACCCAGTAGTTTTCAGGCAGTTTCTATTTCACAGGATGAGTAGAGCTGAGTTCATATTCAAGGGATGCAGTCTGCTCTCCCAGTGTACTTTGAGTACGTCAGTTGGCCTAATCACTGTGTGCATGTGTGTAGCTGTTGTCAGGCTTGTGTTAGCACCGTGTGACATTATGGTACCGCCAGTACACTAGGAGCGAGGCGTGAACTAATTTTTGGTACTCTATACCAAGCAACATATACCAATTTGTGTAATCATCTGCCTTTCAAACCACTTTTTGTGCATTCTTTGTAACAAGTTCAGGCAGCCATGGTATGTTTGTTGTGTGCTCCTGGTTTTGGGGAGGTTTTTGTAGGAACACAGTTTCCTTATTTTAATATAATTTTTATTTCACATCTTGTAGCTGTAGACAAGTAGTAAGATGTAGTTTAATCAAAAATTAGTGTTGTTTTCNTATAATTTTTATTTCACATCTTGTAGCTGTAGACAAGTAGTAAGATGTAGTTTAATCAAAAATTAGTGTTGTTTTCAAGATTTAGTATGTTAAATGTACTTCTTTGTCTCTTCTTTACCCTCCAAGCGGTGAGTGCGAAACACTACACTATTCTACATTGCCATGTTTGTTTGTTATTTAAAATGGTTCACTTGGAACTTTCTGAATAATGAAAATCTCCATTTTCGTGATCTTCACCTGGAGATACTTCTCTTTATGACTTAGTGTAGCTAAGTGCTACACCAGTTTATATTTTTATGTAGTTTTGTTTAGACCATGATTTATAATAACTTGTCACAGAATTAAAAAATAATAATATTTAGTAAATTTTTATGTCAGAAGAACAAAAGGAACTTTTATTAATTCTCAAAGTCAATAATATCAATTGTATTTTAAGTTAAATTTTTTCAGTGAGTTAGGTAAGGAGTGCAGTCCAGGGTCGTAAGTTCTCTTCCTTTATTCGGTAGGGCTGTGGTGACTGAGCAGTTAGCCTGCTCATCTCCCATCAAGGCGAACCGGGTTCAATCCCCGGCTGGGACATTCCTGGAATTTTGCATGCGGGAATCGTTCCGGACAATGCTGGTTGGTTTTCTCAGGATCTCCCGTTTTCCCGCCCCTTCATTCCAGTGCTGCACCATACTTACCTCAATCACCCTCATCAGCTCTCAAGACCTCGTTAAGAGCCGACCAAATCTCTTCACATATTCACGTTTGTTCGATGCGTCCATTTATTGTTTCAACTAAACTCAATCGTTGAATACCTCGTTTATCCAGAAAATTCAAATTTCATTGTTGTTATTTATAATCCATTAAAAAAAACTAATTGCGTAACCTCTGGTGTTTATTAATATAACAAAGTTTTTGTATTCCCTTGTTTTAATTACTTGTGCCACATTGTTCCAGCATACATGTATTCTTAAAATATATAAAATGACAGGAATTCAAGTACTCACAGTCTAGTACTTATCGACAGACACACACACACAAAGGAAGACACATTTTCCACGCGGTTGCCCAATTGTGATGTTTTGCTGGCTAAGCCAGCTTGATCAGGTAGTGAGTTGTAGGACACTGCAGTATGGTGGAAGGGCACTGGTAGTAGTAAACTTAGCGACCGGGTGGCGAACTAGGGTGGGGCAGGAAAATTGAAAAATTGCAGTTATAGCTGATGAGTGTGGTTAGAAGCTGTGATTATCTTATGTTGAGATCCAGCGGCTGCCTGGATTTTGATATAAACTGGTGAGCTAATTCTCAACGTCTGAGTTCTGAGCTATTGCTTGAAGGTGGTAGGGCCCTCACAACTCTGGTACTGCAGCAGGAATCAAAATCTTTGTTGTGTGATGCTGCATGTGCTGCAACTGGTTTGTCTTTTAGGTTATTGATGTGACCAGCTATGGCTTGTTTGGTGTCTGCTCTGTGGCCATTCATTCTCTTCCTGAGAGTGTTGGTGGTGAGGCCGATGTATTCTACATTACAGTGTTGGCGCTGTTGCTGATAAATCATATTTTCTGTTGCACAATTGTAGTTGCCTTGGATGGGGTATGTACGGCTAGTGAGTCTGCTATTGAAAGAAGTTGAGGGTTGGTGGATGGCACAGGAGCCACAGCGTGAGCTATTGCAGGGGTGGGATCCTTTGGGGTGATATTTTGGTCCATTTGGGGTGGACTGCAGCTTTGAATGAACCAGTTTGTTGCGGAGGTTAGGTGGCCTTTTGAAGACCAATCTAAGTGGTTTCGAGAGCAGGCCTTGTGTTTGTGGTGAGGAAGCCAGAATTTTGTATCCAGAGTGGAGAATGTTTCTGAGTTTACTTGGGCCTTCATGATATGGGACCACCAGGGGTATATCAGAGTTGTTGACCTTTATTTGTGTTCCAGTATTTGCAATGGCTTGCTGAATTTGTTTGTGGACCAGGTGCCTGGATTAGCACCTGTCGAGGAATGCTCCGACTATTTGTTCACATTGTATGTAGAGATCAGTGTTGGTGGAGCAGATAAATTTGGCTCTTGTGGCAAGACTGTCGGGGAGGGATTTTTTGGCATGGTGTGGGTGGTAGCTGTCAAAATGTAAGTACTGGAGGTTGTTGGTGGGTTTGGTGTGTACACCAGTTTGAATTGTGCCATTGTGGAGAGTGAGTACAACATCCAGGAATATGGCATGTTTTTTGGATTATGAACTGATGTACTTGAGTGAACTGTGTGCGTTTAAATTGTTCAGAAAGTGAATTAAGCTGTATTCAGTGGAAGTCCATATCATGAAGATTGTAACATTTGGGCGCTACAGTTACACCGCTATACGTTAAGTTGCCACGGCTAGCTCAAAGGTAGTACACCAGACTTATTAAAATGGACGCCAATTACATAGGAAATAAAGTCAAGTTCCAGAGTATTTGTTATATACTTTTATTTTCTCTTGACGTGACACATTTCACAGCCGAAGTTCAGAATATGCAGAGTACAAAACGTGCACAGATACATAGATATGGGCAGAACAGAGCCACAGTTGTTTACTAAGTATTACGTTCTGAAAAACTGGCCCGAAGAAATAATAAAATGCTGCGACCTCCCACACCGGCTTAGAAATAATCTAGTAAAGTCTAGTTTGCCAATGTGGGGGTTATCGTCATGCCCGACGCGGCCTAGGCGAGCATTGTAAGACGACTGACTTCGCCGCCTGCTTGAAGGGCGACTTTCTTCCAACTGACCTGCACTGAC
>NQII01001871.1:411907-425123 GCA_002778355.1 Clitarchus hookeri
GAGTCTTTGTGCTGCCTATCACCCCCCTCTCCTGAGATAAGGGCCTGGCCACACACACTCTCCACACGTTATCGTAACTACACCGCAGGAACTAAAATTGCGCTGTCAACATGCAGATAAACAAACTTCTCTTGTTGACGCATTCTGAAAAAAGCTAAATAATGTTTAATGTTGACACTTAACAAAAACTACAACGTTCGAAACGAAACGACAACCGGACTCCTGATAACCGTAAAACGGCAAGCGTACGCCTGATAAACAAACTATCACCGGTTTAATTTTGAATACCGATAAAAATATTACAAAGCTTTCCAAAGCTAAGAAAAACGAACAGAAATGAAACACGTGTCCCGGTCCCGAAAATTAATAATACTGCGTCATTACAAGATGTCGTCGATGAAACACATCCAGCAGTGTGGTTGGGTTGCTTAGTGACCGAGGAAGTTTTCTTCTAACCTGCCCATAAACAGATTGGCATAGGATGGGGCCCCACATGTACTCATCGCTGTGCCTTTGACCTGAAAGGTAGTATGTGTGTGTCTTGAAATCTGAAATTGTTGTTGCTAAGGGTTAACCTGGTGGGTTCAACAAGGAATGCTGCAGAAGGTTTGCTGTGTGGGGAATGTTGGTATAGAGAGAGGTAACATCTATGGTGACCATGTATGCATTTTGATGAATGGGGTCCAGGTGTCTCAAGCATTCAAGGAAGTGACCAGTGTCCTTGACCGGGAAAGCTGCTGTACCCAAGATTGAGGGTGGGAATCATATAATGGCTGAGATTCTCCCAGTAGTGCTGCCAATCCCTGATACAATGGGACGTCCTGGAGGTGACAGTTTTTTCTTGTGAATTTTCGGAAGCAGGTATAGAACTGGTGTAGTGGATTTATTTGGGGTAAGCACTTTAATTATAAAGCCTCAGATAGGTCTTGGAGGGGACCCTGGGTCACAAGGAATTGATTGATATGGTCGCATAATTTGGTGGTTGGGTCTTCTCTTAATTGTTTATAGGTGGATGTGTTCTTGAGTGGGTTTCTGCTTCTTCTAGAATGTAGTCTGTTTTGTTGAGGATCACTGTGATTGTGCCTTTGTTTGCCGGCAGTATCATTATTTTTGGGTTGTTTTGAAGATTTTTAATGGCTTTTCTTTCTGAAGTGGTTATGTTGCTATTGTTAGAGGTGGCAAAATCAGGGTCTGCAATGTTGACCTGGATGTATGTGATGAACCGCTCAAGGGCATGTGATGGTGGTAAGGCGGATTGGCTCCCAAGTGGATGGAGGTGCAAACTTGGTGAGGGCTGGATCAATGGAGCTACTGTTATGACTTAGCATGAGGAGGTTGTCAAATAAGTGTTCGAGTTGGCGATTGCGTATGAAGTTTAGGACATCTTTTACAGTGGCAAAGTGGTCAAACTTTTTGGAGGAGAGGCCTTTTAGTAGAATATTGTACTTTGCAGCAGTGAGGTTATGGTTGGACAGGTTCAGTACATGTGATTTGCTTTCATGGGGTGGTTATGTTGTTGTGGTTATGCATGGGGATGGCTTAGGCAGAGTTAGTGTAGTATCTGCTGGAGTGGGAGGGTTCCTGGCCGAATTAGGTGGGGGTGGGGGGTGGTTTCTTGGGAGACAAGGTGGTAGGCAGAAGCCGGCTTTCAAGGCTTCCATGCACAGCTTACTGAGCTTAACTAATTTGTTGTGGTACCCACATATGTCCTTTTGTGTTGTGGCATGTAAAATTTTGTTGGCTTGGGCCAGAAGAGGTATTTTTGTAATAATTAGTAGCTTGATGTTTTGATTGTAATTAGGTGCGGTGATGATTCGTAATTGAGACATGCTGTTTGTGAATGAGGTCTGTCATGGTTAGAGNTTTGATTGTAATTAGGTGCGGTGATGATTCGTAATTGAGACATGCTGTTTGTGAATGAGGTCTGTCATGGTTAGAGAATGCAGGTATGGTACTGTCAAGGCTTCGTTCCTGGCTTGTGGTGGCATGGCAAAAAGTGGTGGTTTTGAGGTTAGGCCTAGTGGGGATAGGTCTAACTTAAGGCAGGGCAGAAGAAATGTTTGCGTGATTTGAGGCAGAGGACATTTTTTTAGCATGGTATGTTTGAATGGCTTCCTAACACATCCCACATTCCCAGCACTATTTCACGATTTTCCAAATTAATTTTCACGCATTTGCACTTTACTGCACATTTCTCGGAAGGTTTACATGTTTACCTCTGCCTTGAATATATAAAAACACGAGTCTGGCAACATCATGTCTGATGTCACATAAATACACACACACATNTTACCTCTGCCTTGAATATATAAAAACACGAGTCTGGCAACATCATGTCTGATGTCACATAAATACACACACACATTCTGCTAGTCTGCTGAGGTGACACATTGGCAATGTGCTGCAGCTCTGGTGTGACTTGAGGCAACTTGACATCAGTGTTATTGTATGTTGCCGTGGATTGTAACTCACTAAACATGTTTACATTAGTCAACCTTAAAGTGCATCAATTTTTGTATTAACCTCTCAAGTAGCTTCTTATGTTTTATCAACTTAAGTCTCCAAATTACTACGATTCTCTTGTCTGTAACAATGTTATCAAGGATTCTAGATTCTGATTAGTGTACATTCACAAATTAGTATTGTTTCTCTAAAGTTTGCTAGTTTTGCTTCAGTGTTACCTTTGCTGCTATGCAATTCTCAAATGATGTTATTTAACAACATTTTTCCTTTAACTGCTGACTAATTTTCCCAATTACAATCTTGTTAATTTTGATTTGGACGTTGAGTCTATTTGGGAATTTATAACTACATTGACGATTTCCATTTCATCATGTGTTATATCTACAACTGTTTGCACATCAGCTTTATGTTGAACTAGCCTATTTTCAACTTCAGCCTGATGACAAGCAAGTTTTTTCATTTATTTGTTCCAATTTAAGTTTGAGGCATGAATTTAATGTCTCAATTTGTGTGTTTAGCTGTTCATTTGATGCCTCAATCTGGGTCTGAAGTGGTGTGTTTTATCGTTAAAATTGTAATTTTAATTGTGCATTCAAATTGTGTCAAATTTACTAATTTTTCTTCTTATAACAAACTATGGTTGGTTGGTTGTTTGTTTTTTATATGGGTTCACTGTTAAATGGGCTGCTAGTCAAGATTCTGACCTCACGTGGTCATTAATACATTCTTCAGTTTAAATATTTACACAATAATTTTCAAAATTTACGGTTTCAGAATCACACTGAATCCTTCCTCCATTATGCTCTATCCCTAAACTGTTTTTGATACTACATAGAAAAGAGGGACCTTTGCTTTCCTGTTCACTCGTACATTATAAGTGTCCAAATTCTCTTAGCTTGTAAATGGTTTATTAATGTATGCAAAAGTGATTTTCCTACCTTTTGGACTCTTCTCAGGCTCCCATGTTGGGTAGACACTTCCTCTGTAATGAGATTTAGGATGATATGAAATTAGAGATGATAATTATGTATTTGAAACCAAACTAGTTATAATACCTGCTCAAGACTGCCAATTCATGTCTGTAAGTTAATACATATGATAGTGCACCTATTGAAATTGACGCCGCAAAAGGACTCGTGAACGTGCGGTTCACGTCAAAATATATATGCAATTTAACTACTTAGCATTAATTGAGGAAATATAACATGCACAATTAAAGACACTCAAATTACAGTCTGACAGATACTACAAACATCAGCTACCCAAATTCTACTGAAGCTGGTAAATGCAAATCTTACAAACAAATTTATATTGAATTTCCTGTCACAGTGGAATTAGACTACCATTAGTTCAGTTAAAAATGAATCAAATTTAAACCAAACTCAGCAAATAATCTTTTCCCCTGGCAAATTAAATTTTTCCCAGCACTACTACTCTCAGTAGGTTATTGAGTCTCTGGAATCCATTAGGTTTCTGTAGTTGGAAAGATTCAAGTGTATTTGGTCCAGCAGACTCAGAGCTGTCAAGCTTTAAATCACTTCCAAAAAAATTATAAATATTTCCATATTTACCATGTTCATATTTACTTTAATAAAAGCAAACGTTTTCCATTAATATCTGTTTATGTTAGCCACATCTTTTTTTATTTTGTTTCCGTAGCACAAATTTTGTGCCAGAGTCCTTTTAAATAAGTTTAGCATAACAGATACAAAAATAAAGTTTTCACTTATATGTTATGTTTATATGATTAATAATTGAATTTTAATATTAATAATGCTGTACGTATGCATGCAACATATTAAGTAACTGTAACTGACTAGTAAAATATATTTTGTGAGATTTTGGTTAATTTTTGCAGTTTTCATGTTATTCGGTTTATAGTCAGACAGTATTTTGTAATAAAATTAGTAGTGCAGTTGTACACATTTTCAGTCACTAAAAATTCTTTTATCTGGCCTTGTCTCATACTGCCCAACAATAATCTTCAATTCTGTATATTTATTCCATGCTTGTATTCTCATTTCTGTGTTTGCTTCTTACACTATTGCCCTAACTAAAAATCTAGTTGGTCCCGAAAATAGTTCCCTTCACCCAGGCACTTTTTCTAGTATCAGCATAATATACAGAGTACTGCTATTAGAACTCTGAGAAAAATTTTTTTTTAAAAGATATTTTTATAGCGTATTAGTCAGAGTATAATTTTGTGGGTATCTAATGTAAAATGTTATTCTACTAGCATTTAAGTTATGATTTTTATTGACTTTGCATTAGAAACCTTATGTCTTTCACTGTTCTGTGAATATCAAGGTGTTGCAGACAATGTTAGTGATGACAACACTACAGGCAATGGTCAGTTGGATGAGGAAGGCAAACGTGCCATCACGTACCAGATGGCAAAGAACAGAGGCCTCACTCCGTACCGCAAGAAGGAGCTGCGGAACCCCCGTGTCAAACACAGGATGAAGTACCGCAAGGCTAAGATACGTAGGAAAGGACAGGTTGGTGCTAATAAAGAATCAGTGTGAGCAGTAATTGCACTTTTACAATTCAACATGGCAACCTAAGGTTCTCCATTAATGTTACTTTGAACGCACCACATCATGGAAGGATGACTGTGGTGTTGGGGTCCTATCATTCTGATGATAATTTTGGATAGCCTTCCATTCTGTATTCTTTGAACATGTCCAGACGATCTCAATTTATTTCTGTTTATCCACAAAGAATCCAGTATGGGAAATGTCTTCTAAAATTATGCTGTTCATGATGATGTTGAGATGTTCTGAGAATATCACATTCAGAATGCTGGCAAAATAATACAAGTAATGTTTTTATAAAAGTATTGTAGTTTGTAATGAACTTAAGATTAAGACCCTCTGGGTCAGCTGGCAAATACAGTCTTTTGAGAAATGTGAGTTTGCTAAACAGATCACTAAAGAATGCTCCATATAAATAAGCAATCATTCAGATTTAATCGGTGACGACTAAAAAGATGTAAAAAGCAATCTTCTTTTCTCATAAGCTGGTGGAAAACTTTTGCAAAGTATTGCATACCTCCTCGTAAACTTACATGTCTAGTGGAAACTTAAATACATATAAAACAACAGCTTTAATACTTTAAAACCTGGTCATTCTCCAACTACCAAGCTTCGTGGAGAAAAAAATTACTGAGTACTTTTAAACAGAATTTGGAATTTAAACAGGATTTAGCATAATGTGCTTGGGAGCATGTTGTATAAATTACAACTTTATCTTTTGTGACTTGTTTGGCATTACACATGGCACAAAAGGATCTTCTTGTTATGCTATTTGTGTAATGTGGCAATAATGGAAGGTAAGTTGCCAACGAACAGATGGACACTCTTAATATGAAGGTCTTGAGGGTCAAGTGAAGTGAGCATGGAGCAAAGCTCGAATGCAAGAGAAACTCTAAAAACACCAGCAGAATTTATGCCACCAGTCTCACTTACGAAAATCCGGGGGTGGCCCCGTCGGGAAGCGGACGTGGTTTGCCTTGGTGGAAGGCAAGGAGTTGACCACTACGATAAGTACTACTACTACGGCCACTATGATGACTGCTACAACTACCACCATTTAGACGACTACCATTGATCACCACTACTACAACTGCTACTATTACAACCGCTACTACGAAAGTCACTGTCCACTACACTGGTACTACTATGATGACCACCCCTACGACTTGCTACTACTACGACGACCACCACTGCAACAACCAGATTGTAATAGTAGTGGTCATCATAATAGTAGTGGTAATTCACGTAGTACGGATCATAGAGGTTGTGGTAGTAGTAGCGGTGGTCGAAAAACTAGTAAATGTGGTACGCCATATTAGTGGTGGTGTTGTCATAGCAGTGGTGGACGATGAAGTAGTGGCGGTTGGATTAGCGGTTGTAGTGAGAGTGGTGGTAGAAGCAGTGGTGTTCATCGTAGTGGGTGCTGGAGTAGTGGTGTTTGCTGTAGTACCACTACTATGTGGTCATGGTGGTTGTAGTAGTTGCAGTCTTCGTAGCTAAAGCAGTCAAAGTGATGGTCATCTTAGTAGAGGTGGTCGTCGTAGTAATAGCGGTTAAGCAGCAGCAGTAGATGCAGCACCAGCAGCATCTGCTGCTGCTGCTTCTGCCGCTACTGCATCTGTTGCAGGTGCTGCATCTTCTGCTGCTGCTTCTGCATCTGCTCCTGTATCTGCTCCTGCATCTGCTGCTACTGTATATGCTCCTGCATCTGCTGCTACTGTATATGCTCCTGCATCTGCTGCTACTGTATATGCTCCTGCATCTGCTGCTACTGTATATGCTCCTGCATCTGCTGCTACTGTATATGCTCCTGCATCTGCTGCTACTGTATATGCTCCTGCATCTGCTGCTACTGTATATGCTCCTGCATCTGCTGCTACTGTATATGCTCCTGCATCTGCTGCTACTGTATATGCTCCTGCATCTGCTGCTACTGTATATGCTCCTGCATCTGCTGCTACTGTATATGCTCCTGCAGCAGGTGTAGTAGCAGCATCAGATGCTGTAGCAGCAGATGCAGTAGTTGAATTTGCTCCTACATCTGCAGCTACTGTATATGCTCCTGCATCTGCTGCTACTGTATATGCTCCTGCATCTGCTGCTACTGTATATGCTCCTGCATCTGCTGCTACTGTATATGCTCCTGCATCTGCTGCTACTGTATATGCTCCTGCATCTGCTGCTACTGTATATGCTCCTGCATCTGCTGCTACTGTATATGCTCCTGCATCTGCTGCTACTGTATATGCTCCTGCATCTGCTGCTACTGTATATGCTCCTGCATCTGCTGCTACTGTATATGCTCCTGCATCTGCTGCTACTGTATATGCTCCTGCAGCAGGTGTAGTAGCAGCATCAGATGCTGTAGCAGCAGATGCAGTAGTTGAATTTGCTCCTACATCTGCAGCTACTGTATATGCTCCTGCATCTGCTGCTACTGTATATGCTCCTGCATCTGCTGCTACTGTATATGCTCCTGCAGCAGGTGTAGTAGCAGCATCAGATGCTGTAGCAGCAGATGCAGTAGTTGAATTTGCTCCTACATCTGCAGCTGCTCCTGAATCTCCTGCTACTACATCTGCTACTGCATCTGCTCTTACTGTATCTACTACTGCATCTGAAGCAGTAGCAGATGCAGTAACTGAATCTGCTGCTACTGCATTGGATACAGATGCTGCATATGCTTCTACATCTGCAGCTGCTGCATCTGCTCCTAAAGCATCTACTGTTGCTACTGTATCTGCTCCTGCAGAAGCAGTAGCGGATGCAGTAGCAGCTGCTGGAGCAGCAGATGCAGTAGCTGTTCTGCTACATCTTCTGCTAAAGCATCTGCATCTGCTCCTGCTGCTACTGTATCTGCTGCAAC
Organism: Clitarchus hookeri; assembly: GCA_002778355.1. Classification (NCBI taxonomy): domain Eukaryota; kingdom Metazoa; phylum Arthropoda; class Insecta; order Phasmatodea; family Phasmatidae; genus Clitarchus; species Clitarchus hookeri. The sequence goes on from NQII01001871.1 coordinate 419,771, forward strand.
AGTAGCAGATGCAGTAGGTGAATCTGCTCCTGTATCAGCTGCTGGTGCATCTGCAGCAATAGATGCAGTAGTCGAAGCTGCAGAAGTTGCATAAGCATTAGATGCAGCACCAGCAACAGATATAGATGCTACTGCAACTGCTGCTTAACAACTATTACTACGATGACCACCTCCACTAAGACTGCTACTGCAGCATCTTCTGCAACATCCGATGCAGCAGCAGTCTTAGTGGAGGTGGTTATCATAATGCAGCTGCTGCTACTGCAGCTGCTGCTGCAGCAGCAGCATCAGATGCAGTAGCAGCAGAGGCTGTAGCAGCAAAAGCAGAAGATTCAGCAGATGTAGCACCAGAACTGCTACTGCATCTGCTACTGCAGCTGCAGCTGATGCTGCTACTGCACCTGCTGCTGAATCTACTGCAGAAGCAAATACAGAAGCACCAGAAGCAGCAGATGCAGAAGCAGCAGATGCAGAAGCAGCAGCTGCATAAGCATTAGATGCAGTGGCAGATGCTACTGCAACTACTGCTTAACCACTATTACTACGATGACCACCTCCACTAAGACTGCTGCTGCAGTATCTTCTGCAGCTGTTGCATCTGATGCTACTCTATCTGCTGCAACAGCCGATGCAGCAGCAGTCTTAGTGGAGGTGGTCATCGTAGTAATAGTGGTTAAGCAGCGGTTGCAGCAGAATCTGCCACTGCATCTGCTGTAGCAGATTCAGAAGCAGGTGCAGTAGCAGCATCAGATGCAGTAGCAAAAGATGCAGCACATGTAGCACCAGAACCGCTACTGCATCTACTGCTACTGCATTTGCTGCTGCAGCAGAAGCTGTAGCAGCAGCAGATGATGAAGTAGCTACATCTGCCACTGCATCTGCTCCTTCAGCATCCATCTGCTGCTACATTATCTGCAGCAGCACATGCAGTACCTGGTGCAGCTGCAGTAGCTGTTCTGCTGCATCTTCTGCTACTGTATCTGCTCCTGCAATTGCATATGCCACTGCAGCAGATGCAGAAACAGCACCACCAAGTTGTGAGTGGTGGTAATTTAAGTAGTGGTTGTTGTCATTCTTGCAGTTGTGGTCCCTGTAATAGTGGTGGTAGTCATCATATTAAAAGGTTGTTGACATCGTGATGGTGGTGGTAGTAGTTATTTTTGGAGAAGGGTAACAAATCTTTAAAAGACACCGTGGAAAAATGAAGAAAGATGGACGGTAGGTAGTGTGGGGCTTTTATCCACTAAATACCTGCCCTCTCTCTCCCTCTGGTGTAGAGGGATCAGACTGGGACCGCCTTGCAGCATTACAAGAGTCTGAAAGTGTACACCCTAAGTGATCCGCAGTGTGCACGTATCTTGTTCGCTTCTTTTCTCCTTGAGTACGCTTTCGGGTAAAAGCGCATACTATGGCTCCAGTTTTTTCTCATTTTTGAGCATTAATGTCACTAGGCTATTAGCACTGAAGGTCTCTCCGAGCTGTGCTTCTGCTTGACTTCGTTCTAGTAGTCATCTGCGGCAGGTGAACACCGTGTGCTCAACGTCTTCGACTTCCGTGCAGTGAGAGCATTGGTCTGTTGGTAGTTTACCCATTTGATGCATGTATTTGTTGAAACAACTGTGGCCGGGTAACACCTGCGTCAGATAGTAGTTGACTACTTGCGTGTTTTCTATTTACCCAGCAGTCTAAATTGGTTATCAATTTTCTGGTCCACTTCCCTCTGTTTCCATGGTTCCAGGTGATCTGCCGTTGGTTCGTCGTATGGTTTCTCTCTTGCTCGCAGGTTTCGTTTTTATTTGCCTCTGCCGCTCTTTTAAAGATCCGGCTTTGATCTTGCGCTAACAATTTTATCTGCATCACTTATCACTCTCATGGCGCAGTTTCTCTGCACCGCGCCTAGCAGTTTGCGGTTGTATTCTCCTTCAAGTGCGTAGATCATATCTCAGCACCATACAACATTATCGAGTAGGCAACATTAATCAAGTTTTTTCTTTTTTCTGGTGTAGGTCCACCTGTGTTTCCATTAGTCGATTAAGTCCGGACACCAAATTTCTCGCCTTCGTTGATGTCAGCTGCTGTATATGCTCGTGATATGATAACTTCTGATCGGGGGTAACTCCCAAATACCTGGTTGCTTTCTTGGTTTTGATCGCGGTGTAGTAAGCATACATGAAGTGGCGTTTCGACTGTTTTCTTTGTTAAAAAGACCACTTCTGTCTTATGTTCTGCTTATTCTAAGCCGTGCTCAATTAACCAAGTCTTCAGACGTCTGATGGTTAAGTTGATTTTATATCAAATTTCTTGTATTGTTCTAACCAAGAGAACTGCTGCTGTATCATTAGCGTATTCTACAAGAAATTATTCATCGGGCATGTCCCCTTCATCCCCTTCAAATATGTCATTGTAGCTCATGTTCCAGCAATCTGGGCCAAAAATAGATCCTTGAGCTGCTCCTCTCGTCACTGTCTTTTCTGTGGGACCATCTAGAGTGGTGTTCATAAGTACTCTGTCGTCTAGATAATCTTTGCATATCTCTGTTAGATAGTCTCATACTTTAAACTTACTCAATGCTTTCGTTAAATCAGTCAGTCGTAGCGAGTTGAAGGCGTTTTTAACATCAAATGTGGCTAGGATGCACATCTTTCTCAATCTGTAGTTTCCCATTTCAGTTTGAAGGGCCGCCGCTCGTTTATAGCACTAATAGTAGAGCGTCCCTTCCTGATCCCGTGTTGTTTGTTTGCTAGGTCTCCATGTTCTGTAATGTCTGCTAGTATTCTGACCTTAAGAAGCTTCTCGTATATTTTTCCGGCAAAGTCTAGCATACACAGAGGCCAGAAGGACGATGGAACGTCGTCCAATTTATTCTGTTTACGAATCTGAACAAGCCTATGTCTTTTCCATCTTTTGCAGAAAATACCAGCTTTTTGGTGCTACAAAAGTGTGACATTTTCTTCAGTGCCTTGTGCAATTCCTGTAGTTGCTCATCTTCATGAGCTATTTGGCGGTCCCTTTCTCTTAGAGATTGCGGTTGCTCTTTCGTGAGCTCTATGTTTTCTACCACCGTGCTTGGTAATGGCCTGCCAATACCTGGAGTGTTTCCTGTGTTTTTTGTGTGGTTCACAAAAGTTCATGCACGGCGGTAGAAAACACAGGAGTTGCACAAGGCACTGAAAAAAATGTCACACTTTTGTAGCACCAAAAAAATTATGTTCAACGACATTAAGACTGGCATCAAAGAGGCAACCGAGGCATTAAAAGATGCGTTCGCTGCTCGCCGGAAATGGAAGGAACTTCAACGTACTCACTGCAAACAGGGCTTCCAATGCATGCACTTGAGAAATCAATGACCCCTGACAGCGATAAAAAAAGATCTGCAACCCAACTGAGCCCACCAGAAGGCCCCGAAGTGCACCCATCTAAGAGACAGACACCCAGCAACAAATGGAAGACTGTCTGCGCACAAAACAATCTCTAAAAATGGTGAAAAACTTTCAGGAGACTTAGATGCATAACTCAACGCCTCAAGCAAGAAGTAATGACCACAACCCAACCCACAGAAAGAAAGTCAAAAAGAAACCAAAGACAAAACGCACCCAAGCAGTCTTCGTTCAACCTGGAGCAGGAAAAACGTATGCTGATCTGCTAAAGGATAAAACAAGCGTACAAGCTGAGAAATTAGATGCAGATATTAAGTCTGTCCAAAAAACAAAGCCAGGAGGGATTCTCCTAAAGCTTAGCCACAAAATGAAAAACTGTGTAGCTTTCAGTGATGCGGTGAGAAAAGCGGACAGAAACATGAGGACAGTAAGGCAACTAGTACCTAAAAGTACCGTCGAAATTAGAGACTTGGAGATTACAACAAAAGAAGAAGAAGTCAAGTCTAGCCTAAAAAGAGATCTTGGAAACGCCTCTCTAGCACACTCCATACGACTCAAATACCCTACGCGGTCAGCTCATGGCGATAATTGAACTTATAGAAAATGGGCAAATAAAGATCGGCTGGATTTACTGCAAGGTTCGGCAACGAACGATCGTACGACGCTGTTTCAAGTGCCTCGGATATGGCCACTTAGCAAAGTTATGCAAGGGCCCCGATAGGCAAAATATATGCTTTAAGTGCGGTGACCCAGCACACAAAATGGCCTCATGCATTCAAACACCAAAGTGCTATCTTTGCGTAGACGATGGTAAACAACTGGGCACAGAACACGGCACAGGCTCAGGAAAATGCCATGTTTTTCGCGCTTCCTCCAGGGAAATCTGCAGAGAAAGTCGATTAGCAACTGTCTTACTAAAAAAAACTATAGACGTTGCGATTATAAGTGAACAATATAAAAACCAAGACGGACACGCATGGGCCACTGGTAACACGGGAACCGCAGCGATATGGGTTGTAGATCCTAGTATAGATATCCTAGACAAAGGTGCAGGTGATGGCTTTGTCTGGATTAAGACAAAACACTGCTGTATAGTAAGCTGTTACTTTACGCCAAATGACAGCACCTGCACCTTTTTCTGCAAAGCAGGAAACTTCAAAGACTGTTTATGATCCTTAAAGGATAAAAAAATTGTAACGGGAGATTTGAATGTCAAAGTGGCGGAATGGGGTATGAATTTTACCGATTCCAGAGGGAAAATCTTTACAGAAATGGTGGCCAGATTTATCTCTCAAAGTCTTAAACGAAGGAACCTCAAACACCTTCAGGCGAGCTGGTTACAGAGAGATCATTATCGATGTGACCCCTCTGCTCAGCAGACATGGCCCAACAGTTATCCAACTGGCACGTATCAGAGCACTTTACAGGTAGTGATCTCCAACACATTAATTTCGAAATATGAAATTACTCAAATAGACAAATGCCCTTTTCGCTAGAACACAAGCAAACTGGACGAGAGAAATTCATCGAAGCCATGAACAAACAACTAATGGGAAATAGCCTGGCTATCACCGACTCCCCAACTCGGGAAGAAGAAGAAGCCAGGGTAGCAAGAGTCATGGACACAATCACACATGCATGTGACGATGCGTCTATGCCAAGGAAAAAAACCCCACACAAAAAAGAAAACCCGTCTACTGGTGGAATTCAGACATTGCATCCCTCACAGCTAATTGTCTTAAGCAAAGAAGAATAGCACTGAGAGTGCGTAAGAACAGGAGCGACCTAAAAACAGCCAGTGCCGTTTATAAGAATGCCAAGAGACAGTTAAGTCGTGCCATTAAAAAGAGTAAATCCCAAAACTGGACAGATCTATGAAAGGAAGTCAATAACGTCTCTTGGGGCTTTGGCTACCAGATAATAACAAGTAAGTAAGGCGGACAACTCCCTAGTGAAGCAAAAGACAAAGTGACGAT
>NQII01001872.1:831-43734 GCA_002778355.1 Clitarchus hookeri
TCCCTAGCTAGCGAGCTAGCTATCTATATTTCTCCCTAGCTAGCGAGCTAGCTATCTATATTTCTCCCTAGCTAGCGAGCTAGCTATCTATATTTCTCCCTAGTTAGTGAGCTAGCTATCTCTCTTGCTCTCTAGCTAGTGATCCGTCTTGCACTCTAGCTAGCTAGCTTTCTTCCTTGCTCTCTAGCTAGCGAGCTAGCTAGCTATCTCTCTTGATCTCTGGCTAGCTAGCTAGCTATCTCTCTTGATCTCTGGCTAGCTAGCTAGCTATCTCTCTTGATCTCTGGCTAGCTAGCTAGCTATCTCTCTTGATCTCTGGCTAGCTAGCTAGCTATCTCTCTTGATCTCTGGCTAGCTAGCTATCTCTCTTGATCTCTGGCTAGCGAGCTAGCTATCTCTCTTGATCTCTGACTAGCGAGCTTGCTCTCTAGCTGGCGAGCTAGCTGTCTAGCTGGTGAGCTATCTCTCTTGCTCTCTAGCTAATGAGCTAGCTATTTCACTGAATTTTGGTAGTATCAGATTTAAGATAGTTTTTTTTACAGATAAACAATAGTTCCGAATATATTTTGGTTTTCGGACAGAATATCTGATAGATGGATGCGGATAAATTAATGATTTAAGGGCGTAGTATGCAGTTTTTTTTAAAACATTTGTAACGTTTGGCCACTAGTTACACTGCCGATGTTACGTTGCCACGGCTTGCTCGAAGGTAGAACACGANCTCTCTTGCTCTCTAGCTAATGAGCTAGCTATTTCACTGAATTTTGGTAGTATCAGATTTAAGATAGTTTTTTTTTACAGATAAACAATAGTTCCGAATATATTTTGGTTTTCGGACAGAATATCTGATAGATGGATGCGGATAAATTAATGATTTAAGGGCGTAGTATGCAGTTTTTTTTTAAACATTTGTAACGTTTGGCCACTAGTTACACTGCCGATGTTACGTTGCCACGGCTTGCTCGAAGGTAGAACACGANAAACATTTGTAACGTTTGGCCACTAGTTACACTGCCGATGTTACGTTGCCACGGCTTGCTCGAAGGTAGAACACGAGACTTAGTAAAATGGAAGCTGATTAATTTAGAAATAAGTTCAAGTTCCAGATTATTTTGTTCTATACTTTATTTATCATTTGAGTGACACAGTTCACATATACGAAGTTCCAGTATGCAGAATACTAACCGTTTACCGATAAATATACAAGTGCAGAACAGCGCCACCGTCGTTTACAGATTATTCATTTCTCAAAACTTGCATCGCAAGNCGATAAATATACAAGTGCAGAACAGCGCCACCGTCGTTTACAGATTATTCATTTCTCAAAACTTGCATCGCAAGAAATATAAAATGCGGCTACCTCCCACACCGGCAGAGAAATAAAATGGCAAATCCTAGTTGCCGATGTGGGGGTTCTCGTCACACCCAACGCGTCCTAGGCAAGCATTCTATTACGGAACTGAAGGGCGACTGCCCTCGCCGCCGACTGACTCTAAAGTGAAGGGACTGCTCTCTAGGGCGACAGACAAACGCGTCTTTTGTCATGCTAACCACCCCCCCTCTCCGGAGATAAGGGCCTGGCCACGCACGCTCTCCACTCGTTATCGTAACTGTGCCGTCAACATACAGATAAACAAACTGCGTCGTACAACAAAACTTGTTCACGCATTCTGAAAAAAGCTAAATAATGCTGATGCTTAACAAAAACTGCAAACGATGACGTTCAAAGCGGTAAACAGACGCCTGATAACCGTAAAACAGCACACGTCTGCCGGATAAACAAACTATCACGGGAAATGAGCCACCACGGCTTTAAACTTCAAACCCGATAAAATATTACTAAGCTTAGCAAAGCTTAAGAAAAATGAACGAAATTGAAACACGTGTCCCGAAAATTAAGACTACTGCGTCATTACTTATATAAGATATTTGTTGGGACCATCCAAAAATAAATCTACATAAACGGGAATGCAACAACGAGGTTTCACTGTACATTATTTATAACATTATTTATAAAACAAAAAAATTTACAGTTTGTAACCCTTATATCTCCTGAGCATGTAAATGGAAAGCTAGATGTGACAACTGGCAGGGCAGAACTTAGTATCGATCAGGTCAGGTGCATGCATATCTCTCTGTTGCTGGAGGGAGGGCAAATCAGCCATCTTCCCATCATCATTCACCTTGGCAAAGTCAGGACATGTTTGTTCAGAGTGACAGCAAGGGAAGCAACACTAATTGCAACTGCATCAGCACATCTACCTTTCATCACCCTTATGTCTGGTAGTTATAAAGACAGCCAAGGACCAGGTAATGGACCTGTTAACATTTAAATAATAAATCACCTGATTTACTGCAAGAGATCAATGAAAATGTAGCTAACCCTCCTTAAAAGCTGCCTAGCGCACTGTATTTGGGCTTATTTTATCAACAAGGGCAAGGCCTATATGTTTGTGTAGGGTATAATTTCTCTCAGACTTCAAAATATTAGGTTTTAATGAAATATTATATTTATTTATTTTGCCATTTTTGCTCTAGAAATCATTGAACACTGAAACAATTGATGACTTTTTGGGGGTTCAAATTCAATAAAATTAGTCAAATTTAATCTTAAGAAGTCAATTCGCTGGAAAAATTTGCCTGTATTTAACAAATATGATGTGTATTTTTGTCAATAAAACTGCAAAAACAGCTTAAGTAAATTTTTTAATCAATTTCTGGCTTTAGAGGGGTGGGGATCGATCAGAATAGGTCCAAAATCAAAGAACTTATCAGCCATATTCCTGCGAGCAGTGAATGATCGTAATTATAAGTTTTGACTGTATGCTTTTTAGAAATGATATTTTCGTTTGTGTACAACATTTTTATACTTATAACGATTTATAACGCAAAACCCTAATACAACAACCAGATGTGAAAACACAAACAACCATGTTTACCCGCAAAAGGGTTTCCCATGCATATGGGTCACAGGTATGTTTTCTGGCAAAAAAATCTACTTTTTTCCACCATAAACCCTGCCCACGTGTATGTGTCGCACCATACTTTTGCTACCAGTAAAACTTTAACTACATATAAATATGTATTATTGTTTGATAGAATAACAATAAAAGTACAATTTTCTTTGAGTCATGTTGTCTTAACGATGTTGCGTAACGAATACTGCACGTTCCTTGCCTGTCAGTTCCGCTTTGTATCACCTCCAACCGCCCAGGCCAGCTTGCTCGCTCCCTTTCTCTCTTATTTCTCCCTCTCGCTCTAACTCTCACTCTGCATCCCTCCCTTCCACCCTGCCCCCTCACTCTCACTGTATCTCTACAAAGCCACTTGGCGGTGATTGGAGGAGAAATGCGGAAGGGAAGCACTACGAGGGCAATGAACTGCTGGATGCCATCACTCACATTGCGCCCTTCCCTCTCTTGTGGACTCTCTCTGGCCGGATGACACAGCCAGCAGCAGTTGTGTGTGTGATGAAGCACACACACCATGCACCATTGCCAGCCTAGCAACAGCCAGCCAGCTGGCCGAGCGCTTGCCGGCTGAGCTGGCAAGCTACGCACAGTGTTGAGGCATTTAGACATAGCAAATAAGTTTTATTTGTGAAAAACCAACAGTATAACTATTTGCAGTAAAGCACCACTTTCAAAGAAATTCACGTTAACGAACATTTCATTATAACAAACAACTGTTTTGGTCCCGAAAAAGCCTATGCAATACAATAGATTTTTCTTTCACTTCAACAAATTTTTACGCTAAGACTTCTGGCATATTAATAAAATATTCACCTTAATGAACACTTTATGATTCAATTCTGTACTAACGTTTTAAATTTTGATGTTTTTCCTCCTTACGATAACCCAACTATTTCGTAAAATATTGCAAAGTTGACAGAAAAAACGTGTTGCAGCCATGCCGTAGCTATTCCACAGATGTTAATGTGACTAGAGATTATAAAACCATGGTAAATTGTCACAAAATGGCATCTCTGTACACAAAGCTCTTGTGGCGCGGCAAGTGTGCGAAATACATAACATAGTCTCTCTCTCTTGCACTGCGGCGAGATCATCTTCTCGTGTACAGCATCTATGGTCTATGTGGCGTTTGTTCATGAGCAGCACGAATGTTATGTTGTTTGTTAATGTGAATAAAATACAGCATTTCTAGCGTGTCATTTAAACTGCTGTGGTATGCTGTGAAATTTGATAAAAACTGAGTGAAATATAACTTTGAGATGCCATATTGTTTATGTTGCTTTTTAATGCTAATAAATAATTGTTTCTTGAAAATGCAGCCTTCAAAAATAGAAAATAAAATATTTGGGCTTGGTGAAAAAATTACCCTTGTGTGGTTTAGAACTGTTACATAACCTGAAATACACCTATCCCTAGACGTTTTTAGATAGACCTACTGTATTTTAGTAGAATGTAGTTATGCTACGGAAACTTAAAACCATATACCAGCTGAAAAGTATGGTGTAAATTATTATAAACACCCAAGAAGTAATGAAATATTCAGTACACTAAATGTTCATAATTACAAAAAAATTAAAAGTTCTTCTTTTATTAAAAATGTAATTAAAAATGTTTTATGGCATGTAATTATGTTCCTTATATTAAAGTAGTTAATACAATAATAATGAGTTGTGTAGCCATAAATGTCATATACACCACGCTCAAAATTTCTGTGTAGGTGCTTCCACTAGAAAGATCTGCACTATAACAAACTAGCATCATTTCAGGTCCATTCAAGTTTGTTATAGTGAAGTTTTACTTTATATACATATTGTATTACACAGTAAAATAAACTTTTTTTTCCGGCAAAAGTGAAAAATTTGCATAAGGGTCGCACCCCATTGATTGGACACACAAAATCGCCATAAAATGTGTGTATCCGAGTATACACTGTTGCGAAATCTTCAGCAAAAATGTGTGCCTTGCATATCTAAAAGAGGATCGCAAAACACAAAAAAATTAATTAATGTTACATTGTTTTTTTTGCAGCCGCAACGAAGAAAATAAAATGTTACGAATTCACAAGCTTTGTTATTCATTTTTTTATTTTCATAGAGAGACAACAGTTTAAGTGCTTGGTGGCAACCAAGCATCCAACTCTCTCGAGAACAAGGAGTTTCCTTCCGGACTTGATATATGGAGGTTCACGTCATGGTGAATCCGTGCGCGAGTCTAATGTAGGATAGTGGAAGGTAGGGTAGCTGTGAAAGCAGAAGGTTGACTTGAGAGCAAGTGTCTTTAATGGCAAAATGCTGAACAGACTCCAGATATATGCCCAGAAAAGCCTAACGGGCGAGAACCAAGCGTAACATAGGCGCGTGATAAAGTGTTACGGCGGGCATGTGGCGAATTCTGGCAGACTGTCACACTGATCTCCCATCCATAGAAATAGCTGCGCTCAGGGTGGGGACGTACTTCCAGTCAACTCTCCGAGAATGTGGTTACTAACACATGTGTGGAAGACAACTGGACAAGTGTCGCAGAGTTCAGGTTGGGGCCTACTCCCAGCGAACTGCCACGAAAATGGCCAGTCCGCAGCACTATATACTGCTTCGAGGGCTGGGGCGAGCAAGGGCACGTGGAGTGGCAAGAGAGTGGGGTGGTAACCAACCCTCCTGCCCGTCGAGAATGCACGTGTGGTACCAGTGGTTCCAGTGCAGCCTTGGACAAGGTGGTGGCCCACCCATCGAAGTGGCAAGCAGCGCAGCACACTTCCAGCATTGAGGTGTAGAGAGGATGTGGTGGACATGTTAGCAATGGCGTGTATCGGCACAGAACAGGGGCAGTGACAGAGGCACAGGCTACTACAAGCCAAGGAGTCAAACTGTGCAACGATTCTTCTGTAGTGCAGAAATGTCTGCCTTGAATCAATCAGACTGAACACTAAGGAAAATCTTAAGGCCAGATTGAGCTCTGAGGGTGTGAAGTTTCCCTTTGAGTGCATTGAACGAGAAGTACGACAGTTGTGAATGAAACTTAAAACAAACCCTGTGACTCAACAACTTAGTCAATTCACCAACTGATTTATGTCCTTGTTTTGTGTCAGTTTCCAATGTCACAGCTTTGTGTTCAAGCAAGACTGGCTCCACATCAGCAGCACCCGGTGAGCTTGAAGGGCAATGTCCCATTGGCTCTCTTAGCCATGATGGACCTCTCCCACCACATTTTGAACAGAAGGTGCTGCAGCAGTTTAAAGCTAGCCCGAGCACAAGTACACAATCTGTTGCACACGACATTGGTACAAACCATTCCGCTGTTTGGCGCGAGCTGTAAGTGTAACAGTTGTGTCCATACCATCTCCAAACGGTTCAAACCATGGGACCAGCAGCCTACCTGCTTTGACTCAATTTCAGCAGGTGGTACATTAGGACCTTGGAAGATGTATACAACAAACCCACCAACAATCTCCAGTACTTACCTTTCGACAGCTATCACCCTTACCATGCCAAAAAAAATCCCTACCCTACAATCTTGCCACAAGAGTCATATGTATCTCCTCCACCAACAGTGATCTCAAAAAACAGTGTGAAAACATAGCCAGAGCATTCCTTGACAATGGTTACCCCAGGCCATTCATTCACAAACAGATTCAGCAAGTAATCTCAAAAACCTGAACACACACCAAAGCCAACAACCCAGATATACCCCTGGTGGTCCCATATCATGAAGGCCTCAGTAAACTCAGAACCATTCTCCATTCTGTATACAAAATTCTGACTTCTTCACCACAAACACAAGATGATCTCTCCAAACCACCCAGATTAGTCTTCAAAATGTCACCTAACCTCCGCAACAAACTGGTTCGTCCAAACCTGCAGCCTACTACAAATGCCAACCAGACTATCACACCCTCAAAGGATACCACCCCTGCAATAGCCCACATCGTGGCTCCTGTGCCATCCACTAACCCTCAACTTTTTCAATAGCAAACTCACTAGATGTACATACCACATCCAAGGTCACTATAATTGTGCAATAGAAAATATGATCTGTCAACACTGTAATGCAGAATACATCGGCCTCACCACCAACACACTAAGGCAGAGAATGAATGGCCACAGAGCTGACACTAAACAAGCCATTGCTGGTCACATCCACAACCTACAAGACAAACCAGTTGCAGTGCATACAAAGATTTTGATTCCTGCTACAGCACCAGAGTAGTGAGAGCCCTACCACCTTCCAGCAATAGTTCAGAACTCAGATGCTGGGAATTACCTCACCAATTTTTAACAAAATACAGGCAACTCTGGGCCTCAACATGATGATAATCACAGCTTCAAACCATAATCATCAGCTATACCGGCAAATTTTCAATTTTCCCGCCAAACCCTAGTCTGCTACCTGGCCGCTAGGATTGCTACCAACAGCACCCTTCCACCATATTGCAGTGTCCTACAACTTGCCGTCTGATGAAGCTGGCATAGACCAGCAAAACATTGCGATCGCACAACTGTGTGAAAAATGTGTCATCCTTCTTGGTGGGTGTGTGCCTGTTGACAAGTACTAGACTGTGAATACTTGAATTTCTGTCCTTTTACTTAATTGCATTGCTAAACAATATATATTTAAAAAATGTGACGTGTGCAATTGGCTTACCTACAACTAGGCTACGATGCCATCCAGACTCTTTCTAGTCGTGAAGCAAGCTGGCTACCTAAGTGGCCAGAAGTTTCCCGTTTAATGCAGGGTTGCCAATAATCCAGTAACAATTTAATTTCACATCCACAGTACATTATATACAAACTCCAAACACCATCTCTGCTTACTTATTAGAGATTCTAAATGCCAGCCTGTTTCCTACTGTTCATGCTAACCAAACAAACTTTCATCTGGATAGAAAACAAGAAAAGTGGAAACTACACTGTTACTGCAGGGATGAACCTACGGGGTGAAACTCTTAGCTAGCTTCCACCACATTTTTGTGACAGAGACCAAGAACAGAACTGCTATGCATTGTCAATGGAAGCCAAAATAGGTCGCAGACAGTGATCACGCATACCCTGCTCTCATAAATTTCCCTCAACTGTTTTACTAGCCACCAGTTGGAATGATTGGAGCACAGTCAAAAGATGATGGTCCAAAATGGACACATGCTGTGGGTTTTCAGCTATCTACCCAGCTACTTTCACTCCATGTCTTAGCTGCTGGTGGGGAGAATTTGAGTTTTGATTATCTGTGACAGCACACCTTAACCACACGGGTAGACATTATCCCACACACTGCCAAGTAAGTGTCTCCAATAATATTCTCAACCTGTTTTCTGTGAAAATGTTTCCACAATTTCCTAAATTTTCACTAGGTGTTTTCGCTACTTTTTTCAAATTCGAGGCTTTCAGAATTATTAAACATATAGGTGCCTTACAAAATAGATTTTTTTTTATCTAGCTGTAAGAAAGGCGTAACCAAAGAATACTAAAATGATATGACTTAATAGTACTGAATGAAAATATAAAATTATCTTAAACTCTTATTTCTTTCTCGAAGTTACAGATCAATACAAGAGCATATTCTGGTGCATTAACCAAATTCAAAATAATAGATATTACAACAAAGTTAACAGTAGTTTTGAAATTTAAAATCATAATAGACAAATTAAATTTGGTTTTTACTTTAATAACACTTATGAAAAATAGATGAAAGATTGAACATTCCCATGTGTACATCTACAACAAATAGATGCAGGTCAGTGATGTGAAATTGTGGCAAGTACAAATTCGGACAGCTTACAACTTGTGCCTGTTCTTAAACAATTTTTTCAAAGGTATCTAGGCGACTATAATCCATTCACGGTATCTTCGATACTTTTGAAAAGAACCTTTGAAAAATCACCCTAGGAGTTACATGTTCAATTGGTTATAAAAAAAATGGTATATGGAAAAAGGTTTTGTCTTGCTTTTAGCACTGAAGCACTATATAAATTGGTTGTTTTAAGTTTTAAGTATATTTTTTCAATAAATTTTAATAATTTGTTAAAAGTCCGTAAGAATTAACAACGAATTTTGAAGGGACATGTTGGTTATAGCTGAAAAGAAATAGTTCGTAGGTTAAATATTAATATGTATAAATTTAATGCCGTAATTGTAAAGTTAATATTGCTAAACTATATATTTACATTTTTACGTAGCACTCATGGGTAAAGATTTCACCGTTATTAATTGAAATTAAATAAATTTCAGTTGTTGTCCAGCGGACTCGTACACTCCATCTAGTTCGTTTGGGCACGTTTTTTTCAGAGGTATAACCACGCCATATTGGAGATGCTGAATTGTGGTTATAAAACTAACGTAACACATTCTTTCTACTTACAAGATAATTCTAGGTTAAGATGTAATTTTAGTATTAGCGTTGTTATTTCTGCAGTTTATCAAATAAACGTGCAAAATATAGAAAGGCATTTGAATATTTCCGTTACGTTATTCCCTTCGCAAAGAATGCAAAGGAATCGAATTTTGATCGCCGCGAACTGATAATCGATTATTTTCGAAAGCTTTTTGTGGAGACCAAGAGATGGCAGCACATTAGCGTTGGTTCTTCAGTGCCAAATGTTAGCCGTGACTCGTCTTTCCGCCGCATAGTGTTGTTTTTATGTTGCAGTGAAGAATCGCGACAGTTCTTGATGGAACAGAGATGTACCTACACCGCAGGTTTCAAAATGAAAGTGATTTTGTTCGCTGAAGAGTTTGGAAATCGAGCCGCGGGCCGTGAATTCGTAGTAAATGAAACGTTAGTGCGGGGCTGGAGGAATTTTTCTCACTTATAAGTCGCACCCCAAGTTTTCAATAAATTTTTTTTTTAATAAAATGTGCCACTTATATGCGATAAAATACGGTACCATTTATCACAGTGAAATCTTTAACCTGAGTGCTACTTCCAAAAGTTTATTATGTAAAATTTAACTTTTTCCTTACAGCAAATATGTAAATAAATCTTAATACAATAAGTAAACTTTAATTAAATTATATAATTAACAGTTCCGATATATACTTCAATCTACCTTTTTGTATGTATTACAACATTTCGCTAAATTGATTAGCATTTTTTAGACATTTAGAGAATTTTATTAAAGTATATGACAGTTGAGATTACATGGCATTGTTTCTCTTCAAAAATAAATTTTGGTAGTTCCCACATGGACACTGTTAATAAAATATTTGACAGTTCCCACAAGGCACTGTTTGTTTACAAAATATTTGACAGTTCCCACATGGCACTGTTTACAAACATTTGACAGGTGTCACATGGCAATGTTTTGTTTACATACTGCAGAAGGATACATAATCGGCTCCCTGAAAGTAGATATTTAGCAGGGTTTCAGAAAATCTTGAAGTTACCGTGAATACATTATATCATTTGTGTCTGTCCTTTAATCCAGTCGAATCCTCATTTTGAGAAAGTAATTGGTTTATTTGCTAAATTATTTACATGATATTTCTTTATCCAGTATTCACATACTCACACATCCAGAGCTCCACAACCCTCTTAATTCTAGACAATGTAAGGTGGAACTGAACCTGTCTTCAGGTAATATACCCCTCGGGTGCTGAAACAGTAAATTGATTAAATTATGCAATAACACAATGAACTATCAGCTGATTTGCAGACAACTAAAAGTACAATTTATTAGTAACTACTGTAATGCTAACCAACTGACGTATAGGGAGATTTGGAGAGGACCTTTATTGGGCTGATTGATTCATGGCATCAAGTGATACTAATACGTGTTAATACACAGCAGCAAACACGATCCTGTGAGTAAAAAAGAAATATTAGAAAGCTGCACCATATGTTATATCCTGCTATGGGCACCAAACAATCACATGTCATAAACTGGATTAGTGTGCAATATACAGAAAATTCAAACACAGTGAAGTCCGCATGATCTAAATTACAATACCTACATTATGCCAAGGATAACAACTCAAGACTCACCACACATGTAAAACAAATCCATTAGATAAATAAATAAATAATGTTTTTCGGCAGTGATGGCATCACAAATGCATTGTTGTCGTGCCTCCTCCACCCTCACTTTTCGCAAGTCCTGGTGACTACCCAGCAGCACTTGGAGGACACCACAAGGCTGTGTGCTAGTGTGTGTGCATGGACAAGGGAGCAGTGTAGGAAATCGGCAGAGGAAGGCAGTGGTCAGTGCGCAGCAAATAAACAGTGAAGTCGCATACTCTTGACCCTCAAGACAAAACATTTCAACGTGTTTTTATTTACACAGTATTGTTTAAAGTAACAAAGTGGTTATTCTTGTTTGAACTATTTTATGCAAAAGAATCAGAATTACATATTTCAGTTTTGTCAGGGTTTTGATGTTTTGTGTAACAAAAAGAAGGATACCTGAGGAGATTGCCTTCCGGCTACCACATTGCCAGTTGTAAAACAGCAGCATTGAGAGACGAACCTGTATCCCGTGGAGGTCTGCATCTTTTATTGCCACACTGATTCTGGCTGCCATTTTAATGTATTCTAAAACCTCTTTATGTTGCCACCAGACATGCCCTCACAAATTTCTGAATTATTTAAATAGTTTTCGGGCCGAGCCACGATGGCCCCAGCCGGCCACATGTTTGTGGACGTATGGTAACGGCCAACACCAGACCTTTATATCTATCTGCATGTCAGCCAGTAAAGATTGTGCAGGACTCAAACTTTGCTTATTTTCAAGGGGCATGACCATAGACTGGCAGCATCAACCGTATTTTTTACAGTTTTTTTTAATTGAATTAAGAGATTTGGGCAGCTCTTAACATTGAGGCCTTGAGAGCTGATGTGGGTGAAGCGAGGTGGGTATGGAGCAGCACCAGAATGCAGGGGTTTGGGAAACTGGAGATCCCAGAGAAAACCTGCCGACCAGAGGCATTGTCCTGCACAATTCCCGCATGCGAAAATCCGGGGAGCGACCTTGCCGGGAATCGAACCCAGCTCGCCTTGTTGGTGGAAGGCGAATAGTCTTAACTACTACACCACCGCGGCCCACACATTCTGTACCATGTGGCAGCTACGGGCAATAAAGCCAGTAAAAGGGATCAGTGTGGGCATTCTTTATTCAGTATAGGTCCGTCCTCTATGGGTGTGCAATATGACACTAACAGCACTACAGTTCACAAAAGCATAGTTGGAATCATTATAGTTTGTCACCCGTGCCTCCCAGCCACACTGGCCAAACGTTCAGTGGTATCCTGAGAACCCATGCTCACACTTGTGTTGATAGAGGCTAACTGGCATCGTGGGTATCGTAGGTGGTTCACGATTAAGTGAGCACACTTGAAACCAACCTTTGAAAAAAATCACTGCATGTAACTGCATATCTTTTAATGTTAGCAATGACCGCAATATTCACATTAAATAGGCAGTGAACTACAAGAAGTAGTTGCATGTTTTAATGTTTTACTAGTTGTAAAGTTAAACATTTTTGTCACCTGCAATTTAGTTTATTTTTTTGTATGCAAATAAGAATAACATTTGGCATGATTGTAACTCATTTATAAACTATTCACATTGTCACCTGGCTGATATAACATTCAAGTTAGCTGGTTCAGAGTTTTTTTTTTTTCTCCTGCCCACGTTCGTGTGTCAAAAAAACAGTAGTTTATGAGCAACATGGTTTTAAATGTCAGTTTGCAACTCCTGAAATAAAGAATTCATTAATTTAATAAATAAAACATTTTTATATCTGTTCTTTGTAAAGTGGCAGTGTTTGGTATTGCTTTCTGCTGTATTTCCACATAGTTTCTTGTCATAAAAATTCTTTAAATTTTAAATTTTGAATAAACTTGAATAAAATCAGTATGAATGTTATATTTGTGATGTGTGTTGCAATTATGAAAGCTTTAATATATGTGGTTTATTTTATGCAATTCACAATTTAAGAGTTGATACCGCGGCACATATTGTCATCATTTAGGTATTGTGTTGTTAGTATTATGGTGAAGTTATGTTCATATCATTGTAGGCATTTAAATTTGAAAAGTGACTTTTTTTTTTTAAGCAAAGCAGTTGGCCTTAGCGAACGTTAGTGCTATTTGTTCTAAAAAAACTGGACGAATTTTCATGAAACTTGCATCGAATGACATTACTGTGTAAGTATGCTGTAAAAAAAATTGGATTGATTCTATTCAGTCATTGAGTTTCATGACTATTGTTTTTGTAACTCGTAATCTAATAGTAATGCCAGTCATCTGTTTTGTATTAAAATATTGATTTGTGAAGTATTTAAGCAATATAATTCTACTTGTAAATGTTGTTAAACATAATTCTTAGGTCATTTAACAATTATTTAAGGCACATTTCTTCTGTACGAAAGAGTTAATACACCATATTCTGCAAAAGTGTACCTTTATTTAACGGGTGAGCCTATCAGCTATTCACAGTTTTTAAATATGTTCAAAACATCTTTGGCTGTTTTTATAACAGGAAAAAGGATCATGTTTAACTCTTCTGCTATTCTGTTGACAACCAAAACTGAACATATTGCCTCATGACCTTGGAAGGGTTGACCATAGTTAAAGGCATAAATGTGTGTGTAAACAGAAAAAGAATAGTGAACATCAATCAATGTTCACAAACCAATATTATTTACTGAAATTAACGTGTACACATTTATAATGCTGACCATCCAACCACTCGAGACTACGGCCAGAGGCACCCGCACACGTGTAGCAAACAGACAAGGAGAAACGTGTGCAAAATGAAGAAAGACTATGTAGTGTGCAAAGAAACTTGCCATGTTGCATCTTACCATGTTGCCTGAAAGATAACAGACATGGGACCCAGTCTGAAGCATTGCAACCAACCTACTAGTGGCAGAATACGTGCACCTGACCACCAAGCTGCGGAGGTGGAAAGGTATGACAACACACAGTGGGGAGAACCGAAGAAGGAAGTGAAACCCCGGTAANAGGCACCCGCACACGTGTAGCAAACAGACAAGGAGAAACGTGTGCAAAATGAAGAAAGACTATGTAGTGTGCAAAATGAAGAAAGACTATGTAGTGTGCAAAGAAACTTGCCATGTTGCATCTTACCATGTTGCCTGAAAGATAACAGACATGGGACCCAGTCTGAAGCATTGCAACCAACCTACTAGTGGCAGAATACGTGCACCTGGCCACCAAGCTGCGGAGGTGGAAAGGTATGACAACACACAGTGGGGAGAACCGAAGAAGGAAGTGAAACCCCGGTAATGTAGTCTATTTCTGCATGAGAGGCAGGACCGACAAAGTGGANATGTAGTCTATTTCTGCATGAGAGGCAGGACCGACAAAGTGGACAAAGAACAGTGTGTGATACGTAGGCATGGGTGAAGCTAGAAATTTAATTTTAAAGCGAATTCAAAACTTATTTTTTAAAATATTTGCAAATTCAAATTGAATATTGAATTGAAGGGTTTTGTTGACAAGTACTCATTGCGCCAATATTTTTTTTAAATTTAATATGTACAAACATTTTTACATGTTAGGCAGATAAAAAAAGATAGGTTTTCCACTGATTTACAAAAAACTTAATCATAGTGTTTTACTATGTAAGTACACACATTGCCTTTCATACTAAACAAATCTAAATAACAAACTTAAAATTAAACAAGGCTTAAGGAATAATTAGGTCTAAAAGTAGCATATTATAAATGATTTAAAAAATCCTTTTTTCATCACCAGCACATTCCTTGACTAAAAATTATTTCAGCGAAGTGAGAAACATAGAAAACTTGGACACAATAATTAATTGCAATGGTTTTACACCCCAGTAGTTATTTTTTGTACTTTTTATATAAAGAAATCTTAAGTTTTTGTTTTTATCAGCATTAGTAGGTAGAAGCTTTCCAACTGCAGTAGACAGTTTTTGTTCTAGAAGGTTGATTATAATTTTACTACTAAGCAGTTTTGCATGGCGTGGGGAGGTATTCTGGCCCACACCATTACCTTATATGGTAACGTTTTTGGCACCCTGGGGCGAGGAGTGAGGGTAGGCAGGGGGCGACTAATACCCTGTGTGCCTACCGCCCGCTAGCAGAACGGTATATAGAATCAGTAGTCAACCAGTACTCGGAAAGGACGCGTCGAGCGTGGGAAATATCCCCCACACCGTCAGTGACCTCCCACACTGGAGCTAGCCACATGTTTGTGACACCAAGGTTTAGTCGCGGCAGAAGACATTGAACTGCAACCCAGGACAGTACAACTCATAACCTGCCAAGGATAAAGGGACTTAGTCGAATGGACCTAAGTAGAAGTGCGCGTACGAGATCAGGTGTAGCGGATGTCAGCCTTGTTATAGGGATACAAGAATTGCCATTTTTTAATGGTAAATATTGAGTTCATTTCAATGTTTACATCTGTCAGTTAAATATTTTCTTGTTTGTTTACATTCAGAATGATATTAGAAATGTTATCATGGTTTTATTTTAATTAGGGGTGTGCTAAGACTATTTTGTTCACTTCGAAGCAAAAGTCGAAGACGAAGACCTAAGTCTTCGCCGAATATAAATTTCAAGTCAAACACTTCAATTTTTTTTTTTTAATTTTCAGAAAATTTTACAGATAATATGCTAAATGAATTACTGTTTCCAAATGCATACAAAAATATTCTGATGCGGTAATGAGTCACAAATATTTGTAGAAGTCAAAACAACATTTTTATACTTTCTCCCCTGGGAAGGCCCCAATTCTTCATAACTGACCACGAATTAATACATTAACTACTACTAGTATCAAAATACGTATAACTTACTTCCTGGTATAAGACAACACATGCTTGCAATTTATGCACATGCACATATGTGCTTCTTTGGTCCAAGTGAATTAAATGTATACAGCATTCGCAGGTTTCACAATCTGAGCACCTGGGCACTAAACCTTGTACACAACCTTGAGGAGGTTGAGTGAAAAGCTCTGAAGTTGTAAAACAAATGCTGATAAATGAGCATAACAGATTTTTAATTTTAAATAAGTTTAAAATGTATTTTGAACGTTGTAAATATAAATTAAATGGTTACAAATGGGGAAAATGTAGTCAAAAATACTTGAATAGGTCATGACATACGTATTATGCAATTTTTTATTCTAAATAAAAAATTCGAAAATAAGGCATATTAAATAATTCTGATAAATATGTATTTCATAAATGTACACATACTAAATTAAAACACTTGAAATCTATTTAATTATAGGAAAATTAATGACAATATTTTTACAAATTAGGTCTCAGGCAGTTGGGTGGCAACTTTTACACTCCATGCATACTCAGCTACACCCTCTACACCTTCAGGTGCTGAAGTTGCAGAGATTACATGCCATGTGAACAAATGGTGCGCTCATGCCGGAAGATATTACCAGTAATATATAGAACAGTGTGCTGTGCTAATAGCAAGCATCTTTGAACTAGTTTTGAACAATTATATTGAGGCACTTTACATTAGTTGCATTGGAAAATTAATATAGTGCATTGTATTCCATCTGGAACAACTGCAGTCTTTTTGCTGGAACCATAACGTTGGTGCCGTCTGGATAGTAGGTTCTATAGATTCATTCATGTGTAACAATAAAAACTTTAAACGCTGCTTTTGTTGCGAGTTAAATGAGTGCATTCAAATTAAATTTCATGTGAAAATTTATTAAGTTTTTAAGCAGTGTAACTTTTTTAAAATTATAATGGTTGCAATATGTTGTGATGCTCGCTAAGCAAACATCAATTATATAATTCTTCATGGACATAGTAGTTCACTTATTGAATTTACAGGTGAGTTTATGTAGTTTGTGTGTGTGAAATGGGCTAAATTTACAAAATATGAAAATTTGCCAATCATATGGATTATAACTTTTTTTTTTTTGGAATGTTTGAAGTTTTTGGCTATGTCTGTCAAAGACGACAGAAAGAGGTCTTCCATTCAACTTCGAATTTTCGAAGCTTCGCACACCCCTAATTTTAATTATGTCCCAAATTCTTTTAATTTTAATTAATTGAATGTTTTAATGTCACACATTTATATAATTACAGTTTCTTAATTTGTGTGATTTCTCCTTGTCAAACCATATTATTGTATACTGAAAAGCTAAATTCCTAGGTCACTTATGTTAACTTCTTTATACATCGAATTTCCTTATCAGGAAACGGTTTATTCCTTGGTTTTGTTAAGCAGGATAGGGTTACACTTTTGTAAGCCAAAGGACTCTCTCTAGACTTGATAGCAGTCAGGTCATGTAGAACTAGACCCTGCAAATTTTATTTAAATTTTCGTAAGACTGCACATTATAAGGCAGGGGGCGTTGGAGGAGAGCCATTGCCAGTGTTATAAATGTGCGCAGGCAAAGAAAGAGTCCTAAAAAGTGCCAGTATTAATTTATTAGTGAATTTCAAGATACTAAGAATCAAGAATTTGCATTAATCTGAAGTAATTGAATTTTTACGAAATGATGTTGTTGAAACATATTAACTGAGAGAAAGATATATATAGATATATATGCTTCTGAGAAATATTAACAAATGAATCACAATCACTATTTATAAGAAATCTAAATTTTGGAAGGAATTATTTCTGGGAACATCATATGTTCCCATATGTGTCCGAAGCTAATTTGTCTTGCTATTTTTGTTATCACAGTAATAAAACTTTAATTTGAATTCAGGGTATATCTGTGTGACCTGTGTAGAATTGGAATTTGAAATCCTATTGAAAAGGGTACCATTTGTGTTGCATCTCTGTGTGTTCTGTCACAGCATACCTCTACACCAGGAGGAAAAAAGATAAACCTAATTTCCTTACCTGTTAGAAAGAATTAATGTGTTTGGTAATTTATGATTTTGACACAAAGAGCTTAATGTTGTATCACGCTATGGTAAATTGGCAATAGTATTCTTGTCACACATCTTTCTTGGTTGCCTAGCAACTAAACAGAGAAAGTTGTTGATTTTGTATGTGCAAGNATAGTATTCTTGTCACACATCTTTCTTGGTTGCCTAGCAACTAAACAGAGAAAGTTGTTGATTTTGTATGTGCAAGACTTCTATTTCCCACAATTACTAAATTACATTACAAATTAAACACATAAAAATCTCTATTCACATTGAAATTTTGGCGCCTAGAAGAGGGGCCTAACAGGTCCAAATTGTATTTGTTTGAAAATGAGTAAACTTACCTTACAAGAGGAGCTTCAAAAAACACTAGATTCTCTTGTTAAAACACATAGCTGTATTGAAAGCAAAACAGAGGAGCTACTGATTTTCCTGTCAAGGAAAACACTGATATACAAGTTGTTAGTACAGTGTTTGCATTGTCAGTCAGCAATTAAACGAGTCTGAGCAAAGCAGCTATGCTATCTGCTCACCTGCACTGAGTAGTTGTCAATGATCACTGTACCCTTGTTGATTCAAGACTCGTAGCTACCCTCACAAAAAGTATCGTGGTACGCAAAATTTTGTGCAGCATGAGCTCAATGTGGCAGTTTTAACAAAATTTCTTAGTAGAAATTGTGTTTGTNTAGTATTCTTGTCACACATCTTTCTTGGTTGCCTAGCAACTAAACAGAGAAAGTTGTTGATTTTGTATGTGCAAGGCTTCTATTTACCACAATTACTCAATTACATTACAAATTAAACACATAAAAATCTCTATTTACATCAAAATTTTGGCACCTAGAAGAGGGGCCTAACAGGTCCAAATTGTATTTGTTTGAAAATGAGTAAACTTACCTTACAAGAGCAGCTTCAAAAAACACTAGATTCTCTTGTTAAAACACATAGCTGTATTGAAAGCAAAACAGAGGAGCTACTGATTTTCCTGTCAAGGAAAACACTGATATACAAGTTGTTAGTACAGGGTTTGTATTGTCTGTCAGCAATTAAACGAGTCTGAGCAAAGCAGCTATGCTATCTGCTCACCTGCACTGAGTAGTTGTCAATGATCACTGTACCCTTGTTGAGTCAAGACTCGTAGCTACCCTCACAAAAAGTATCATGGTACGCAAAATTTTGTGCAGCATGAGCTCAATGTGGCAGTTTTAACAAAATTTCTTAGTAGAAATTGTGTTTGTNTGGTACGCAAAATTTTGTGCAGCATGAGCTCAATGTGGCAGTTTTAACAAAATTTCTTAGTAGAAATTGTGTTTGTGTAAAATGTTATACATTATTTGAAAAATAGTTTGGCCTACATGTGCCAATGTAGGCAGATAGCATCTCGCCGCCCCTCCTAAATTTCACAGTACATACCATTCCCTTCCGCCCCCTTTGTAACCTTCTTCATCCCTCACTACAACACCCGCTCGCACCTCTTCCCACGCTCCTCCATCTGACGCGAGACAGACTAACAAAGGCTGGCTCGGGCATGGCAAATGGGCGGATGTCACTTGCAATGCGACGTGTTGAAACATTTAAAAAATACGAGTTTACAAATGTTCGTATCGCTATAGTGAAAGGCTTCATTAACAGACTTGCGTTATAAATGAAATTAAATACCTTTCCAATGATAGGGCAAATGACGGTGCATTTAAAAACTATTGCAACGGCGGACGTGACGCAATAGGCCATACTCGCAATAACTCAGTTCCACTGTACAAGTTCATCGATTGAAATACTAGTTCCTCCTTCCAGGAAGTTACAATTACAACATGCACATTCTAAATGCCATAAAAAAATACATTAAGATGTAAGCCGAAATACATGTGAGTTTGTACGGTAAACACTATTTTTCGTACCAGTGCAGCATTGCAGAAAATATTACAACTTACTAACCTCATGCTGCAAGATTCTCCCATATACGCGATAGGATTTTCATTGCACGTTCCACTGCTAAATTCTTCCCAGGTTGGACATTTGTGTGCCGGGAAGGATTTTCCATCAACGACTGACTGTTCAAACAGATCTATTACTCGCATATGGCTGCAAATACCTGCAAAGCATAACATGCAAGATTTTGCAGTTTTAAAATCAATTTGATAGGACTAATATTTACGACCTGGATAAAAAATTCACAAAAACCTTTGAATTAAAACAAAATGTAAACAAAGCACAGTTCTAGTGAAACCTCTTTTTAACACTTTTCAAGGGATCAGAAAATAAGAGTTGCAAAATGCTGTAACGTGTAAGAGGGAAATTTACGATCTATAAAATGTAAATGGGAGGAAAATAATGTGTGTAAAATGCAGGAAAATGTAGCATCAGGGAGTGTAAAAAAGGGGCTATAGTGTATTTTGTTATAAACNATAATGTGTGTAAAATGCAGGAAAATGTAGCATCAGGGAGTGTAAAAAAGGGGCTATAGTGTATTTTGTTATAAAACTTGCCTAAGTTTCATATATCTTAAGCACAATATTGCTATATCCTAAGTACAGGTTTCTTATATCTTAAGCTGTTGAGTAGTCTGTATGTCTGCGTTGCGAAGTGAAGCTACCTATCACCTGAATGCCAAAATAGTGCACAGTTGAGGTGTCACTGTCTATATATACATGTCTGTATTTTCACACGGGATTTTGAGAAGTAGTGATTTTTCTTGTAAAGTAAAATAGCTACCTACTATGTTCACAACACATCTGTACATGCTACTATTTGGACATACACACTGTTTAAGTAACAAATTTATGTTAACTATAATAAAGTTTTTGTTTAAAATCACTTTTGAGGTTACCATAAATAACAATAACTAATGGTATACTTGGGGTAATGCACAATATTACTCCAAGGCAGGCGTGATTTTCCATGAACGAGCATTAATACCCCTAGCCTATCAAATTGAATTGTTTTTTGTGTTGAGGGTTTCATTTAATGTAATAACTTTATTATATTACATTTATATGAGGAATTTTAAAGACATAACATAGATTCTATATTAATTTATAAATAATTAAAAATTAATAAAAACAGTAGCATAACAGAGCAGAGACAGCAAACATAATAATTCACTTTGGACTAATTTAGAATGCAGTGGAACTCTGTTATAACATTTCTCAAGGGCACTAAGAATAAAAACTTTATAAGAGGGTAATTTTGTATTGGAAAACATGTTTGTGGACCAAGAGAAGGCAGCTTATTAAGCAAGAAAGTGTTATAAGAGGGGACGTTATAACAGGGTTTGACTGTATAACCAAATATAATACTACCGATAAATTTTGCTTACAATATAGATTGCGAAATAAAAACACAGAATTTGACCCTTGGCCAGAAAACATCTTGCACTACAAGAGTTTGACATAGTGAAATAACCAAAACATAAACATAGGGTCTAAATTAAGGGCAAGTTCCATAGTTCTGACCGCTAGTGCTGGGAAAGAAGGCAAGGGCATCAGGTTCTTCATGTTCTCAACAGATAGCAGCGCTGGTGGAGTTTGCTCTGTTCCATGTGGAAGGCGGGAGCGTGGTGTGGGTGACTCCTGGAGTCTAGCCGAGTGGTGGTGTGAGAGGACAAGACAAAGGTTGTAGGGTGCCAAGACTGGATTCGGGTTTGCGCCGCCGGCGCGGTCAGTCGGCTGAGGGCCGAGAAAGAACAATGGAGGGAGGTTCCAAATGTTTGCCAGCTTATTCCCTTCTTGTCACAAGATTTTTCATCTGAGACCCTCTGAACGTCATCGTATAGCCTGCTATGGCATGATGTGGCTGTTTTAAGTAGCAGTGGAATGTATCAAAGAGTTCTGGGGAGTGAGACATTATGGTAATGAATACTGAACAGTGGCAAGTTGACAGTAATGGAAATGAGTATAATAAGCATAAGTAATTAAAAACATGAAAAGTTATTTCTATCATTGTACATATGCTACGACTTCTTTTTCATCTATTCTATACATAATTACATATGAAAGAAGTATATGTTTGAAAAGCATTTCCATGAAATTTGTTACATAAAGGTAAGCATCTAATTACATGCAAACATATTTATACATTTACAGGTGCGATAAGTAAATAAATACATTTCGGTTCACATGTTTTTACAAAACTAGCTTTGTCTTTTGAAACAAGACATGCGATTTGGCGATTTAGTTACAACTAAATGAAATACTATTTATTTCAAAATGATTGAATATTTTTCTTATTTCTCTCCTCTTATACAGTATTATTACATATGTATTTTATGTAGCAAAGACAATTTAGGTTTATTTCACTCTACTGCATACGTGCCGGACTGGATTTAGACACATTGTCGCCCTGGGCAGAATTGTTGCTACCCCCTCCCCCCATGGTAAAATCTATTTTTTTAAATAAGAAAATGTGAAAAAATTTATAATGAAATAACTGTAACACTACAAGAAAAGGCATAACCCTTGTAATACATGCATGCATGCATGGCATCTTAATTTACATGTCACATTTTCTCCTGTGCAACTAATACCAGCTCCTGTGCCTTTTTGTATGTTTCTATTAATATAAATTTTTTTTTTTAATATGCTCCCCTTTGTGGACTTGCATACAAGTAAACACAATTTATTGGAGGATTAAAATGTGGGGATTGTTACTGTTGGATGATAAGTTTACACAATTTTTACACACACCATGCTTTTCACTACTGTACAACCAGCCATACTATGCAAACGTAATTTTGTTTTACAGTAATCTCCTTTACAGAAAATATTTGTCTTGACATAAAACTACTGACTTTCGTTGTTTGATTTACGTAACTATAACGTGAAAGGTTTCGCCTTATGTTAACTATTAATATGCTCCTTTTGTAGTCAATATATCGTAGGTATGTATATGAAACAATGTGGCCCAGCCTAGCTTGGAGTGACGTCGGAATGAATAAAAGTTTATAATATCAACATTGAAATTGTCATCGCATATAACAATACATATTTCTTTTTTAAATCAGTACACACTAACCCTTGATGTAGACATGTAAATAAATGAATATTTAAACATGTTAAAACTGTTGCGTATAGTGTCGTAGAACACAATAAAATGGTAAAACTGGAAATCGACTCTCTGTATGTATGAGTTGCGCAACAGCTTTCAAAGCTATGCTCAGCTTGTATAGCTGTTAAACATATTGAACATATTTGTAAGTCCCATGTTCTTTTGCTGTTTGAGGCAAAGACACCTACTAAATTACATAATGTGTGTATGTCCAACGAACTACTCAACTTATTCTCACCAAACTTGGTACACCAGTAGTGAAGGCTAAGGAATGTTTATAAAATTGTAACTAAGAAAATCGTTATTTTCAAAACGACAACTGTAATAAGATTCGTGAGGAGTATATGTTGTAAATTTGGAAAAAGTAAATTCATGCGAATTTAAAAATTAACCATAACCAATGTGGTTGGAAAATTCTTTCACTGATAACTTTTTTAACCAACCATTTGGGCAAGCAGTGTCACCTTTGAAGGTCACCAAATTTCACATACAAGTAAAGCAATTTTGGTTTGTCACAAAGGGTTAAAATTTTAGCTATATTTGATACCTTTTGATAAAATTAATTAATTCTTTGCAGAGTTTCTATTCAGTTCATAAATACATACTCAGTTGGATTTTCNATAATATGTGTAAAATGCAGGAAAATGTAGCATCAGGGAGTGTAAAAAAGGGGCTATAGTGTATTTTGTTATAAACCTTACCTAAGTTTCATATATCTTAAGCACAATATTGCTATATCCTAAGTACAGGTTTCTTATATCTTAAGCTGTTGAGTCGTCTGTATGTATGCGTTGCGAAGTGAAGCTACCTATCACCTGAATGCCAAAATAGTGCACAGTTGAGGTGTCACTGTCTATATATACATGTCTGTATTTTCACACGGGATTTTGAGAAGTAGTGATTTTTCTTGTAAAGTAAGAGAGCTACCTAGTATGTTCACAACACATCTGTACATGTAACTATTTGGATATACACACTGTTTAAGTAACAAATTTATGTTAACTATAATAAAGTTTTTGTTTTAAATCACTTTTGAGGTTATCATAAATAACAATAACTAATGGTATACTTGGGGTAATGCACACGANAATAACTAATGGTATACTTGGGGTAATGCACACGATTACTCCAAGGCAGGCGTGATTTTCCATGAACGAGCATTAATACCCCTAGCCTATCAAATTGAATTGTTTTTTGTGTTGAGTGTTTCATTTAATGTAATAACTTTATTATATTACATTTATATGTGGAATTTTAAAGACATAACATAGAATATATATTAATTTATAAAAAATTAGAAATTAATAAAAACAGTAGCATAACAGAGCAGAGACAGCAAACATAATAATTCACTTTGGACTAATTTAGAATGCAGTGGAACCCTGTTATAACATTTCTCAAGGGCACTAAGAAGGAAAACTTTATAAGAGGGTAATTTTGTATTGGATAACATGTTTGTGGACCAAGAGAAGGCAGCTTATTAAGCAAGAAAGTGTTATAAGAGGGGATGTTATAACAGGGTTGAACTGTATAACCAAATATAATACTACCGAGAAAATTTTTCTTACAATATAGATTGCAAAATAAAAACACAGAATTTGACCCTACCGGTCTTTTGTAGAACGTGATGTTCTCAAACTGTATCACAAATAACCAAAACATAAACATAGGGCCTAAATTAAGGGCAAATTGCATAGTTCTGACCGCTAGTGCTGGGAAAGAAGGCAAGGGCATCAGGTTCTTCATGTTCTCAACAGATAGCGCTGGTGGAGTTTGCTCTGTTCCATGTGGAAGGAGGGAGCGTGGTGTGGGTGACTCGTGGAGTCTAGCCGAGTGGTGGTGAGGGGACAAGGCAAAGGTTGTAGGGTGCCAAGACTGCATTCGGGTTTGCGCCGCCGGCGCGGTCAGTCGGCTGAGGGCCGAGAAAGAACAATGGAGGGAGGTTCCAAATGTTTGCCAGCTTATTCCCTTCTTGTCACAAGATTTTTCATCTGAGACCCTCTGAACGTCATCGTATAGCCTGCTATGGCATGATGTGGCTGTTTTAAGTAGCAGTGGAATGTATCAAAGAGTTCTGGGGAGTGAGACATTATGGTAATGAATACTGAACAGTGGCAAGTTGACAGTAATGGAAATGAGTATAATAAGCATAAGTAATTAAAAACATGAAAAGTTATTTCTATCATTGTACATATGCTACGACTTCTTTTTCATCTATTCTACATAATTACATATGAAAGAAGTATATGTTTGAAAAGCATTTCCATGAAATTTGTTACATAAAGGTAAGCATCTANTACATAATTACATATGAAAGAAGTATATGTTTGAAAAGCATTTCCATGAAATTTGTTACATAAAGGTAAGCATCTAATTACATGCAAACATATTTATACATTTACAGGTGCGATAAGTAAATAAATACATTTCGGTTCACATGTTTTTACAAAACTAGCTTTGTCTTTTGAAACAAGACATGCGATTTGGCGATTTAGTTACAACTAAATGAAATACTATTTATTTCAAAATGATTGAATATTTTTCTTATTTCTCTCCTCTTATACAGTATTATTACATATGTATTTTATGTAGCAAAGACAATTTAGGTTTATTTCACTCTANTATTTCTCTCCTCTTATACAGTATTATTACATATGTATTTTATGTAGCAAAGACAATTTAGGTTTATTTCACTCTACTGCATACGTGCCGGGCTGGATTTAGACACATTGTCGCCCTGGGCAGAATTGTTGCTACCCCCTCCCCCCATGGCAAAATCTATTTTTTTAAATAAGAAAATGTGAAAAAACTTATAATGAAATAACTGTAACACTACAAGAAAAGGCATAACCCTTGTAATACATGCATGCATGCATGGATGGCATCTTAATTTACACGTCACATTTTCTCCTGTGCAACTAATACCAGCTCCTGTGCCTTTTTGTATGTTTCTATTAATATTAAAATTTTTTTTTAATATGCTCCCCTTTGTGGACCTGCATACAAGTAAACACAATTTATTGGAGGATTAAAATGTGGGGATTGTTACTGTTGGATGGTAAGTTTACACAATTTTTACACACACCATGCTTTTCACTACTGTACAACCAGCCATATTATGCAAACGTAATTTTGTTTTACAGTAATCTCCTTTACAGAAAATATTTGTCTTGACATAAAACTACTGACTTTTGTGGTTTGATTTACGTAACTACAACGTGAAAGGCTTCGCCTTATGTTAACTATTAATATGCTCCTTTTGTAGTCAATATATCGTAGGTATGTATATGAAACAATGTGGCCCAGCCTAGCTTGGAGTGACGTCGGAATGAATAAAAGTTTATAATATCAACATTGAAATTGTCATCGCATATAACAATACATATTTCTTTTTTAAATCAGTACACACTAACCCTTGATGTAGACATGTAAATAAATGAATATTTAAACATGTTAAAACTGTTGCGTATAGTGTCGTAGAACACAATAAAATGGTAAAACTGGAAATCGACTCTCTGTATGTATGAGTTGCGCAACAGCTTTCAAAGCTATGCTCAGCTTGTATAGCTGTTAAACATATTGAACATATTTGTAAGTCCCATGTTCTTTTGCTGTTTGAGGCAAAGACACCTACTAAATTACATAATGTGTGTATGTCCAACGAACTACTCAACTTATTCTCACCAAACTTGGTACACCAGTAGTGAAGGCTAAGGAATGTTTATAAAATTGTAACTAAGAAAATCGTTATTTTCAAAAAGACAACTGTAATAAGATTCGTGAGAAGTATATGTTGTAAATTTGGAAAAAGTAAATTCATGCGAATTTAAAAATTAACCATAACCAATGTGGTTGGAAAATTCTTTCACTGATAACTTTTTTAACCAACCATTTAGGCAAGCAGTGTCACCTTTGAAGGTCACCAAATTTCACATACAAGTAAAGCAATTTTGGTTTGTCACAAAGGGTTAAAATTTTAGCTATATTTTATACCTTTTGATAAAATTAATTAATTCTTTGCAGAGTTTCTATTCAGTTCATAAATACATACTCAGTTGGATTTTCAAAGTAACAAGCAATGTATTCCGACAGTTTGACAAGTATAACTCTCTCTTCCTCCCCCGAAAATATTATTTTGCATTACACAACCTCATCGTACCAACTCCGGTATGTGTACACACAATTCTTAACACACAGAGCGACAAATATAGTATTCTCCAAGATGATGAGACTAAAAATTGTAGTCCAAATTATGAATGAAATTATTTACAGAGTATAAATGAGTCTCTGGTCTGTAGTAAATGAAATACTTTTTAGCCTACTTTTCTTTCTAAACAAAGGATTGGAATAGCAACTTCTTTCCAGTATCTCGAGTATGTGTCTCCCCCACCCCCTTCTCCCTCTCTCTCTCTTTTGAGCTCTCTCTCTCTCTCTCTCTCTCTCTTACGCTCACCCTCTCGCGCTTGCTCTATCTCTTTCTCTGTTTTTGTAAGCTGTGTGTGTCGAACATCCACATCACTGAACAGAATTTGATTAAAATTTGTTACTTCTAGTTTATACTTAACTCTCAGAACTAAATGACAAACACTAGCTCTTGGTTTAGTATAAAATGACAATATCTTCAACATGAGAATTTGCCGTGGAAGCTTTGCAGAAATAATATAAAATATATTTTATGTTTTCAAACATTTAGTTTCAGGGTTACTTTTCTGATTGGAAGGCAGCACTGACAAACTAAAAAAATCTGAAATAATTTATATAAATTTGTTGCAACTGCTTTGAAAATTCAATAAACAATTTTTTATCATCACAAAGACTTACTGTATCTGCTTATCTAAATCAACTAAGAGAATTTGGACTAGCTCGGAAAATACACTGACATTGTAATTGTAATTTTTTGTGTTTTTGTTGTTCTGTGTCCTCTCTGTTGGTTTATCTATTCTTTTCTCTGGCTATTTTTGTAGTTCCTGTGTTGTTCGTAGTGTTGAATTATTTGGTTTTATAATCGGACGAGGAATACTTTTTCCCGACTTGCGTTTCATTGTGGTCTTTGACCAATTTTTGCGTGCATTTTGAGTTTCTGTTGTTCAGCTGTATCCACTGATTTGTTGTTGTTGTTTTTTTTTATACTGTTTCGTCTACTTGTGTGTTGTTTTTGTCGTTGTCGCGTTGTCTTTTCTTTTGATTTACTTCTGTTGTCTGTCCTGTTTTGTAATAATAAGTTGTTTGTCCGTCTTTTTGTCGTTTTAATTATGTAAGTATTTATTTTCTATTGACAAGGTAACAGCTTTTCTTAATTATCTGTCTGTGGTGTTGTAAAAGGTTTTTCCATTTTTAGTCTTGCTGAGTTCTGTGTGTGTGTGCAATTTTTATTTAGTCTCATGGTCGGCAGTGGACACAGCTCAATCGTACCATGATAATAATTGCAATACTTTTTTCGAAAGCTTTCAGTAGGCCTACTGAGAATCTACCCAGTCTGCACCACTACAGTCCTTGTGCTTCAAACCTACAATATTTCATGATGCGCGCCCATTTTGAAAAATCAACTTGTTTATACCAAGACGCTCTGTTTCATTCTCATTCCAGTNCGTGCAATTTTTATTTAGTCTCATGGTAGGCAGTGGACACAGCTCAATCGTACCATGATAATAATTGCAATACTTTTTTCAAAAGCTTTCAGTAGGCCTACTGAGAATCTACCCAGTCTGCACCACTACAGTCCTTGTGCTTCAAACCTACAATATTTCATGATGCGCGCCCATTTTGAAAAATCAACTTGTTTATACCAAGACGCTCTGTTTCATTCTCATTCCAGTGTCGTTGGCCTAGTGGAGTCTTCCAGAAGCTCATCGATAAACAACTTCATATTAAAAATGGATTAAAAATAATTATGCAGGTACTGTACTTTTAATAGCATCTATTAATCAAACAAAAAAACTTCATTGTCTGTTTAGTAAAGCAACCAGATTGCTTAAAAATTTTGACACTCCGGTTGCTACTGAAACGGAATAGTTCTGTTTGGCTCCATTTGATACACTGCCTCCATGTATCAAACTGAATTCACATTTGCCCAAAAATATGTAAATTCGCTATAAAATTATTTTTAGGAAAACATTGCTGGAAGCTATAAACAAAGTTAAAGCAATGTATTGTTACAGTAATTACAATATACCGCAATATAAAGGATACAAAATAAACACTTATAGCAGTATAGGCTAATCAACAGGAAATAGTTAATTTGACACAGTATACTTGATTTTTAATAACATACATAATATAATCACTTGTAAACTTATTTATATGAAGTTTGGTATTTAGAAATCCGAAATACTTTTCCAGCGTAAACACAATTGTTTGTCCACATAGGCTGACAAGCGTCAACACTTTACAGCGACCTTAAATTAACTNTTTTCCAGCGTAAACACAATTGTTTGTCCACATAGGCTGACAAGCGTCAACACTTTACAGCGACCTTAAATTAACTACAATTACTTGGAAAATTAATATTACATACAAAATAATAGTCTGTAAAATTATAATTTTTATGCAAAAATTGTTGGAGTTCATTTTGGTGACTAGTTCCCGAGATATGTCAAAGCTTTAGATGTCAAGTAATGCTGCCTTTCAAAATGGCAAACAAAACGCGCAAAAGCCGGTTTCAATAATTTAGAAGTTACGGCCTGTTAAACAATTCAAATTTACAAATCTGAAATTTTTAAATTGAAGTACATTATCTAATAAAATAACGCAAGTTTGAGTGACCCCACATGCGCACACACACACAATTTATCTTCATTCACTCAGGCAATCCTAACAAAATGGCAGACAAAAGCGGCTAAATATTTCCACGTTCAATACTCCCATTATGTTTAGCAGATTGTTATTTAAATTAGTCTGCTGTTTTGGTGTCTGTTCAAAAATAAGAATGTCCTCTATTAAAAACAAACTAATTTAGGTCTCCTACTATTGAAAAACTAATTTGATGGGAACCGGTTAAGTATATTATAGTTTCCAGCGTATAATGTGACAGTTTACTTTTACCATGTGATACTATCTTCCAGAATGGTGCACAAATAACGATATACCTTTCTGAATGCAAAACGTATATTACGTTCTGTCAATTTCAATAAACATCATTTGGCTTAAATCAGTTGAATTGTTTCAAAAATGTGACGTCAAATCATTAATTAACNGTCAATTTCAATAAACATCATTTGGCTTAAATCAGTTGAATTGTTTCAAAAATGTGACGTCAAATCATTAATTAACTTAAATGGTTGCTATTTTGTAAACGTATATTGCAAAAAGTCGCCTGTCTTTACTAAGTACTATAAGTCTACCGAGGTTAGTGAAATTCTGTGAACAAGCAGACTATCCTTACTGAGTACTGTAAGTATACCGAGGTTAGTAAGTGCACTGTTTAAAAAAATATTTCTTTTAGTTGGGGATGTGGCGCACACAGAAAGGTGATTTCATAAGCCGGTCTTCCCTGCCGACTGAATTAACATTACCCTGAACATTCATTGTGCTGACAAGATAGCTGAAAAGTTTTGTATACCCGTCCGTATACATATGAAACAAAATTCCGAGACTAGACACAGTTCTTTTGCACCTCTGAGTAATTACCTGACCAATTTTAAAAAAACGTATTCTTTTTTTAAGTTTAATGAAAAAAGCAATTGGCTAATATGTTTTTTTCTTGTAAAATTGGTACAATAAAACATTTGTATTTATCTGAAAAAATAATTTGGCAACAGTGTTTTCAAGACTTTGTAAAAGCACAAAAAAAAATTACGGTATATGATACCAATAAAGTAAACACCAATAAACCACACATTGGATGTGCAAAGTTCACATTATTATGAGACAAATTACTACAATCCAAGATATTATACAATTTTTCGACTGTCATTAGCAGAGAGTTTGTGTGGCACATCCCGAATGACACTACTTATAAACATTTGACGGTAGAGTGACACTGCAACGTGGTCGCACCTGTGAATGATTTCGTATTACGACCAGGGCCCACGGTGGCTCAGCAGGAAAATTGCTCGCCTCCCATCAATACAAACCGAGTTCAATCCTCGGCCGGGTCACTCCCGGTTTAGCGCAAGTGGGAATCGTGCCGGATGAAACTGCTGGTCGGCGGGTTTTCTCGGGGATCTCCTGTTTCCCCTGCCCTTGCATTCCGGTGCTGCTCCATTCTCACCTAATTTCACCCTCATCGGCTATCAATACTTCGTCAAGAGCCACCCAAATCACTCAAATCAACTCAACTCACGTATTAAGACCAGAAACCAATGAAATCACTGATTTTGCTTTGATATGTAAAGGACAGTAAATTCTATAGCTTGTCACCAAATAATAAGACAAAATTTGCAAGTCTCAAATCATACGTTATAAAATTAAATGGCCATAAGGATACATACAGAAGGTGATAAATAAAATATTTCTAAAATAGTCAAGTAATCTTTTTTGGAACACTTGACAAACAATATCCAATTTTAAACTTCCCCTCTACATCACAAAATAAAACCTGTTTTTCATGTACCCATCCCTATACAGGTAGTAGAAGTGTATTGTGTGCACCTTCTCCTACTCACACCTCTTTTTATATTCATACTAGACTTGTAACCCACCGTATTTCTTATCTGAGTACTTTATAATTTCCATTATGACTCTACCCCCCCTCACAGCACTACCTTTAAGATGCCCCTTTACACAAATTTGGTGGTCCTACCTGAAATGTTTTTGCAAAGGTGACCAGGTGGCCAAAATTGTGTATCAAAATACAGTGTATGGTATGAGAATTTACAACATTATGTACAAACAAACTTTGGTGGTAATAGTTCTGACAGGAAATTAATTGCAGTTGCCATGCAAAAATAACCCTATTTTCTACACCACCAATTTCCACAAGCCAATCATCTAAAATACTTTTAATGTGTTACTCCATTTGAATTGTTTTAACATACAGAGCCAGTTTTTAACAACCAATAATTAAAATTAATAAAAAAAAAGTAAAGATTAAATAATGACCAATATATTTGTCATGATGCATTATGACTCAATTTTGAAGTGCAAGCCCGTATATTTTTAGTGAAATCAAGTCCCTTACCCATGTCGCCCATGAAACATCCTGGCTGGTTCTGTCCATCATTGACATTGAAGTCCGCATGACCCAGGGGTTTCTTGTAGCCCAAAGTACCACCATTCACATGTATCACCTGCACGAATACTGCATCTGAAGAGTCTACCATGTTTTCCAAGTCGGAGGACTTGAAGCTTGGACCTGCAGGATCTAAAGCTGAAACAGATGTAACCATATAGATTATAATTAAGGTTATAAAAATATGATTGAGTACAGTGTGTTGTATTCAAGAATGCAAAGTATTTTGCATGTATGAAGTCTCAAAATTCAGAAATTTTTAAAGAGACCCAGGCACACATGCACGCACAATCAGATGCTTTATCAAATTTGGATGCAAGACACTGAACTAATGTGCAGTCTTCAAGTTGACAACTAGCCTCAATGACACTTTCAGCAGTGACCCTGTCATGTTATGGTGTAATACATTGTTGTGCAAAAATTAAGGACAGGGCAGGTTTTCACTTGTAACATTGCACAACAGTGTTTCAAATAGCTACAGAGCAGACCATAACATGTTGGATGTAACAATATAGGAAATGTGAACAACACTGAAGAAAAAAAAAAAAATCATAATGATGCAAAGTACCTTCATTCAAAGGTGGGTTCAGAGCACAGCAGGACAGAAGACAGAAACATCCAGTAACACAGAGCAGGCACGAAAAATGCAGTCCTCATTACGGGATATGATCACCCCTGACTGCAATACAAAATGTGCACTGTGATGCCACCCCGTGGTGGGTGTCTACAGTTGGGGGCATCTACTGTTTCTCCCCCGGAGGGTAGGGAAGCAGGGGCCCTAGTTACAGTGAAAACTGTACTAGTTCTTTATTGTTTGTTTAAACTGCTACTTTCTGAAGTAGCCGGGCTCTCTGCTGGGCCTAGGTTCAGACTCTACAGTTTACCTAGCAAAAGCAAAGGCTTCCCTGGCAGCCTTCTGCTACCCAGCCCTATAATGAGGCATTCACGTGGCAGATAGATAGTTAAGTAGAATAGCAGGTGTTCCATAGCAGTTGGCACGGTTATAAGTGGCAGAAAGGGTGTATAAACAGGACGGTAAGGAATTGCATCCCGGGCGGCCTCCCGGAAGGCAGTGACATCCCTCACGATGCAGTGCTCCACACATCATGTGTCTCCTTTCCTAGGAAAGCGAAGTGAGCAGTATTAGCGCTGGC
Source organism: Clitarchus hookeri (assembly GCA_002778355.1). Lineage (NCBI taxonomy): Eukaryota > Metazoa > Arthropoda > Insecta > Phasmatodea > Phasmatidae > Clitarchus > Clitarchus hookeri. The sequence goes on from NQII01001872.1 coordinate 34,008, forward strand.
ACTCTGACACTCCCTGGGGAGGTTCACAAGTTGTGCGATAGGGTGACCCCCCTGCATTTCACCAGCAAGTACGCACGTAGGGCTGAGTTATCGTCAAAACAGCACGTACATCACCGAAGGCTGCTACAACGGTTGAACACTCCTCTCCGGTGGTGACCAACAAGACGGGGTTATTGCCATACCCCGGTCTCCAGCACAAAGAGGCAGGTTAGGTGCTGAAAATGCCTGAATGGCGAGACTGTGCCAACTCCTGAAAGAGTGTGAGGAGACAGGTCGAAATGGGGTGACAGTGGGGCAACAGGTTTATAAAGATAGAGGGAAGGTACAGACACACCAGGTAGTTTATATCTGTAGTTTTTGTAAAAAAAAAAAAAAAATGTAAAACAGAATAAACCACCCTGTACCCACACCAGGTCAGAAGAACCAGACCTAGGTTGCCAGCTACTACTATCATGGGAGTACTCTCAGTATACACAGATGCCGGCAGGGCGAAGGTGACTCCAAATGTAGGTAGATGGTAACTTGAACTTAGTGACACTGGGTGTAGCACGAATGCCAGTGGTAGGCAATGTTACGAGGTGACTGTGGTTGACCCACAGAGTAACATTGTAGCTGGTCAGTAATAGCTGAAGCTACGGTGGCAGCGAAGATGCTAGAGCTCCAAATGATGGTCAATGCGCACTCGGGCAGAGTAACGGCGTACAACTTGGCTAAGTCAAACCAGCCTCAAATTGCGGTCTGCGGCTGGTACATACAGTAAACTCCCAATTTACTGGGGGGCAACTTAGCCGTGGAGCCACCAGTTCAAAGTCAAATATTGAACAGCTGCAGCCAGTCATGCACCGCTGCTATTAACAACCCATGCACATGCTGTTAATTGCCACACTGCAGTTCAGTGATGCAGTAATGATTTATTTTAATATTAAAAGTGTTAGGGTAGTCTATATTTACACACTTTTTAACAGTGAATATATGTGAAATTTGGAAGTATTAGGATTTCGAGGAAATTGACAGACAGTACTTCACAATTAAAACTGGCGTCTGCGCGTCAAAACGAGAGATTGTGTGGTTTACAGTAGTTTGTACAAGTAGAGGCTATCTATAAATTAACTGTGGCACAGAGTGCAACTGGATGACAAAATATCACATTAACATAAATTGCCACAAAATAATTCCATTGCAAATAATTTAATAAATAAAAAAATTACATTTATTTTTGCTTTGTTGCTGAAGTGGGAGGGGAATCAGGACAAAAAAAAATGGCGAGCTGGCCTCAGAAAGGCTTGGCCATTGCAGGCCAAATCCAAATTATTAGCAAGCAGAATCGCTTCACATAGAAATATGTTATGTTACAATAATTATAGAGCTCAAGGAAAATTTTAAACTCTGAGAATTAATTTACATATATGCATTTTACACATGAAAAACAAGTCATTTCATGAGGGCGTGGCTTCCAAAGCGAGCCGTACGCACAGTCGCCTATTTCGCTGCTGTGTCGCAAAAGTATTTCTACCACGTCCTTTTAAAAGTAAATTTTTCATCTCATGCGGGCTCAAAACTACTTGGGTTTGAAATATATTAAATCAAATTAATGTAAAAATAATTTTTAAATACTTTGCGATAGATGTGTAGCCTCTTCAATTAATATAAAGCATGCATGTGGCGACGTTAGCAGCAAGCACTAGCTACGGCCTATGAAGAAGAGACAAATGAAGCTACTGTCGTATACGGTGTTCCATTTCTTTTAAACACCTACACATTATTCTACAACAAAGTTTAATTTGTTACAGAAATAACCACTGTTTTGCAACGATATAAAATAAAATACATAGACATTTTGTCTACAATCTCCTTCCTGCCCACATATTTCTCAGATGTATGACGTTGCCACACATTTGCAGTAAAAAAATTTAATTCTTCTATGAATATATTATTGGTTTACATAACCTACGTGTGCAGTATATAGGCCTAAAGTAATTTACACCTCTAGTGCTTTAACCATGAATATCGTTAATCTGTGAACCCTTAGCCAGTCATTACCACGGAAATTCGGGAGTTTAATATATACTCAGGGCCCCAAGGGGATCACAGGGAGGGCAGAGTGAGAGTGGTGAAGATGGCCGAAGGGGACCGAGAACTGGGCTGCCTACCACTCTGACGGGTGCAAAGGCAGTACATGCCCAAACGGTGGTGTGATGTGAGCAGCAGGCATACAGGCGGCAGCAGTTCTGCAGGCTTCCTACCCTCACATCAACATGGTTCAGTGGTGTGTACAGATAACGGAGCTTGATCAGGGGAGGCTGCAGCTGTGGCAGAGGCTAGAGGGTCAACAGACGTTGCCCATGGCACGTCAACTGACTGTTCACGTTCAGTACGAAGTTGTTAACATGTACTTAAGGCATCATAGTCCATTATTCTTGTACAGTCGATCACAACTGTGGAGTTTTTGCTGTCAGCTTGCAACGTTCTGCCAGGCATCTCCCCACACATGCTCAAATGGATTTAGGTCTGGGGAGTGTGCAGGCCAACTCATGCGGCGAATACATCCACTCTCTTATTAGCTCAGCGACAGCTGCTGCACAATAAAGTGTAACATTGTCATCCATGAAAAGGAACTCAGGGTCCACAGCACCCTTGAAAAGATGCACATGAGGAAAGAGAACCTTGGTGCAATAGCGGTCACCTGTGACTAAACTTCCTTGGAAGATTTGGATCTCCATACGGCCACCAAGTATTAAGCCTCCGCTAATGAGAAACATCCAAGCAAACCAACCACTCAGGTGTGTCAACCTCCATGCACTAGATGGCCACTAATGTTGGAGCTATTTTTTTGCAGTTGGAACAGGTAACAACCGGACTATTCAATAAGTTTTCCCATTGGGCCGCTTAAAAATAATTACAATGTTTGGCGGGCCACACTCACTTTTACAGCAAGTTTATTTCTGTTAATATGTATCACGCGAAATAATACCAGTAAGTTATACTTTTATTACAAGTTTTTATTAGTTACAGTTGACACTGAATTAGGTAACAGTATTGAAAAGATTAGCTGAGAAAATATTTTGTTTGCAGGCCAGTAGGAGTATGGCAAGCCATCCATCGCCAGTGGGCTGCTAATTGAATAGCCCTGGGTTATGGTACCATTTTTTGTACTTTTGGAATTCATTATTAATAGCGGTCCTTGTGAATTCAATAAATACTTTGTGGGTACAACATCTAATTTCATAAAGGAATGGCAACCTCTATTCTGCAATTGACAAAACTTCAGGCATTCTGAATAGTTATTCTTGTTTAACATGCTCAAAATTGTAACTTCATTCTGTATCTTAGCTGGTGGTGCACAGTGTCACCATAAGTGTCAAAAGGTGCTGAGAAATGCAGTAACAGAGAAAGACATTCACTTCTTTAGTNTGGTGCACAGTGTCACCATAAGTGTCAAAAGGTGCTGAGAAATGCAGTAACAGAGAAAGACATTCACTTCTTTAGTACTATTGTCCTTTTAAATTCACACCAAATTAAGGAAATTATAATATAAACCTTGAGTGGTGTGGCATAAATTGATTTATTTTACAGGTTTCCAACAATATGAAACACTTATGGTCAAATATAGGTTATATCAAATATGGCCATGTCCATTTTGAGTGATTTGTGAAAAATTACACTGGTCTAAACATTATACATTAATTTGTACAAATCTGTGGGATGATAAACAATTTTGTAAGTTTAGCGCAGTATTATAAACAACGTATATCGGATGTTCATGAACAAATGATAATAAACACCAAAGTGGGGTGGATGTAGATAAGTACAAATGGAGCATATTTAATCCAGGAACCATCCATAATTAACCTGCTAATGGCAGTGGCAATGTGCAGGGGTGGGTATGCAACATTGTGTACACTACATTGTATCCCGCCTGTGCGCAGGTCCGCATGCCTGATAACACAGCTCAGTACCGCACTGTCACAATCTCGGAGGTGCTATGTATCTACAGTTCCTGCAGGACGTGTTACCACAATACTTGGAGGAAGTTCCTTAAGTTGCTCGTGAGACAATGTGGTTTCGGCAGGACGAGGCCCCACCTCATTTCGCCATTGCAGTTCGCAGGCACCTTGACATGCACTTCCCAAACCGGTGGATAGGTAGGGGAGGCCCCATAGCATGGTGACCATGCTCACTTGACTTCTGGCAGTGGAGCCACATCAAATTGATGGTGTATGCCACACCACTTAACACTAGGGATGAGCTCATTACGCCGGAAACCTTTGCGCATGTGCATCGCAACATACTTCAGCGCTGCACCGCCTGTGTGGCCGACGATTGGTGGACAGTTTGAATAGAAACATCGAACAGACACCGTCTAGGGTTGCCACCTTTTTTTCAAGCAAATAGAGTACATTTCCTTTCTAAGATAAAAAAAAAAAAAGTACAACATCTTAAAATAGAGTATTATTTATTTAACCTACTATTTTTTTTCCATATATATTTTTTGTTGCTTCTGGCAACATCTAACAAATATTTATTTTCAAAGAACGTTTTCACGGCGTCTTTACAATCTATGATCATATTTAAATATATAAATAATTCATTTTTCCCACAGGCTTTTGTACTTTTGCCTTCGTTTTGTTTGCTTTGTATGATCCGATTCCAGTAATCGTTTTTTAGGTGTACTTAGAGATATACAGTTATCTGCATCCATAACTGAAGAATTATCACACACAATTTATACGTACAACACTACACACCAAGCAAAAACGGAAAACAATAATTTGAACTTCGAAATTTTCCAAAACCAACAGCAACACAAGTTACACACACAAGTGGACAAGTTGACATGATAATGTTATTTGACATTGACATTTTAGGTTACGTTCAAAAGCGACAGTGCTGCTTTGCATTTAATTTTATCGACGCGATGCGTTCTGTTCCACGCAATATTCGCTTTACCTTTTTATTTTTTTTCGTAAACAATTAAATAAAACCTTCAAACGTCGAAATAGGTAAAATAAAGTATTTTCACGTACTTTATTGTCCTCATAAAGTATAAAGTACGTTTAACCGAAATAGAGTACAATACTTTATTATAAAGTACGGGTGGCAACCCTAACACCGTCCCCATGCCCTCAGCCCAAATGTGTAAATAAAGTGTAATTTCACTGAACTGCCTGTAGTCCAGTTATTGTGATTAGCTACCTGCCCGCACATTGCCAATGCCATTAGCAGGTTAACTGTAGACATCAGACTATTGGTTCCTTGATGAAATATGCTCCATTTGTACTTATCTACCTCACTGGTGTTTATCATTTGTTCATGAACATCCGGAATATCCAAATTCAAGACAACCTCAAATCTAAGATGAACCCCTATTAACTTAGTGTTTTCAGGAAAAATAGTATTTCACTGCATTTTTAAAAATTACGAGCTAGTTAGTGATAAAATTAAAATATAAAGTTAAATGGCAAAAAAAATTTTTTAGTTACAGTACCATACCTACTTACTATTTATGTGCAAACAACTTATCAACATTAACTTCAGATATGCCATTTTCCATGCAGCTGCAAAATTAATTGTATTTTCAGGGTAAATAATTACCATCATCTTACAGTTTGTCATAACTTTCCCTTTTAGAGAAACTGCTTGCAGAAGTTTTCACATGGTAAGCCATTTCTATGGTAACACTTAACATTTTTGTACTCCTGACATTTCAGTAATGTCTGCACCATTTCTTCCTACAGTTCATTGTAAAAAAACCTCTATGCCCATGGTTTGATGCATAATTCATAAACATTGACACAACAATTAGGCACTTAAAAATCTATGTACCTGAATTAAAGGCAACCCTTACTTTTTAAATAGTCAATTATGGCAAAAAAATCTTATCTAGGATTCGGGTATATAGAGTATATATTGTATATAAAATAAAGTACATCACTACACAATTTTGTTTTATTATGGCTTATCAAACCTTCAATGTGCTATCCTGAAAAATACGAAAAATGGACATAGCAGCTCATGCCACACCACTCTAGAAATAGTCTGTAGAAATTAAAGCCAGTTAAAAAATTGCCATACCAAATACTATTTAACCAATATGCATTATTCCTGTTCTTATTTTTCCATATCCATCCTTTACTTTGCTCAGTTTCAAGAAACTTCCAACAAGAACAGTGTTAAAAGACTGCACCTGGTTCATTTTCTTAAGCTTCTTTTTACCTAGCCACAATTTCTCTTTCCATCCTTCTACTGTCACAAGTCATATATCACTAATATGTGGAACAAGAAATGCACACGTTGCCTGCAAAGATAAGAATTTGGGTCATTCTTTCTCAGATGTCACCATCCTGTTTGATGTTTCTAGTTTGCAGCAGAGAAAGTGTGGCTAGACTTTCACCATATCAGGCAGAAAAGTGTGTAGTTTTTGTTCCAAGCGTGCTCCCAGTCTACAAATAGGGAAATACTCAGATGCCACTCTGCTGAGAGAAGCATATTATGCCTGACAGGACAAAAAAGGGCGGTAAGGAGGTGGAGAAAGAATGTGGAAAAACAGAAAAAAAAAATTGAGCCAAGTTTGTGTTTCATACATTTTTCTCCTCTCCTACAAATCTCAGTTTATCACAGACACAATTCTCTCCTCATTCGCCATCCTGGCCAACCTGATGTTGGCTTTTCAAAGGAGGGGGTGCAAATGAGGATGTTGAAAATATTTTAACAAATATGTCTTGTTTATTTTGCATGTCCTGTTACCTGAAGTGGCATTACACCTGACTAAGTTCAACTGGGCTTCAACCTTTACATTATGAAAAAAATGTAGGGACATGCATTGTTTGCATGCAACATTTTTTATCTGGTTCCTCAAAAAAAAAAAAGAAATCCAAGAGATTTCATCGTAGTTAGGGTAATAAATAATATTGTCATAAACAACTTACCTGTAACTCTGCCGATTTTTCCTTTGGTGATTTGGCTGGCAGCAATACCAGACGCGTGTCCTCCCAGGCTGTGGCCTGCAATGTGCAACTTGGCAGGATCCTGACCCGCATCGATTAGCAGATCTGCAAGCTGGGCCACACGAGACCCAACCACATTCAAGTTCTTCTTGGACTTGGGGTACATTAAGCTGGCCAGCTGATCCCACTCTACGATCACAACGTTCACATCTTTGCTCTGGAGATATGCTGCCAACATGAAAAAATGCACACGCATTAACAGCTGGGTATTACATAGATACTTACTCAGTATTATGTCATGTTTCTCTTGTGCTTAAATGACCTTCAGGTAGTTTAATAATTAGAAAGCTTTTATACCAACCAGGTGGTCACAAATTCAAATCTTATGTAGGAAAATATTTTTGTTTGTCGTTTAGAGTGAGGTTAGGTTATGTATGTAATNAGTCTTTTAGAGTGAGGTTAGGTTATGTATGTAATTTCTTTGACAACATTTAATGACCTACATACATTATATTAAAAAGCAATATTAAATTTGAAGTAATTTGTGTTTAAGTGAAGAAATTCTTGAATCAGGATGTCTTGTGAGTGGTAGATGGCTTAAAAAAAAAAAACAACTGATGAACCTGCTGCAGTTTTAACCAAATGAGATAAAGTTTTCTTTTTGGGATTAAATAACATTTCAAAATTATACAGTTCAAAATTAGCATAAACATATGCATACCATGAAATATAAAACCAATAAAACAACAAATTATATCCAATAAAAGTAATAACAATAGAAAGACTTCATGCCATTTGCATAATAGCTGCAAGGGTCATAGAAGTGCTCTGTGTAAAATGCTGGAACAGCATGATTCACAGGTCACTTTGCAGTACAATTTCAAACTTGGACATACTGAAGCAAAAACATACCATAATGTGGTGAGTGCACGGAGCATAGATGAAACTTCAGAATGGACAGTGTGTCGCTGTGTTCTTCGCTTTCGGATTTGAGAGCTGCATCAAGTATCCCCCCCCCCCCCNTCAGTCGTTGCAGCTGCCATCTTGTAAGTCTCACCAATAGTAGTAGGGCCAGTCTATGGTGAGACTCTGAAAATGGTAGCTGAAACTACTGCCGAAACACAAACAAAAAAGTACTTGGTGTGACTTAAATCCAAAAGCCAAGAACACATACAAAACGGCTGTGTAAACTTGCAATCTAGTGTGTCACTGGGTTGGGCTATTTTTAAATGTTTTGGTATTTCCTGTGGCATAGTTGTGTTCGTCTTGGATCAGCAGTAATGCTAGTTTTTTTTTTTAAATTGCGGTTTTAGCTGCCAGTCTAAATTTCGTTTCGGACTAACTAAAACGTTGTGTTACTGTTTTTTCCGTATTTTAATGAGTAGTGTTTGTCCACTTTTTGGCTGCCCAAGCCTTAATCTTTTTTATAGTTAGTTGTTTCCACTACTCTCTCGATGGGTTTTTCTTCATACATTTTAAAAAGTGGTTAGTTTTGAAATGTTTTTATTCGCTAGGAGTTTTGCCGGGTCGTCTAGGACTGCCTCAGCCGAAAGTAATGTTTTAATGGCAATTTTTAAATTGTGAATTTTAGGAAATTGAGGCTTTGATGGGCATGGTTCTTGCTGCCCTCCATTTTGGTAGATCATTAAGTAAAATGAGGTAATATTCTAGTCAAGTACTTAATGATTTGTTCTAATCGTTGCTGAAGAAAGTAAGTTTGAACATTGTAATTTTAGAAATCTAGTTCTTTGGAAAGTTGTAATTCAGTTTTATTTCCTTTTCAAGCAATTGTTATTATTGAAGAAACTAATTGTGATGGATTAACTCAAAGTAGTGTTTTTGGCTGTGATGCAAATTTTTAACAGATTGTTTAAGGGTAGTTTTTTGAAGTTATTGAGTGTTTATTAATTCAAAATATAAAGAGTTCAACCTGATATTTGTGTGCCGGCACAATGTCAAAGATTTATATCATAATTGTTTCTTAATATGCGATTTTTCCTTGTCAAACCACATTGTATACAGCTAAGCTAATTCCTCGGTGGTCATTTATGTTAACTTCTTTATAGATAAGATTTCCTTATCAGGAAACTGTTTAATCCTTGATTTTGTTAAGCAGGATAGGGTTACACTTTTGTAAGCCCGGTGACTCTCTTTCTAAACTTGATAGTGGTCAGGTCATGTAGGACTAGCTGCTACAAATTTTGTTTCAATTTTTATAAGACCGCCTATCATAAGACAGAGGGCAATTGAGGAGAGCTATCGCCAGTGTTATAAATGTGCGCAGGCGAAGGAAGAGGCCTAAATAGCACCAGTTTTAATTTATTAATGCATTTCAAGTCTTCAAGATGTTCTAAGGGGACGCTTGCGACTCCATTGCTGTAAAACCTTCAGAAAGTAAGCCTGTACTGAATAGTATGCTCCAAAGGCCCACATAATAATTTCTTAAAGTGAAGAGAAACTTTAAATATGTTCTTTTGAATATTAATATAGCCAGAGGTGCTGGGGATGGAATTTTACTCTAAGCTTAACCGAGTCTGCAAACTTAGGACCTATACCAAAGGGACAGAGCGCCACATTCGTGCTATTTCTTCCTTGGTATTAACAACACACTTATTTTCTCCCCATTTTATTCATATTAAGTATAAATAAAATATAATTAAGTCAAGCTAGTTGGACCAGAATTTGTTTAACGAATTTATTCACAGTGAATATTAATTTGTTTAAAGAACATTCTCATCAAGAATTTATTTCATTAATCTGAACTAATTTAAATTTCATGTAAT